>NQII01000547.1:244417-275011 GCA_002778355.1 Clitarchus hookeri | reverse complement strand
TCTGGTCTGAGCCGCTGACCTTGGCCCGTCCCGCGCGAGCGGGCGGAAGAGGAGGACAGAGTGGTGATGATAATGTAGCGGCATGTCAATGGAGTGTTTTTGGATGACAAAAGAGCGATAATCCTACTAGCGTTTCGAGTTATGAAGGCATTCTGCCGCGATAACCCTTTGGCGGTTCGCCGCTCCTGACCTTCGGTGGATAGGATTTCTGTGTTTGTCTGAAGAATGTTCTGGATTACTGAACTCGTTCTCTAACCGTGACTCGGGGTGCGTTGAACCTTCCAGATGGTCAGGGCGAACGATATAAAAGTGTGACTGGCCTCCGAGCCAGAGTAGTTGATTTTAATGGATGAGTGGCTGAGTTTCAGCGATAGACGACGAGCGGTGTGACCAGCGGAAGGGAAATATGCTATTGCGAGTATCGGCGCAGTGAAGAGTGCGGCTGGCAGTCTGGACTATTGGACTGGGTGCGTGAGGGAAACACATTGAAAGTGTGTTAATGATAAGTATGAGTTAATCAACTATAACCAAACAGAGGAATCAAGAAGGACGTTATTTAGAGTAAAAATAGACATTGAACATTGCGCTCATTGAGAAATAAAAAGAATAATAGTTGAAGAGGGCTAGAATAATGCCTTAAATAATAGCTTTTTGAATAAACTAAAATCAGATACGCCCCTCAGACGTCTTGTAACAATATGTATCCCTAGGAAGAGTGACCCGACATTGGCAGAGCTCCCAAGTCCTAAGTCGCAGCGTATCTACTTAAGTAGAGATAGGGAACTGTCGCGAGTTCAGTGACGTGTAGGCTGGACTCCATAAAGTAGAGATAGGAAACTGTCGCGAGTTCAGTGACGTGTAGGCTGGACTCCATAAAGTAGAGATAGGGAACTGTCGCGAGTTCAGTGACGTGTAGGCTGGACTCCATAGTCGTTCAATCAGCCAAGCCTCTGATGTGCGTTCAGTGGTTGCTGCCCCAGAGAGTAGCCAGTGTTACTCCACACCTGGCGGTATGGCACTCGCTACTTGTGTCCTCGCAAGTTTGCTATTGGCTCAGAGTCGTCCAGGCCGTGTAGAATTAACTTGTGATCCAATTGCAAAGGCGACTTCAGTGTACACGTGTATTGACGTCTATCTCCTCCTCAAATGATTTCTTGAAATTTTCCCGTCCCGACGTACTAGGCATTACCAACACACATCTTTTCTCCTTGTTGTACTCGTATTAATTATAAATAAAATATAATCTATAGATAAAATACAAGTCAAAGTCCAATTTAACTAAAAATAAGGTACTTTTATATTAAAACAAGTATAAAACTCTTGTGGTACGTGACATATTTGCGAATCAACTAAGCACATCATACATGGGGTGATTTTTCAAATGTTTAATTAAAAAAGTGTAAAGATACCGCGAATAGACTATACAGAGTACCGTACAGCCACAGAATAGCTAATAATACAGAAGTGAAATGTGTACGCGGTTCCTTTGATGTCAGCTAGATTGATCGCCCGTTTGCCGCGCAAATCTACACACACAGAACTTTTTTTTGTAATTGAAAAAACATTTTCGGAAACAATATTTGCCAAAAATGTTTTTAGTACAATTACAAGATAATACGTGTAAATTTTACAAGTGTCAGTATTACTGCAAAAAAATTTCGGTATTTATACAAATCCTATTTTCGCACAAGTACAAATGCAACAGGTTTGCGACATTTTTTTTGTAAAAGTACTANACGTTTTTAGTACAATTACAAGATAATACGTGTAAATTTTACAAGTGTCAGTATTACTGCAAAAATTTTCGGTATTTATACAAATCCTATTTTCGCACAAGTACAAATGCAACAGGTTTGCGACATTTTTTTTGTAAAAGTACTAGCATTTGTATTACAAGAAATTTTCAGTTCGGTTTATAATTTTTTTTGTGTATGGAAACGGGCCATAAGTCCGCTTAGCTACTACACTGTTAAAAAAATTTCCTACATTTTAAGGGAAAGTGATGGTAAAATATTATCCAGAAGTGTCCGTAAAATTACGGGCACGTTTATTTGAAAAGTAAACGGCCTTTCCGTAAATTCACAGAACCTCTCCGTTAATTTCCTAGTTAGGTGTCTGCATTTTCAGTTTAAAAAAAAAAAAAGATAAAAATTATTTCTTTTTCGTTGTGTGGGTATTCTACTGTGTACAAAAAAAATATTTGAAAAAGGTACAATATATTACTTCTGAGAGAGATTCGAACCAGAGTCAAGAAGTCAGAAGCCCACTGCTGTAGCCACTTGCTACAGGACAAAACCTTCTGTAAATTCAATGAAACACGCACATAACGNAAGATAAAAATTATTTCTTTTTCGTTGTGTGGGTATTCTACTGTGTACAAAAAAAATATTTGAAAAAGGTACAATATATTACTTCTGAGAGAGATTCGAACCAGAGTAGTCAGAAGCCCACTGCTGTAGCCACTTGCTACAGGACAAAACCTTCTGTAAATTCAATGAAACACGCACATAACGAAAATAAGACAAACCTCGTCTTCTAAACCGCAAATATAGCAAGCGCTCCAACACGACTTGAAACTAAGGCAGGCACGTTCGTCACTTTCATGTAAAATACATATTTACAAAATACTTCGTGTAAACGTGTGGCTGATTAGTCTTTCCAGTTACGGATTGTTAATTTTTAGATTCGTGTTCAAATCCCACTACAGCTCAAAATATATAAACTTCTTTAAATTTCTATGTTATACAGTTATACACAGTGAAATACATTACGAAAATAAAAATCTTTTTCTTACCCGTGTCTGCAAATCTGAAAAAGAAAAAAAAAAAAAAAAAAAAGCAAAATCGCACACATTCTAACATGACCAGAGACCAAGAGGTACATCCATCGTTCAATATAAATTTCGTGTTTACAACATAACTTCTCGTAAAGCGTGGTAGGCGAGTCGATAATGTGGTGGACTAAATTAATTTTTTTCTGAGTTCAAATCCCACCACAGGACAAAAGTATTTATTTTTTTATAATCCTTTTTATACACGGAGAATCACCCACGTAGCGAAAGTAAATCTTTTTTTGTTACCCCTTTTTATTAAGAGCAGATTTTAAAAAAACCTTGCAAGTTTGTGGACACGTTCTGTGAATTCACGGAGATTTATGTGAAATGTACGGAGAGGACGTTATTGAAAAAAAAACGAAGCGACCTTAATTTAACACCGATGTCTGAATAATTTGTAACCGGTATTTTCTGTAATTTTACGGACAGTTTTTCTAACAGTGTAACTATAGTAATAAATTACGAAGTTATACTAAAAAAAATTGTACTCAGTAAATTATTGTTAATAGGCAGAGATTGCGATTTGTTACGAAAATTTCGGACAGCGTGTAATGTTTCAACGTTCTAAACAACATGTCTACAACTTTTCTTAATTTACTGGCTGTAGCGCATGTGAGCTTCTAGCCCATGTCCTCGTTTCACTGACGCAGTGAGACTTCTGTTGCTCTCGCACTGAACCGTACATGATTCGCTAGGGAAAGCCACTGACGTGGCATGCAACCGTAAGAAAATATTGAGAAACCGTAGAGATTTGGAGACTGCCTTAGACGTCAAACGCGTGCACACTGAAGTTGCCTTCGAAATTGTATCACAGTTAGTTATACCAGCCCTGGAAGACTCTGAGCCAATAGCAAACTTGCAAGGAAGCGATTAGCGAGCCCCAGGTGTGGGGTAACACTGTCTGATCTCTTGGACAACAACCAACCAATAAACATCTGAAGCTCTATTACACAAACGATTGTGGATAGTAGCCTGCACGTCATTGAACTCGCGACATTTTCCTATCTCTACGCATATGTATACAGTGTTCATTATCAGACTAAAGAGTTTTATAGACTGTTTACGGTTAATTGAGCAACTTTGAAATGCCGAAGATGTACTTTTCTCTTTATTTTGGATCCTTCGGCCATATAAGGGGCCTCGGTGGCGTAGTGGTAAGACCACTCGCCTCTTCACCTAGGCGATCCTAGTTCCATTCCCGGGGGGGTCACTCCCGGATTTTCGCATGTGGGATTCGTGCTTGACGATGCCGCTGGTCGGTGGGTTTACTCGGGGATCTCCCATTTCCCCCTTCCGCCTGCATTTCAGCACTGTTCCCTGCTCACCTCACTTCAACCTCATCGGCTGTCAAGACCTCGGAAGTTAAGAGCCGCCCAAATCTCTCCACTCCATTCGGCCATATGTAAAATTTACAAG
The DNA here is from genome assembly GCA_002778355.1 of Clitarchus hookeri. Lineage (NCBI taxonomy): Eukaryota > Metazoa > Arthropoda > Insecta > Phasmatodea > Phasmatidae > Clitarchus > Clitarchus hookeri. Next base: position 270,762 of record NQII01000547.1, on the reverse strand, counting down.
CAATGACTTTACCTAATCACCAGAGAAGTTAAAATGTGGAACTGTTAGCAACATAAATTATTTGCAGATGTACAATTTCGTGCTCTAATGAGTACAAAGTCCACGCGTCCATGACCGAGAAAATGTTGCATATGAAGGATATTTATGGCCAACACTGTACACAAAAAGGAATCAGTGCGCGGTTCGTTAAGCGACTTCCCTAAGAAAAATCTGATTTACTGAATTTTATGCATCTCTCATTTGTGTATGGTTAAAGGCAAAGGCTGTTCGCTGTAAAGTGAGCACTTTTGAAATCAACCTATGAAAAATATCACTGCCCCTACCTGCTTATATACTGCATATTTTGATGGGCACAATGGCTGTCATGCGTCCAGTTAAGTTGGCAACGACGGAGGGGAAGTAGTTCCATGCCTTAGTGTTAAATTAAAAGTATTAAGTAAGCATTTGTGAGTACTAAAATATTTTCTTTTACTTTCTGTTTTTCCATTTATATATATATAATTTGAAAAATTATGTTTTATTATAATTTAATTGTTGCCCTTGACGGTTGCATGAATAAAGTGATCAGGGTCATGGCAATGTACATTTTCCATATGGTGGAAGAATACACAATTTGGATACAGGTAGATCTTAAGCAGGGCTTTCTAAAGTGCAAAGTTTACCGTGAACAGTCTATAACATCAACAGACACGCAGTACGGGTAGAAAAATTAACTATTAAAACATTTCAACTCTTGAATTAATTCGGAACTAAAACGGTTAACTTGATTTGTCAAAAAATATATAAACATTACACTTATAGTACAACGTCAAGACTTGCTATTATTTTCCTTAACTCGCCAGAATCTATGCAGATAATGGGCAGAGATTTGTTTCAAGTGCTAATTCAATAGTATAGCCCATCCAAGCCTACTTCCAACTTTTCTGAAGTCCTACTAAAGTTCTACTTTCAGGATATTCCTCCGCCTCGTGCAAACCATGCTTAACCAAGAATAGAAAATTGCACCAAGGGGACGACGCACCGCATTCGTGCGCGCTCAGTTTAATAATATCTTGCATGAGAACTATTTCTTATTGAGCATTGTCAACACACGTATTTTCTCACCGTTTTAATTCATAGTAATTATACAGGATGAGTATAAAAGAACACCCCAACTTTGAAGGTCTATAATATCACAACCAAACAACCTACAACCTTGATTGACCAATCAAATGAACCGTGGAACCGTGAANCGTATTTTCTCACCGTTTTAATTCATAGTAATTATACAGGATGAGTATAAAAGAACACCCCAACTTTGAAGGTCTATAATATCACAACCAAACAACCTACAACCTTTATTGACCAATCAAATGAACCGTGGAACCGTGAAGTTTGTTTACCATACATTCATAAATGTTCAATGTGACCACCATGAGCTGCCCGAACGACATCTACGCGATAATCAAACTCGTTCCACACTCTTGTCAGCATGTCCGGTGTTACGGTTTGGATGGCGTCCGTAAATCTCGTTTTGAGGTCTTTAATGTTAGCCGGTAATGGTGGACGAAACACTTTCCTTTATGTACCCCCATAGAAAAAATCGAACGGGGTAAGATTAGGTGTGTTTTTGCTTGTACCTATATATATATACATATATATATATTTAGGTTTTGGTTATTTTCCTTATGTAATTGCTAGGTTTTTTTTACAGTCACTGCTCCAGTTATTCTTTTTTTGTCTTCAGTTTTGCCATTTTCCTGTACGACAGAATAGCCTTTCTTTGCGGCTGGAGTGTTGTGTACTTGTCAACAATTGTATTGTCATTTTTATGTCGTAGCATGCGCCTTGTTATGTCAAATAAATAACATATATCAAAAATCAATTAAAATTAATAGTGCTCAATTAACCTCGAACAGCATATAAAACTGAGGCTGTATTTATACATCGCTGGCCGTGTCGTACAAGAGCATCGTGTTGAGAGTGTTTATGGCCGTGGGTCACCGAAGGTTGAAGGGGGGGGGAGGCTGTAGTAGCTGTGGAGCGTGGCCAGCCAGCGCCAAAGCTCAGCGGGCTGTTGGCAGCTCGCGTGTCGAAAGGTCACAAGTTGCCGCCGTGAGTAGAGGGAGAAGGGAGTTTCGGGATCACTCCCTGCATCAGTGGAGCAGAGAGGGGAGGGCGAGGACATCGACTCAGAAATGTAGCAGTCGAATTGGGGCGAGCGAGGTCAGTTTATTTTCGAGGGTTGTCGACACTGGATCATTTGGAAACTTTCGCAACTCTGAGCTAAGTATCTACACAAACAGAATCGCAGTTTAATCATCAGGGACCTGAAAAAAGTTGCCTATATCCCTGACAGCGCCGTAGACTTATCAGTCTTTCGGACTTCCGATTCGGTGGCATTTGTTTCCTGCACTCTTGAGGATTTTCTCGCAAATTTGCCACACCGTTGTACACTGACATGTCAAAAGTTATGGGATAGAATTTTAGTTTCGTGTAGGCCGTCCTCTAACCTGGCGAAGTGCAGCAACTCGTCGTGGCATCGATTCCATAAGTGGAAGAAACACCTGTGGAGAGATGTTGACCCATGTCGTCTGGATAGCTACCTACAGCTCCCTGCTACTAGTAGGTGCGGGATCTTGGCTACGAATGGACCTCCGCACCACGTCCATAAATGCTCGATGGGGTTCATATCGGGCGAGCGAGGTGGCCACAGCAGTCGTTGGGACCAGTTCTGGACTTCACGCACCTCCACAATGAGGGGATATTCCAGGCAGGATAATGCACCGTGTCATCTGCACAAGTTGTCCACGAAGGACTGCGGTGCAATGCCATGACCAGCACACACTCGCTCACGCCATGTCACAGCACAACTGGTACAGGTCAGAGCACTTACAAGACGTAACGGTACAGTGGCGCCACCGACTATTACCATGAATCTTGGCATGTCGGTGTGTACGTGCACTGAGAAAGCGCTGGTGGTATTTTTTTTCTCTTCCATACAGGCATGGCCACTTTGCTATTTTTTGTTTTCCACGAAATGGTCAAATGTGTAGAGAAATTCCCAAAAGTTTACAGCAGTATTTATATATTTGCAGCCTGATGTATGGTAAATTTTCCATACCATGTATAGGTCGAAAATTTTTATTAAAACATTGGAAACTTAGTGAAAGAAAAATTTTACAGTGTGGGTTGTTCCGCGAGGGGAGGGTTAATTTTCTCTCCTCCTATGACTGTACGTGATCCGCTGTCCCAACACTGATCGTTCTTACCAGTTCAAGTTGAGTGCGTCTCAAATAAGTTGTGCTCTAATGACAATCTGATACGGAAACACAATTGTTTAAATTCTACCCTTTCGCTAAATAATACCGCTAATTTCGAAGTCTTTCTCAATTATGCAGTATCATTTTCGTCACCCACATGTTCTTAAGCATTGCGACTTTTTTGTTTCTTTTTTTTTTTCTCCAAATTATACGAGCCAAGCTGTTTATGCATAGAGTCGAGTAACAAAGGAAGACTGTTTACTGCCCTGCTGGGCTGCACGTGGTTAGGTGTTCGGGTTTACTCTTGGTGCAGATTTGTCTAGGGCGAGAATCCCAACCGCTTAACATATTATCCCGAGCACAATTGTTCACGTTTGAAATGTTGCAGAATAAGTGAAATCATGTTCGGTGCTGTGCAAGTCCAGAAGCTAGCACCAATCCAGACAATTCAGTAGCACGATTTACTAGTTGGTAATCCCTAGACCACCTGTTTTCCGCTCCAAAACATTATAGCTCAGATTCTCTTTCGTGATTGGATGATTTTAACTGCCACGCGTTGCAGGTGTCTGCCGCGAATCACGGACACTCAGTGTAGGAGTTACCTAATTATGATTGGTCCAGTCACGTAAGAAACTGTCTCCTAACAAATACACGTGGCCAATAACCAAAGGAGAACTGCATGTATGCCATATGACATTGGAGTCTAGCCTTCGCGTGAATCTTTTTCGCGAGAAACAGGGGGCGCTAGCCCCAGAGAAGATCATTGGGCACAGAGACTCGCAGAGTACAGTCCGGTCAAATATGACCTTCCTCCGCCACACGTAGGCAATTGCCTACAATGTATATGAAAGGGTTAAGGCACCCGTTTACGTGGAGCTTTTTTTTCCGCGTTGGAGGCCAACAAGCACGGGAGCGATTAGGGTGAGACTGCCACGCGCATCAAATGCGCTATCGCCGCTAAGCGCAGGGCTCTGAACTGGCGTGCAGTGTTCTCGTCGCACTGCGTGTACCTATGGGACTTTCAGCGGTGATCGTATTATTTTGTATGCATAGAGGCAGTGATATTTCGCGAAAATATTTCGAGACGAGATACAGTCCAAAGCACTGTAGGGTCATCCAGCTTCTTTGATTGGCTAAAAAATGTTCTGGTCCGTGTTAACCGTTTGCGCACGAATCACGAAGGTTCAGTGTTGTAATTACTTAGTCCTGAGTGGCTTGGTCAAAGACGGACACGGCGCCAGCAGCCAATGGAGGTATAACTACAGCTGAGGTGTGTATATAGTATTGAAGTCTACTGTGTGCTTCGATTTTTACGCGAAAAGTCACTGGCCCTAGGCATTACCAACACACCTGTCTATCTCCCTGATTTTATTTCATACTGACGATAGATGAAATATTACAATTTATAAGTTCGAATTTAAGTAAAAGTTCAGTGTAACCAAAAATATTATATTTTTATGTCAACAGAAGTAGTAAACGCTCAACACATGACATTTAAGAAACAACGTGACGCATGGGGTGATTTTTCAAAGGTTTAATTCAAAAAGTGCGAAGAAACTGAGGCTGGGCTGTAAGCATAACCGTTCTACCGGTACTCATGTAGAATATGTAGATACACGTACTTCCTCAGCAAAGCCGAGTGGTACTGATGTACGGTAACTAGGGCCAGTCACTTTTCGCGTAAAAATCGGAGCCCACAGTATACTTCAATACTATATACACATCTCAGCTGTAGTTATACCTCCATTGGCTGCTGGTGCCGTGTCCGTCTTCGACCAAGCCACTCAGGACTAAGTAACTCCGACACTGAACCTTCGTGATTCGTGCGCAAACGGTTAACACGGGCCAGAACATTTTTTTAGCCAATCAAAAAGCTGGACGACCCTACAGTGCTTTGGGCTGTATCTTGTCTCGAAATCTTTTCGCGAAATATCACTGCCCCTAACGGTAAGTTATTTAGACCTGAAAGAAAGTTGTTTTGAACCAATTAAATTTTTTTTTGTTGGTTGAAGACAGATATAAAATATTACCCAATACATGGTTGACAGCTAAACTATTATTGAACAACAGTACTGAATTTTTACGACCAAAATAACGTCTAACAGACTGAAGCCTTTTTGGAGCAACCAAATGTGACCTCACGCAAGTTGCTTCGCCCAAACAATAAATTGTATTGTTAAATTATAGCAATTCTATTTAATTTAAAGAATGAATAATTTTTTCTCATAGTATTATTTAAAAATGGATAACATCCTCCGCGTGTTATGAAGATCGTGCCAGGAGAGGAGCCAATATTCTGTCTACGATTAATAATAATAAAAAATACTTAAATACTTGCTGCAGGATGTCCCAATTAGTGTAAATAAAAATAAGCCTTTTATAGTGTTTTCCTTTTTTTCTTGGACAAATCGAGAGCGATAACGAAATCATCTGTAGAAAAATTGTGTTAAACACAGCGAATAAATCTCTCCGTCAGTTTCTTTTCGTCCGTTTTTAAAGCGGACATCACAAGAATTGAAAGTGTTGAATGTGAAATATGATTCATTACTTCTCACCAATGTGTAGCGGCAAGATTACAATATGGTGAATGGCGATAAAACCGAAATAACACCGAAACGCATGTTAATACACCGCATAACACCGACATTTAAGTTAATGCACGAATTAAAACTAAATTAACGAAAATATTCTACTTTATCTGTAAAGCTGCAAATATTTCTAATTACAAATTATATTCCAAATATTTATTTAATATATAATTCTAGGATTTTTTGAAATTCAGCCCCTAAGAAAGCGAAACGAGGTGAAATGTGTTTTTAAGGACTTCTCGTTAGCTTATAGACCCGACGAGATGTCGTTGTACTCTTAGATTCGAAAGGTAGCCTATGCCAATATATATTATAAGATTTTAATATTTTTCGGAATTCAACCCCTAAGAGGACGATAAGAGCTCAAATGTGTTTTTGAGGTCTCAGTAGCTTAATGGCCCGGTAAGGTACCATTACACTCTTTGCTTTAAAAAGCCGGCTACATAAATGCATTATAAAACAATTTCAGGTTTTTTTCTACATTTAAGCTCCTAAGAAGGTCAAAAATGTGCGAATGTGTTTTCTATGATAAGTTACTTATATTACATCGTTTATTGCATGCCTGCAAACCCCAAACCAACATGCTTTGTAAACTCCTGTCGAACAAAAAAGTGAGAATAGAAGTGAATCCTGTCTCTTACCGAGAAAAAATATTTCATTTCCCTTATAGTAGTAGAAAAAACAGGTCATAATTGAGCAGGATCAATAATAAAAAAGGCTTATTTTTGTATACTACGTGGTTGAAATACATCGCGTTACTAATTTCCCTTTTGAGGTTCTATACACGGGCTTAAATCACATTTTATTCCGTGGTTAATAATTGTATATGACATTGTTGATGACGACTGACTTTGTGTTGCGGAATATAATTTGTTTCTTGTAAACATAACTGTCAGAACTATAAACTTGCGAATCACCTGGAGAACTGTCAAAATCACATGTTATAACAATAGTGAGGCTGTTCGTCCCCCCCCCCCCACAAACCTGAGTTTTTATTTACTTTAATAATATTTAACGCAACTTGAAAATATTCCAGTAGCATTACAACTAGAAATGCTCAGAAGACAAACATCAGTGTAAACAATCTGTATTCCGTGGTTTTAAAGTAAATCGACTAATAGCTTAAAAAAAAAAACATAGAAGAAGATTCAGCGTTACCAATATTATAAATCATTAGTATAGTTTACTTAAGTTGTTCGAAGAGGTAGAAACGGAGTTAGCATCTGTGAATACGTTGTAAAATGGATGATGCATTCCATTACCGTGTGGAATTCATCGACAGCTTGTATCTTCCTCGCCTAATACCACACAATCTTCTCCTCGAGGTTGGAGATCCATTAATGTTACTGCCGGAACGCTGCGACAGCACCAGGCTCCAAGTGAATGCAAAGCACAACGATGTGATCGAGGCCACAGTCTGCACTGGATATGCGACGGAAAAGGAATGGGCACAAGTTTTCGTATCGCTCGTACCACTCATTCCACTTCGAGTGCCTTTCCGAATTCAAAGAAACTGCAATTCGCCTTGAAGGTCCGTCACGCCAAGGGACAGTCGCTGAAGGTGGCGGGGAGAGAACTGCTTCTCACGTGGACAACTCTGCGTGGCCTGCTCCAGAGTAGGCTCGCCCAACACATTTACTGTCTTAACACCTGAGAACATCTTCTGTGAGGAAAATTAGTAGCAGCCAGCTGTGTGTTGCACACACGGGCGAAGCTGCGGCCAAATAAAGCTAGTAATAAATATGAATAAAAATAGAGAGAAGTAAGTGTTTTGGTAATGCCTAGTAAGAAAACGTTATCTTGCAAAATAGTATTAAACCGAGCTAAGCTTCGTATAAGCCATGGCCCCTGCAGTGAATGCAGGCATCACTTCACGCACGCGGCTGTAAATGTAGTGGTCTCTGCTGCGCATGCACAGTGTTGACTTGGTTTTGGGTGGGGACGGTAAGGGATGGTAGGAGAGGGTGTGACGTCACGGAGGGGAGGGCTTGCACCCTGGGGACAAGTGTGTAGGGCGCCCGAACGGCGGCAATGCGCTGGCAATAATGCACTAATAATTGATGTCGGCCTCCCTTTCTTACATCCATCCTCCTCCTTGTATCCCCTGGACCATACCTCCGCTCCGACAGCCCGCATTACCGCCACCTACAACGAATTACTCTACTTCGAACTGACGTCTCTACAGTCTTCTACCGGCTCTGCGGGTTTTTCCACCACGTGCGGCGTATTGCAATTTATACCTGGTGGGCGCAACTGATACTGTCTGCTCGTAGTATCATCACACTTGTTTAATCAAGTCTTTGCAAAATCACCCTGTGTGGGACGTGTTGCTTTGTTTCATGTATCCCTAGCCTTTTGTACTTCTGTTAACGTTAAAGTATTTTATTTTTAGTTAAATTATACTTTTGCTTATACTGTATCTATAAATTTTAATATCTCATTTATAGTTAATATGAATGAAAATATACAGAAAAAAGGTGAGTTGGTAATGCCTCGTAAGAAATAGTTATCTTGAAAAATATGATTAAACTGACTGCAGGCCAATACGAAGCCTTGTCCCTTTGGTGTAATTTTCTATGCTTAGAGTAGTTAACCTTTGTTTGCACGTGGCGGAGTAACAGCGTTAAAGTAGGACTTTGCTTCAGAAAAGTTGGAGTTACCCGTGAATGGAATATAGCTAGTGGTTGGAATATACACAGAGGTGACAAAAGTCATGGGATAGCAATATGCACATATACAGATGGCAGTAGTATCGCGTACAAAATGTATAAATAGGCAGTGCATTGGCCACACGACGGGAACTAACAGACTTTGAACGCGGAATGGTAGTTGGAGCTAGACGCATGGGACATTACATTTCGGAAATGGTTAGGGAATTCAACATTCCGAGATCCACAGAGTCAAGAGTGTGCCGAGAATACCTAATTTCAGGCATAACCTCCCACCATGGACAACGCAGTGGCCGATCTCCTGCACTTAATGACCGAGACCAACGACGTGTGCGCAGAATGGTCAGTGTTAACAGACAAGCAACACTGCGTGAAATAACCGCAGGAATCAATGTGGGACGTACGATGGACGTGTCCGTTAGGACAGTGCGGCGAACTTTGGCTGTACTGGGCTATGCCAGCAGAAGACCGACTCGAGTGCCTTTACTAACAGCACGACATCGCCTGCAACGCCTCTCCTGGGCTCGTGGCCATATCGGTTGGACCCTAGACCACTGCAAAACCATAGCTTGGTCAGATGAGTCCCGATTTCGGTTGGTAAGAGCTGATGGTAGGGTTCGAGTGTAGCACAGACCCCACGAATCCATGGACCCAAGTTGTCAACAAGGAACTGTGCAAGCTGGTGGTGGCTCTATAATGGTGTGGGCTGTTTTTACATGGAATTGACTGGGTCCTCTGGTCCAACTGAACCGATCATTGACTGGAAAGGGTTATGTTCAGCTACTTGGAGACCACTTGCAGCCATTCATGGACTTCATATACCCAAACAACGATGGGATTTTTATGGATGACATTGCGCCATGTCACCGGGTCACAACTGCTCGCGATTGGTTTGAAGAACATTCTGGACAATTACAGCGAATGATTTGGCCACCAAGATCGCCCGACATGAATCCCATCGAACATTTATGGGACATAATCGAGAAGTCAGTTCGTGCACAAACTCCTGCACCGGCAACACTTTCGCAATTATGGGCGTCTATAGAGGCAGCATGGCTCAATACTTCTGCCGGGGACCTCCAACGACTTGTTGAGTCCATGCCACGCCGAGTTGCTGCACTTCGCCGGGCAAAAGGAGGTCCGACACGATATTAGGAGGTAACCCATGACTTTTGTCGTCTCAGTGTATACTAGAAAAATAAAATAACGTTTAGTGTTTTACCGTGAACGGATATGCTGGAAGGAAAACTATAGCATATTATCACGTAGAAGTATCAAAATCTTTAACTGAAATGTGTATGTGTTGAAGTAATAAATATGTATATCATAATTCTGCTATTCACGAATTTGTTGCATTGCATTATTATTAGAGGCCTGAAGAATTCGCGGATTCATTTTGGGTCAATCAAGAGTCATAGAACTCGTTTGTTTACGTGACTTTAGCAATTGGTTCACGCGTTATTTAACAGCTCCTGAAGAACCCTGAACCAAAAAGAAAAACGCAACAAAATGCAGGCCCAACCATCGCCTTCCGCTGCAACAGCAAGCAACATTTGTTTATTATCATCTCCATTATTGTACACAATACTGTGCAGTCTAGCCTACTGGTCATTGAACTCGCCAATTTTTCATGTTTATAATTATTATATTTAAATCATCGTCGTTGATTCAAGAAATTATTTTGTTGACATTCTAATTTATTATGACCCAACATAGGGGTTTTGTTAATTCAATTTGCGTATTTTGTTGGAAGAACCAAATTAATTTTGTTTCTATCCAAGATTTGTTTACTCATCAAAATATTTTATTGGGGCAACTAAATACGTGTTTGGCCTTATACAAACTCTATCTTTTCTGAACTGTTTGTTGTATTAAAACCCAATGGTCACAGCTTCCTAAAGTTCAGAGGAAACAGAATGCGTGCTAAACTTGTTTAGGTTATTTCCTATTGTCTACAAAATGCTTCCTTGTGGTTAGATGCGACCTTGAGGCGTTTAATATTGTTTATTAGGGATTCATCTAAAGTACTCTATGGCGGGGGCCTCGCGCAGTGGAGGCCTTCCCGCGTGAACAGCGCGGTGCGGTGCGGTCGCGCGGAGGGCCTTCCCGCGTGAGCGCGGCAGTGGGCGGCGCGCGGAGGGCCTTCCCGCGTGAGCGCGGCAGTGGGCGGCGCGCGGAGCATCGATCGCTGTAATCTGCCGGGGCTAAGACTCGGCCGAGATGCGGTGCTACACCCGGCCGCCTGCGCCAGAGCCTGAGAGTGTAAAGAGAGAGAGAGAGAGAGAGAGAGAGAGAGAGAGTGGGTGGTGGGGAGAGAGTCCAGGGTCTGCGGCTATCGAGGCTGTGACGGGAGATCGAACCCGCTCGCCCAGCTGCTGCAGACACCGCCCTGCCTCGCGCCTACAGCCCGTCCCACTTACCTTTGCCACTTCTCACGTCCCTCCTACCAAGAGGCGGCCAAAGAAGGATTTTCAAAATTCGAACTATTATTTAGCAGAAACATTCTATTAAAAAAAAATTAGCGCTTTGGTATTGATTTTGCCACTAAACCATAATAATTTATTGCGAACTCAAGCCGCGTATTCAAAAATTCACCAGTAGGTACACCCACCGAGGCACACCGGACTATCGAAAATTACCGTTCCGGTTGATTTCGGTTAAACCGATTGCTCAACCACTTCAAATTGCCTGAAAATTCGACGTATCTGGTGGATATGAACCAAACCATCAACCGATGATTTTTCAAACGCTTCCTCTTAAAAATACAGGTAAACACATCCTCTTCCCGTAATTTTAAGGCATTCCAAAATATGCAAAGGTTTTTCGATTATCGGATTTTACAAACGGTCGATGGAAACTGTAGCTATAATTTGTGTGTGATGGCATTAATTTGTGCCTGGAAATAGATGCAAACACCGTTGAAAAATAAACACGATGTTCGAAAGCTGCCTCAACCGGTGGTACACCGGTGTATGAACCACTGGTGGATCCATCGAAGAATTTCTGAAAACGCGGAAGGGATCTGGACAAATGAAGAATAGTCATTAGAGACAGTGATTTGTCGCAGGAGAAGTTTACCACTTCTTCGCTCTCAACCCCAGAGTACGTGGTGTAGGTATATACAAGTTAAATAGTGTGGGCGGTTCCTTTAAGGCGCCCGTCTACCTGGAAATTTTTCCCACGTTTAGGCCGAGAAGCGCGGGAGCGATAAGGGTGACACTGCCACGCGCATCAAGTACGCCATCGCCGCTAAGCGCAAGGCTCTGAACTGGCGTGCAGTGTTCTCGTCGTGCTGCGTGTACCTATGGGACTTTCAGCGGTGACCATATTATTTTATTAGTGGGAAGTCTTTAGGAAGGTTCAGTGCAGGCGCCTATAGTAGTTTTGTATGTATCTGATGCGTGCATTTTGAGCTACAGCGCCTTGGAAAGGCCGTTTTTAGCGGTTTTGGAGTACTCTGAATTGATGTTTCTAACGTACGTGATATGTTGAAAGTACTTAACAGCTCTCGTCTGAAGTGTGTGTTCTTTTCGTAGATCAGCACGTTGGACGCACGCTTAATAGTTTCGTTGAAAAACGTGTATTTGGAACACTCTGCAACGCAGTTCAAGCGCCAGGTAGACGGGCGCCTTAAGGGGTTTCCGGTTTCCCTATTGGCTGGGCTGCCGGCTGGCGAGTAATTTACCAGGTGCTGATTGGCGAACAATGTCCCGACGTGTTGTTGGCCAGTGACGCCATTTTTCTGGCGTGTGTCGCTGTAGTCCGCTGTGTAAGTTCTTGTCTCGCTTCTCTACACTTAACGCACTGTGTACATGTCGGAAATATTTATTTTGCTGTTGGTATAAAAGGGGAGATATTCGCCAGTTCAGTGACCTTTAGAGCAGGACTCCTGGCTGCTTGTATCATCAAACAGATGCCATCTGTAGTCTTCCGTATTCGTTGTATCATCACACGTTTTTTTAATGGAACCTTTGAAAAGTCACNAAACAGATGCCATCTGTAGTCTTCCGTATTCGTTGTATCATCACACGTTTTTTTAATGGAACCTTTGAAAAGTCACATTGTGTGTGACGTGTTTCGCTGTTTCCTATATATGTCACATATCACAAGCGCTTTATACTTCTCTTAACACAAAAGTGTTTTTTTTTTGTAAAATTGTACGTTTACTCGTATATTATTTATAATTTATAATATTTAACTNGTTAACACAAAAGTGTTTTTTTTTTGTAAAATTGTACGTTTACTCGTATATTATTTATAATTTATAATATTTAACTTATTATTAATGTGAATTAAAACAGAGGAAAAATCGACTCATGTAAAATACTATTAAAGTGAGTGCGCAAGACTGTGGTGCAATTTTCCGTTTGGTGTCGAGACTTCCTTAAGTTTTAATGCTTCCTGCTTCCGTGTTAGGGTATGATAGGGCTTGCATTTGGTGGCCTCTGTTTATTGGCTCAGGATCTTCCAGAACGTGCCAAATAAGTCGCGAACCAACTGAAAAATTAGCGAAACGATAGGAGCGTTTAAAGTACACCTGGGCCGGAAACAAATCCGCAATTTTTTTCAGGTCCCTAGTTATTTGCCGTCGTCTGCCTGCGTGCGTGCGAATATGTTGCCCTGTGTCAGTGGGCCAGTAAGGGTTGTGATATTGAACGTATGTGTGTCGCTTGCTATTTGTGTGACGTCACACCACCCTGGAAATGAGTACTGGACCTTACAACGTTCGTTCATTCTTATTGGCTGCTTGGTTATCAGTCAGTTGTTANGGGTTTTTCTCGGGGATCTCCCGTTCCCCCACCCTTGCATTCCGCTGCTGCTCCATACTCACCTCACTTCACTCTCAAGACCTCGCTGTTCAGAGCCGCCCGAATCTCTTCACTCGCATTCTTAACCTGCTTGCGAATCAGTCAAACGTCTGGGAATAACAATCGCTCACTGCGGAGTTTGTGTTATCCTGATTAAAATCTTGTGGGCGAGATTCCCCCGCTCTGGCCGATGTCTGGCTTCACTCTCCCTCTGCATCGCAGCTCCTTCCTTATCTCATCTCTTCCCTCCACTGCCAATACGGGCTTCTTCTCCATTTCCTCCGCCCCCCGGATCTTCTCTCGCCCTGCGTATGCCCCCCTCGGCTCTTGACTGGAGGCACGGCAAGTTCACAGATTCTTTCTGAGGCAGACTACACAGTAAGAAATTTCTGTATTTGTCACAAATAATTCTTTATATACTAGTTGCCAAAGATTTTCTTGTAACTCTATGGATGGAATATTGTATATTTACTACACATTATTTTAGAAAACATACAAAATTGTTTATGTNTTTCTTGTAACTCTATGGATGGAATATTGTATATTTACTACACATTATTTTAGAAAACATACAAAATTGTTTATGTCGCTCAACTTGAAGTCTACAACACTTGCTTGTTGAAATCCAACATTAGTTTTACACATTCCGCGNTGCTTGTTGAAATCCAACATTAGTTTTACACATTCCGCGCTAAGGCTTTTGTAAAATTTTGTCTACATTATTTGTACTATTACAAAAATATCTCTGGCAACTGGTTTTCAAAGAATATCTTGTACAAATACAAAACAAATTACACTGTAGACTCGCAAGTACATATACACTTTAAATTCGAACCAGTGGAAAATCCCTAGTTCTCAGTCAATTGCAACTACTCGAATCAGTGAAAATGGCTCCTTTCATAATCCAGTTGTGTCAGTGAACCGTTTCGCTGTCACAGTNTTTCTTGTAACTCTATGGATGGAATATTGTATATTTACTACACATTATTTTAGAAAACATACAAAATTGTTTATGTAGCTCAACTTGAAGTCTACAACACTTGCTTGTTGAAATCCAACATTAGTTTTACACATTCCGCGCTAAGGCTTTTGTAAAATTTTGTCTACATTATTTGTACTATTACAAAAATATCTCTGGCAACTGGTTTTCAAAGAATATCTTGTACAAATACAAAACAAATTACACTGTAGACTCGCAAGTACATATACACTTTAAATTCGAACGAGTGGAAAATCCCTAGTTCTCAGTCAAGTGCAACTACTCGAATCAGTGAAAATGGCTCCTTTCATAATCCAGTTGTGTCAGTGAACCGTTTCGCTGTCACAGTNGTGCAACTACTCGAATCAGTGAAAATGGCTCCTTTCATAATCCAGTTGTGTCAGTGAACCGTTTCGCTGTCACAGTGAATTTAACATTCGTTTATATTGAACTTAACCAGATCAATACGAGAAATAAACATATTTCCGACAGTCACTGCTGATGTGTAATTTAACGTAATATTAAAAAAAATACAGAAATATTTTCCTCGTCAAGGATTTGAACCCACATAATTCTGCTTTGAGACTGTCACCTCACCAATTGAGCTATTAAACCAATTTGTCCAAAACGGGGAAAATTCGTTTATTAGATTATTTTATAGAACGTGCGTAGCTTTAAATTTTACGCAAAAATTTTTTTTCGTTATTGGTTTAATTTGTAACATTACGATTGTCATTACAAACAGTACGTATGAATGCACTTATTTCACTGCATTTTATGCAGTTCAAACATACTAACCTAGCGCTGTGATAATTACGTTTAAACGAAATAAAAGACTGCATTTTCACGTGACCTCGTAAAACGGTATTATTAAAGATGAAGCCGACATTCTAAGAAGTATAGTTTATTGGTTTAATTAGTTCATGTGTTTGTTTATAATTGTAATCTGCTTATGAAAATATTAACCTTTAATCCCTTAATAGATTAATCCAAATATACTCGTTCTCGTCTGATATGCTGCAGAATAGGTGATAAAGTCCAAAAACTAGCCCCAGTAGAGACAGAGCTTTTCCTTGGGCAATGCTACTGGTTGCTGTTGAAACAGTAACTATTTGACACACGGTGGCTTATAGTATCGTGGATCTACTCAAACACTCTCCATAGGTTCCAAAACTGCAGTTGTTGTAAGTAATTTGTAAGTACTGTTCACACCTACAGTTCTTACTTTGCAACATATGAAACGAGAAATGAATGTGTGCGTTAAGGGGTTAAACGTACTGCGTGCGATCACTAGCAGGGCAGTCGAACACTATATCACTGAGGGATCAATAGCACAGTTGGTCAACACGTAAGTGGAAAATGTCACGCAAGTCTGGCCAATAAAGGAAGAAAAATGGGCGTATTTTCAATGAATGTCCACATAAAGTGCTTGAAAGTGACTGGTCGATCAAACATTCTTCGCTGATTGGAAAAGAGATATTCTCACTGATTCAAGTTCAGAGCGTATTTTCCCTTTTAAAATTATACTTATTTCACTTCATACACCTGGTTGAAATTATCAATCAGTAAAAACAGCGAATGAAATTGTCGATGAATCAGTGAAACATGTCGCTAGATCAATAAGTAAAGGAAAACGGGCTTTTTATTTTAACTAAGTCGTCAGTTAGAATTACTGAAATGACTGTCGAATAAGTCAGGCGCTGTTAACTGTTTTAAACAGTGAAATTTTCACCGATTCAGATTTAGAGCGTACTCCAGCGCGCCTTCTGTGATTGGACCACAATGATTTTTGCACTTCCTGTTCAAATATTTAGCCAGTGTAGGCTGTTCACGGTAAACTGAGCACTTTTGAAAGCCCTGCTGAAGATGTACCTCCGCGCACAGTGTATTCTTGCGCCACATGTAAGATTAACATTGACATGGACCATCTCACTTTATTCATGTGGCGGTCAAGTGAAACTGTGAAATTGTTAGGAAAGTAAATATTTTTACATTTTGGATAACTCTTACTCTTACATGAACTAAAAATATATCAGAAAGGAAAACAACTAATTTCAGTATTCACAAATGTTTTACCTGACAATTTAATTCAGTGTTAAAACATGGAACTACTTTCTCTCCGCCGTTACGAACTTTGATTGGAGCATACCAGTCAGTGTGCCCCTGTTAAATTATATGCAGGTAGAGGCAGTGACATTTTTCAAAGGTTGGTTTCAAAAGTGTTCAGTTAACAGTGAACATCCTATAGTTAACAGGAATACATAATGCAGTCGTATCACGTGTAACCAACTGCAGCCAATTAACGAACAGTTATGGCCCGAGTTTGTAAATGACTGAAAAAGCTAGGCTGTTGTCAAATTAATTTGAGAAATTCACGTGCTTCTATCCATGACCTTTCTAACCTCATTTAAGTTTCTCTCCTTGTTCGGCCAGGAGTCCTACATTGCAGTGACTCCATGGCAGGTCACAAGTCTCGCGGCCTCCCGTCAAGGCCGTACCCGAATTAAGGTGTACACACTTACGTACTTGCATTCTTGCGTACTTTACTTACACTTGGCACCAAACAGAGTTAATTCGGATAAGAAATCTTGTTGGCTTTTAATGAACGTGCATTTCGGCGAAGAAGAACTTGACAGATCCCGAAAGTTAGGTTAAATCATTCAAGGAATAAATAGTATTTCANCGTGCATTTCGGCGAAGAAGAACTTGACAGATCCCGAAAGTTAGGTTAAATCATTCAAGGAATAAATAGTATTTCATTCTCCCTTACATAACTTTTTTTGTCATACTGATTGTATGCAAGTTTGCAAATTTAGATAGCTTGCTTTTCTTTAGCTTACATATAGGCGTAATATGAATCTATTGTTTAGAACTTTCAAAGGTACACATCGCGATAGTTATTAACGTAATTCAAAATTATATCCTTATAAAGTAATGTTGTTGCCCTATTCAAGTTTAAATAAAATAATCATGCCGAAAATCAATNTTCAAAATTATATCCTTATAAAGTAATGTTGTTGCCCTATTCAAGTTTAAATAAAATAATCATGCCGAAAATCAATCGTAACCTACAAATTACTTCTCAAAATGGCGGCGCACATATCGCAATGGGCGTGGGAAGTAGGCTACATATTTTCGTTTTCTTGTACACAT
Organism: Clitarchus hookeri; assembly: GCA_002778355.1. NCBI lineage: Eukaryota > Metazoa > Arthropoda > Insecta > Phasmatodea > Phasmatidae > Clitarchus > Clitarchus hookeri. The sequence goes on along the minus strand of NQII01000547.1, from coordinate 253,323 downwards.
GCATACTTCACTTGCAATTCGGATAGCACTTATGATGTCATTTTCCGGGGACAGGTACACACGAGTATGTACTTGAGGAGAATCCGGACACGGCCCAAGTTCCGTGCATTTTTCTGTCTATCTTTACCAGGGGTGCCCAACAGTTTCTTGCAAAGGGCCGCAGTTCTTATTGTGGACTTGTCCACGGGTCGCAAGCGCATAATTCACCATAACCTCAAATACACAAATAAAAAAATTAATACATTTGGTCGATGCAATATTTCATCTCGTTAAATATATGAGTTATAGAAAATTCCGTACATAAGGAAAGGCATTATTATTTTCTTTAGATACATGGAATAGTGTTTACATTTCACAGATAAGCCCGCGGCCGCATGGCATGGAACGACGTACCGCGGGTTGGACACACCTGTTCTACACTCTTTTCAACCGTCCGTGGCTTCTGCTGTCGTAGTGCTAGAAGCAGGTATCAAGTACAGAAACCTATAGACTGTTCATGATTAATTGAGCGTTTTTGAAATCAAACTTTGGACAATATCACTGCCCCTACCTGCGTATACACTTCCCGACAATGAACATATCCGACTACGAAGACACCATTGTGAATGCCACAATCCCGATCCAGCTGCCAAGCGGCACACTTCCCCCGCGGCAGATGCGATGGTCTGACGAGCCGTAGCCTACGATAGCCTATCCGCCCTCGTCGTGTTGCGTGAAACATTGCCCCGGCACAACGGCGTGTGGATGATATCCCACGCCCCCGTATGCTCACATTTCTATCCGGGATTCCAGGTGCGATATTCCAGCAGGACAATGCTTGACCGCGCACGGCATGAGCCTCCTAGGACTGCTTCCATCGTGTCCGAACACTACCGTGGCCTGCCCGCTCCCCTGACATCAATAGAGTGTGTGTGGAACCAGTTGATAGTTTCTCCTCTCCCATTAATAAAGAGCATGGTACCCACCTATCTTTCTCCTGTAGCATTTTCTCATAATAATTATTTCCTGTCGAAAGGGTTTTTACGGTTGCTGTGCCGGTTTTCCCCTTTCTCTTCTAGATCTAGTTTAACTATAAGTACATTAGGGAGGTTTTTCACGACCAAACTCGGCCATGGGAAACCCAATCCCTCTTTGCCGCGATGCACGTCTCCTTGCATGTTTTTCCTTCCCTTGTAAGCGTAAGGGGTTAAGCCCTGAGACGCAATAATCCCGTTCCTACCGCGGACTAACATATAACACTTAGTTTTAGAGTAGGTTAGAAAAAAATACCGGAACCAGTTGAGACGTCAGCTGCCGCCGTGCCACGGCGTCCGGGACACGGAACACACACACACACACACATCAGCAATGAATTGTGTGTCCGTTTGCCTCGGGACGACATCCGACGTCTGCTGGACCCCGCTTACCAGGCAGCGTCGCACGACGTCTGCTGGACCCCGCTTACCAGGCAGCGTCGCACGACGTCTGCTGGACCCCGCTTACCAGGCAGCGTCGCACGACGTCTGCTGGACCCCGCTTACCAGGCAGCGTCGCACGACGTCTGCTGGACCCCGCTTACCAGGCAGCGTCGCACGACGTCTGCTGGACCCCGCTTACCAGGCAGCGTCGCACGACGTCTGCTGGACCCCGCTTACCAGGCAGCGTCGCACGACGTCTGCTGGACCCCGCTTACCAGGCAGCGTCGCACGACGTCTGCTGGACCCCGCTTACCAGGCAGCGTCGCACGACGTCTGCTGGACCCCGCTTACCAGGCAGCGTCGCACGACGTCTGCTGGACCCCGCTTACCAGGCAGCGTCGCACGACGTCTGCTGGACCCCGCTTACCAGGCAGCGTCGCACGACGTCTGCTGGACCCCGCTTACCAGGCAGCGTCGCACGACGTCTGCTGGACCCCGCTTACCAGGCAGCGTCGCACGACGTCTGCTGGACCCCGCTTACCAGGCAGCGCGCAGCGTGCATCGCAGTGCGAGGGGGTGAAGATTCTGGACGGCGTGGCGTACCAAAGATCCGCATGGAATTGTTATGTTACTCTGTTGTGGTGATCATATGTATTACTCGTCTGCATCACTACCTCTGTAAACTTTCAGTACTATCCGATGCATCCTCCTATGTGCGCTGTTCTTATTGTCCGGCCGGCAGCGTGTTTTAACATGGACTGACTGGCACGCAACCAGTAAAGTTGGTGAATGAGCAAAATTTTAAAATATTTACTTGCATAAAAATTTTATGGTTTCACTTGACCGACGTATGAATAAAGTGATCTTGCTGTTGCCAATATTAATTTTACATGTGGTTGAAGAATGCACAGTATGCATACAAACATATCTTACGCGGGGCTTTCAGAAGTGCTCGGTTTACCACGAAGAGCCTGCAGTCGATAATACTCCAGCGTAATAAAAAGTCGGTGTCATTTATTTAAATGTGATCAACTCTGCTGAAACAAGAGGGGTAAATGAGGCTCGAGAAAGCTGAAGGTATACCCGTACGCCAGTTCCACCAACGTGCCAGTCTTACGACGAGCGATAATCCCCTTCTCATAACCAATGTCAACCTTATTCACGACGAAGCACAAGCCACCATCTTATCAGCACGTTGACCTGGGAGTTCAAGGAACCCGGGAAAGCAAAAGGACCAACAAGGCAACAGAGAGAACAGTCCAAAAAAATTGCTTCAAGCTTGGAAGCCGAACATAAGACGTGGTCAAGTTGGACGGACTGCATACACTCGATACCACTGCAACATAGATAAATAAAAATAGTACGTGAAATGTTATTGATTACTGGCAGGACCGTGCTTAGTGTGGGTGGAGGGGGAAGCCCCCAACACACCGCCAACAAATCGTTGACCGGGGCTAAGTCGTGTAAAAGGGGTGAAATATTGAGCGAGAATGTAAAAAAAAAAAAAACCAGAGGAAATAAGTTTTTGCAAGTTATTTCCTTTTTTTTTTCCAATGTAAACATGTTATTGTTGAAGTTGTGTGTGTATATATTTATTTATATAGGTAAAGGTATGCAATAATGCCATTTTTTTTTAATGTGTATATCTAGTTTTTGTAGGCCGCCCCAACTACCTGTTCCAGGTAGTTTTCACCCCCCCTCCCTTTGTGAGGCTTCAGTTGAGTTACAAACTGTATGCAAGTAGGTCTCGCACCGTTATTTGAACAGCACTGCAGAAACCACAGCCTTGCTGTATACCGTTATTTGAACAGCACTGCAGAAACCACAGCCTTGCTGTATACCGTTATTTGAACAGCACTGCAGAAACCACAGCCTTGCTGTATGCCGTTATTTGAACAGCACTGCAGAAACCACAGCCTTGCTGTATACCGTTGATCCGAGTGAGTAGAAGTTTACGTTGTTTTCAATTTATTCTATTTGTATATTGTTACGTTTGAACGCTTCGTACGTTTTGAGTATAAAGAGACTGACATAACATTAAAAAAATATGTGTTATTTAAAAACATTATATATTTTGTGTAAGAGTGTTACATAGGCAGATATTAATTTAGTGCAGCTGTATACAATAACGCCATTCTTCATGGATGCAATACCACCAGTCTTTAAATATGTGTGGTACTGGCTGAATATTACTATATTATGTAGGTACAGAGGTCGTGTAATTACTCAATGTTTAAAAAATGTCACTGTGAGGCTTTTTATCGAAATAAATTCTGCACTTTAGTAGTATAATTAATGTGAAGAAAATTTAAAATTAATTGTTTGTTTTTAAAGAAATAATTGCATAGTTAATAGTAGAAAGTACTGCTCAACAGCATAACATTTATTGTCAATAATATGTTTTTAAGAAATAATTCCATAGTTTACTAGCGGAAAGTACTGCTCAACACCTGCCCAGATTTGTTTACAGGTTGACTCGTTTAAGGTTACGGTTGTTTGCCTGCTTGGAGGTCATGGTTTCCAGTCCCATTTCCGGCATGTCTTTATAAGGCAATTTTAATTGTAAGTTACATTACAATCCAAGACATCCCCTGTTATTCCTATGGGCATAAAGCGAGTAACATCAACAAGAAATAACTTATAAAAACATGTTTGGAGTGAAGCATTTTTCGAGAGATCATAGTTACGTAATGTTTTCCGGTGGATTGCTCCATTCCCTCGTCCCTCCCAGCGTATAATTTCGCATAACTTATTTGGTTCGTCGATTAGCGAGATCTTCATGACGAGTATATTTTTGGTGTCCGTATCAATAAAAGTAACATATTTCCCAATCGTATATTTATTTACTAAATCTCTGCTTTTCCCTGCTTAAAGTACCGCATGGGCTGCAGGAGAATGGCTCATAAACTATCTAAATTTAAATTAACATTACTGGCTTGCCCGGGACAGCGCCAAAATCAGACGCGCCAAGCAATTATGTTAAAAAAATATACCTAATTGAGGTTATTTTGTTTGTAGGGAATTATGGGGCGATACAAATCACAAGGAATTAGAAGCAACTGGGCGCAAGAGCAGCTCATCAGGGCGGCAGAACTTGTTCGACAGGACTCCAAGTAGCAACTGCTGCTGAAGAAGCTAACATCCCACGGAGGACATTGCGTGACCACTTGTTACGTCACAGTTGTGTTAAGAACCTTGGACGTGGCACAAGAACAAGAAAATCCCTTCGCCAGTAGAATTAAAAAAAAAATGCAAGCAGTTGGTTTCGGTTTGACAAGAAAGCGGAGAGACAGTAGGTCGATATTTCCAACTTTTGCAAGAAAAACTATTACTGAAATGAAGCTGTCTTATTCACCACAGAGTTATGCAACTGGCTTCATCATTTCAACAAGCATCGTTTACCGGGAAATGTTCTCCTAATCCTGGATGGACATGCAAGTCAAGATGTGAGTGAGCTGGATACAGCTGAATCACTTGCAATTCAACTTTTAATTTTTCCTGCCCATTGCAGTCATGAGCTCCAGCCTCTGGACAAAGGATTTTTTTAAGGCTTTAAAAGATTACTGGATGGAAGCTGTTCGACACATTTCAAAGAGCAAATTCGGGTCGTCCTATTGGAAAACTTCAGTTTGCTAAAAAAAAAATTGTGGAGCTTGGTTTAGATCAGCAACTCCTAATAACACTGTTTCGTCCTTCCGTGCAACGGGGATACATATGTTTAATCCTCACGTCATTCCACCAATTGCATTTGCCCCCAGTACACTTTCAGAAAATACCCAACTTTCAACTGACCTCAACCCCATCCCAGGTGCATCGTAATCTTCTCAATCAATCTCAGTTTCAGCAACCGATGCAGGCCAGTCTGCTGCTCCTCTTCGCAGTACTGTGCCATCATTCAGTGCATCGATAAAGACAGCAGAAATTACAAGAACGCTGCCCAACACGAGGAAGTCTAGCAATGTTCATGCAAGGGTGCCACGAAAACTTTCACTTCCTAGTCCGCCTAAGCCGGTTCCATCGACGTCTGACTCCGCAACACCTGAAACTAGTCGTTCAGCTGCCAACGCTGACCTCGGCAATTATTGTGGAGATTGTGGGGATACTACTTTGACGACGCGGGGAAGGAAGTAAGCTGGATTCAGTGCTTAAAATGCAATCGTTGGTTCCACGAAATGTGTTGTGCAGGTTTGGTGGCCAAATCTGGTTGGTGTGATATCTGCACTGACTATGATAGTGAATAATAACAATAACTTAATCTCTGGAAACTTTAAAGCCTTCTTTAATAACTAACGCATAATTTCTTTAAGTGTAATTTGTTTAAATATGGTATAGGCTTTGTTATTTGACATTGCGTTGTTGTAGCCTACATGGATGCATTATTACCACTATACATTTGTTATTATTTGTTTATAATTCTAAAGAACCAATATTCAAGAGTACATTCCAACACCTGATACATTTGATTTTGTTGTTTTTGTATGTGTAATGATCGTAATAACTTGAAATTTTTCTCAAATAGTTTTTTTTTTAATGCAGTTTTTGAAACACATGGCGTTATTGCATACACTTGCCTATATTTATAAAGTTTTTATCATATACGTCAGTATATACATATGTGTAGTGAAAACTTTACATATATTTGAACCAGCAACTTCTGGCTTTGCTCTAGATCGCACTGTCTGAGAAGGCCTGCCAAGAATAATAGAGGATCATAAGAATATTCACTCAAAAATTCAAGATGACAGGGGAAAATGTGAGTGAGATCATTTTAAAGCAAGTGTGTTGGTAATTCATAGTAGGAAACCGTTCTCATGCTAAATGTTATTAAACTGAGTGCACACAAATTCGGTGTGTTGTCCTTTAGTGTAATTTTCTAGACATCACTAGGTTTTTTTTTTTGCGTGAGGCGTAGGAATAATTTGAAAGTAGAATCTGAGCAGGACTTCAAGACTGTATGAAGTTACTATGAACGGACTATATTATTAGTCATTGTTAGTAGAAACCTACAAACTGTGCGTTTTTCTCCTCGCAACACGGTGTACTTTAGAGTCATCCAGGTAACCAAGTCTGTGTTATTTGTTTATTAGCCTTTCTTAAAGGAAGATCATTTTCTTCTTTGACAAAGCTGCGTATGATTTAACCATCCTAATATTAATTGTTCATAAAAAACTCATAATCCCTGACGGCGTTTTCAATGTGAAATAAACATAGGTTATAAGCAAAAGAAGGAATACAAATGATCAGATTTTTAAATCCTTTTCTTAAAAAAATAAAAATAAAAACGCGAATTTAGCAAGTTCTAAACTCAGAAGATTGTATCAGCACTTGTATGACCACAGCATTGTTTGAAACGAAAAAGTTATGTCTCATCTAAGAAGTTAATTAATGTCCTTTGCTCATTCCCCAGGCAGTTTGTTTCACGACGTAATACTTAAGTCCCGAGTTTTTCAAACTCCTGTTTTTGTTTCGCCTTTCGCTTTCCATTAATCCGTCTCCATTAGCTTAAATATGGCGGGGGGAGGGGAAGATGCGCCTTGAAACGAAATATAAAGCGAAGTCTGGGGAAGCGGGTTTAAGGAGGGTGAAGGGAGGAGAGTGGGGGATATCTTAACTGCCCTTGGTCTCATTAAGTTCTAAAAGCAGGAGAGACACGCTGTCGATTTGTCAGCGCGATCCTTTCAAGGAAGGAAGGATCCTCCCTCAGAGAAATATTTCAGTCTCTCTCGGTACACAAGCGGCCCAGAGGAAGACGATTACCTCACCCATCAACTCTCTGGCCAACCAGCAGCCGCACTCGTCGTCACGTGATACCACTCGAACCTCCTCCAGCCAACCACTGACTACTCTCAAAGTAGAAGGGGAGTAGCTTTCCAGTGGATCACCCCACCCGACAGTGCAACACGCACAACAGCTCGTTATAAAGTACGACAGACTTAAAAAATTGCCAGAAAGTTGTATTATTTATGTTGCATACGAAATAACAATGCATGTATTTCTTAACCACTTAACATATTATCCCGAGTCTCCTCGTCCACGGCTGACACGTTGCAGGATAGGGATAATCATGGTCGGTGCTGTGCAAGTCCAGAAGCTAGCAACAGTACGGACGACGACTTTCCCTGGGCAATGCTATTGGTTGCTGCCGACACACCAACTATTATACAATTTGTTGCTTACTGTTTCATTGATCTGCTGAAAGCCTTTCCATAGCTTCTAACGTGTCAGTTGGTATGAGGAATGCGTAAGTACTGTTCTCACCATAAGCTTCTTCTACTACAACCCGTGAAAAGGAAAATTAATGTTTTAATAATGTAAAATATTTAGTTATAATTTAATTATATTAATAAAATAAATGTTTAATAAGAATTAAGAATTAATGTTTAATAAAAATGTGACCGTATTTCCATTTGGTAGACTCCAGAAAGTATATTTAGCTAGAAAAGCTTCGTTATGTAGGGCATTCATAATAATTAATACGGTTGTATGTAAAAAATATTGGCAATAATGTTAACAAATATATTTAATATTTTATTATATGTACTTTGAGTTAGGTACAAAAATTATAATTTTCGGGGTAAAATTGGTCATAAAATAATTATTAAATATGATGGTAAACATTATTACTGTCTTTTAAATATATATGACTATAGTAATTGTTATGATAGTCTTGCTTGATTAATTATTTGTGGCCAAATGCGCTTTCTAATGTATCCAAAATGGAAATACTCTTAAATTTTGATTAAAATCAACTTTTATTAACTGATTTTAAAACACTGAAACAATTCCAGGAAAGTATTGTCCAGTGTTACAAATTAAATTTTTTTTTCGTATGCAACATAAATGGTACTTTTCCGACAATTCTACTTGTGTGTGTAGTAGTTTTTAATGAGTTATGCTATGTGTTGTACAGTGAGGTGAAGTGCTTCATTGGAAAGCCACTCAGCTTCTACCTTAAGTAACGTGAAGGCCGAGAAGCGCGGGAGTGATAAGGGCGACACTGCCTCGCACATCAAGCGCGCCATCGTCACTAAGCGCTAGGCTCTGAACTGGCGTACAGTGTCCTAGTCGCACTGCGTGTACCTACGTGACTTTCAGAGGTGACTGTATTATTTTCTTGGTGGAAAGTCTGTAGGAAGGTTCAGTGGAAGGACCTTGAGTAGCTTTGCATGTATCTGAGGCGTATATTTTGAGATACAGCGATTTGAGAAAGACGTTTTAAGCCATTTTGGAGTTCTCTGAAATTGTGTTTTTAATGTGCGTGATGACTTGAAGGTACTGAACAGCGCTCGTCTGAAGTGTGTGTTCCTTTCATAGATGAGCGCGTTGGATGCACGTTGAATACTAAGCATCGTGCAACGCAGTCGAAGCGCTGCGCCGGGTGTGTGTGACTGGGTGGAGCGAGCCCACAGGGAACTCCCGGCCGCGCCGTGTGAATGGACTGTCCCGGGACGCCTGAGAGGTAGGCCACCAGCCGCGCGCCTCAGCTGGTAGGGCGGCTGGCACTGCCGG
>NQII01000547.1:169019-244400 GCA_002778355.1 Clitarchus hookeri | reverse complement strand
CTAGGTCGCACCCGCATCAACCACCCTCAAACATTCACGCCGCGCCGTGTCGTTCACCGACCACCGTCCCGTGACAACCATTGGCGACGTGGCAACACGCGAGCTATTTAATGGCTGCTCCCAACTTACCTGAAGCCCTGTTCAAGTTAAACTTCCGGACTATTCCCCCGCCTCATGCAACCAAAGTTTAACCCCTAAACATTTTCTCCCTAGGTATACTCGTTCACATTTGACATTTTGCAGAATATGTGAAATCACGGTCCGTGCCGTGCTTAACACGAAATAATTTCGTGCAGTGATAAAACGCTGAACTAGCATTGAGAATTAGATTGGAAAAAGGAATATTAGCGTTTCCCGGTTTTATGCCTTAAATCTCATTAGCGGACGGCTTACATACTATCTTATGACCTAACTTAAACTACCACACATGCCTTACCTAGGATTCGAACCCACAACCTCCCGCACCGCAGACCGGTGGCACACCAACCGACCGTGCCACGGGAGGTCGGTTGACTAGCATTCGGGAGGTCCGGGTTCGAATCCCGGTCCGTCCATCCTGATTTCGATTTTCCATGGTTTCCCAAACTCATTCCAGAAAAAAATGCTGGCTCATAGACTAAAGATGTGGTATACCGATCTCGCTGGCTGCGCACAACCAGTCACCGTGTTCCAACATTGAACTGCTTTACTGTCCACACGACTAGCAAAAACGGCGTGGATTAAATTTCATGTTCGAACATTAATTAGTAAACAAGTATTTTTAGATGTATGTTTACTTTCTCTAACCAATTTGTAATATAGTTAGTTTGAATTCAAATCGTTAAAAGTATTTTATCAATATAATAGTTACTGTCATTTAAATATTAAGATATAAACAAACACGTTCATCGTTGTTGACAATGTGACTGACAGTTACATTCCTTTGGTCTACCTCATCTTCAGTGTATGAGCTGGCGCCTTCTCCCTTCCTGCTTCTCTGAGCAACTTGCTCCGTCTGTAATGACCTCGCTGGTAACGAGACGTCAAGCCCTACCTCCCTGCATTCCTTACATACGCACTCATTGTCACTTAATACGCGCGTTATCAATATCACGACACTCGCTTAAGGCAGAATGCATTGATTAAATCACTACTTATTAGTAGGGAACGGAAAGTATCGCCACAGGGTATATGGATGAGTGCACAGACACCAAGTGGAGTCGCGGTTCCTTTGATGTGGGCGTATCCATTCTCTGATTGGTCGCGCGAGGTTCTGAGAACGGGCCTCGTGTCTCATTGGCTACTTCGCTATTTGCTGGGCTGCAAGTTGGCAAGTAAATTACCGGGCGCTGATTAGCAAACGACGTTCCGACATGTAGCTGGTCATTGACGCCATTTTGCCAGCGCGTGCGCTTAGAGTTCGCGGAATAAGCAGCTATTTCACCTCTGTATTCTCATCTACTCTGCGATGTCATCTTGTATACTCGAACCACAACTATTCCATCATCGACTGCTGCCGAGTAAGTTACCCAGACCTGGTAGCGCGGCATTCCGTCCTTGTTCCCGTTCTGCCCTTCGATTGGCTCAGTTATTGAGAGCATTTATAATAAACTGCGATAACACTTTGTTAGTAAGTCAAATATATTTAGGCGGTGGCGGTGGCTGAGCGGTTAGACTGCTCGCCTCCCACCAAAGCGAATCGTGTTCGATCCTCGGCGGAGTCACTGCTGGATTTTCGTAAATGGGAATCGTGCCGGACGATGCCGCTGGTCGGCAGGTTTTCTCGGCGATCTCCCATTTCCCCCGCCCTTGCATTCCGGTGCTGCTCCATTCTCATCTCATTTCACCCTCATCGACTCTCAAGTCCTCGTTGTTACGAGCCGCCCAAATCTTCCCACTCCACGCGAATGTCCTTACAATAGTTGCAGTTAATCGCGAGAGAAAGGAATGGATCGTACTGGAATAGCGCATCGAATCCAGTTGTTGCATCCAGTTGCAGTCTCATCGTGCGCGGGTTGAAGCAGTGCTGTTACAAATGTCGAGCCAGCTGTGCTACATCAGTGCCCTGGGTCACGAACGCAGTGTTGTCGAGTGCAACTGCGGTGTCGAATACTGTACGCTTCTCGGATCTTGCCTGCACACTCCGTATTCATTTCCATTCAAGGATGTCCGCTGTCCTCTTTGGAGTGCCTGAAATAAGATGGCGTTTAAGAAATATCTTGAATGTTGTGTTCATGTGTGCACATATAAACATACATGGCCTAACGTGTATNTAAGATGGCGTTTAAGAAATATCTTGAATGTTGTGTTCATGTGTGCACATATAAACATACATGGCCTAACGTGTATATCACCCAAAAACTCTTTTACGTGCATCAATATTATTCTGCTAACAAGAGTTAGCCCTTTAAGGGCGCTGCGTACCTAGCCCGCGGCCTCCAAGTTTAAATGAGGAATAAATGTTTGAGAAATTCTTTCTCAGTGCATAAATGTTAAATATACCTGTTTCAAACAAAAATAAATATTAAACGCGACTCTCTCACATAATACTTACACGTCAAGAGATATTGCCAATTGTTATCTATATATATAAAAATGCAGTGTCCGTTTGTTCGGACGCGTATAACTCCCGAAAAAATCAACCAATTTTCATTCTGTTTTTTTTTATAAACCTTCCTTTCGTTCCCACGAGTGTTTGTATGCCTTTCTTTTTTTATCCGTATTACCTGCAAAGGTACTAAAATCTGAAAAAAGCTCATTTTTACCATGCTTTCGCGTCAGGAAGCGTCTTTGTTGACAGCTGTCTGTTTGAACCTTTCAGTTTGTTGTTCTCAATGTTTTTATACACACACACACACACACACATATATATATATATATATATACTTATTTCAATTAATTTCACATAAATTAATAGAACCAAAATTTTTTATGCCACAGCAACGCGTGGCCGGGTAATATAGTGTTTAATATTTTCCGCCCTAATATTTAACATTAAAATNTTTTTTATGCCACAGCAACGCGTGGCCGGGTAATATAGTGTTTAATATTTTCCGCCCTAATATTTAACATTAAAATCAAATTTTTTAAAAACATTTTAACTGAATACATTCTTTTGAAAAGATCTTAACTCGGCAGTGTTTTACGAGAGAGTTCCGTTGAATATATTTTTGTTTGAACAGTTATCTTTAAAATTGTTGCGTTGAGAAATAATTCACTGAAAAAAAGGATTTGTTAGTGACTACGAAAACTGTTTGGTTGATGCTTTCCAAGGCGATATTGTGTTGTTGGTAAAATAAAAACAGATTGTGGTGCTCAATAACTCGTACATTGACTGGTACTAAAGCTATNCGATATTGTGTTGTTGGTAAAATAAAAACAGATTGTGGTGCTCAATAACTCGTACATTGACTGGTACTAAAGCTATATAGTGCTCATAAACATATTTGTTTACTAAAAAAATTTTTACTGGCTGCCACGAAATATTTAGTTGGCAGCAACAGTATTTATGTTATCCACAGAAAATCATTTTGCTGCGACTGCAAAACTACATCCGTTATATTCTGCGCATGCGCTCTGGCATATTCGCATGTCTGGCTACGACGCCATATTTGTCTGTGTTCGGTTCTTTGCATTAGGTTACGAACTAATTCATGAGGGATATTCCCAAGTGCTTATAAACGGATTATATAATTCATTTATTCCAAGTCAGTAAATTTAACACGTAAATTATTCCAGAAAATTTACTTTCCATGGGTTGAAGTGTGCAAGTCTTGTCGTGTGTGCCACTTGTTAGCTTTCCGTCATATGCAGTCTCTCAACACGACTCTGATGTTAGCGCGAAGACCCCTAGAAGGCAGGCGGTGTTCCTTGTCCGTAGCCGGGCCTGGCTNATTAAACGCGACTCTCTCACATAATACTTACACGTCAAGAGATATTGCCAATTGTTATCTATATATATAAAAATGCTGTGTCCGTTTGTTCGGACGCGTATAACTCCCGAAAAAATCAACCAATTTTCATTCCGTTTTTTTTTATAAACCTTCNGTGTCCGTTTGTTCGGACGCGTATAACTCCCGAAAAAATCAACCAATTTTCATTCCGTTTTTTTTTATAAACCTTCCTTTCGTTCCCACGAGTGTTTGTATGCCTTTCTTTTTTATCCGTATTACCTGCAAAGGTACTAAAATCTGAAAAAAGCTCATTTTTACTATGCTTTCGCGTCAGGAAGCGTCTTTGTTGACAGCTGTCTGTTTGAACCTTTCAGTTTGTTGTTCTCAATGTTTTTTTACACACACACACACACACACACACACATATATATATATATATATATATATACTTATTTCAATTTATTTCACATAAATTAATAGAACCAAAAATTTTTATGCCACAGCAACGCGTGGCCGGGTAATATAGTGTTTAATATTTTCCGCCCTAATATTTAACATTAAAATCAAATTTTTCAAAAACATTTTAACTGAATACATTCTTTTGAAAAGATCTTAACTCGGCAGTGTTTTACGAGAGAGTTCCGTTGAATATATTTTTGTTTGAACAGTTATCTTTAAAATTGTTGCGTTGAGAAATAATTCACTGAAAAAAAGGATTTGTTAGTGACTACGAAAACTGTTTGGTTGATGCTTTCCAAGGCGATATTGTGTTGTTGGTAAAATAAAAACAGATTGTGGTGCTCAATAACTCGTACATTGACTGGTACTAAAGCTATTTAGTGCTCATAAACATATTTGTTTACTGAAAAAAATTTTACTGGCTGCCACGAAATATTTAGTTGGCAGCAACAGTATTTATGTTATCCACAGAAAATCATTTTGCTGCGACTGCAAAACTACATCCGTTATATTCTGCGCATGCGCTCTGGCATATTCGCATGTCTGGCTACGACGCCATATTTGTCTGTGTTCGGTTCTTTGCATTAGGTTACGAACTAATTCATGAGGGATATTCCCAAGTGCTTATAAACGGATTATATAATTCATTTATGCCAAGTCAGTAAATTTAACACGTAAATTATTCCAGAAAATTAACTTTCCATGGGTTGAAGTGTGCAAGTCTTGTCGTGTGTGCCACTTGTTAGCTTTCCGTCATATGCAGTCTGTCAACACGACTCTGATGTTAGCGCGAAGACCCCTAGAAGGCAGGCGGTGTTCCTTGTCCGTAGCCGGGCCTGGCTTCACAAACACGCCTCCTAGTACCGGCGCCATGTTGGCTATTCTAGCGACACATCACTTCACTTTCCTATCTATTGGCGAAAGCCGATTTTTGCGACATCAACAACACCGACATATGCAATATCAATATGACCGATATTCTCAATGCGCTATCGATTTTTTCGATGCCAAAATTTGCGATTTCAATATAAGCTACATATGCGATATATCGCCATAGCTTTTCGATAATTTCTGGAATCGATATAATCCATCGATAACAGTATATACATTAAATATTTTTAAAAAAATTTCCTAAACTGTAATGTAAGTTTTTAACCCATGCAGAGTATTGAAAATTTACCGCGCCTTAGACTGCAATTATATAAAAGTTACTATACACATTTGCGCAATACAAGATGCGTTTGATGCTTTCATGAACAAATTCATGACAGCTACCATGAATGTATGACAGGCACCAAGAGTGTATGGGGGAAAATGTTTACCATTCGCTCTTGTTCAGTATGCGTATACGATGTTGCGGCAAATCTACGAACATTTTCTTAGATAGAGGGGCACCGTGTGAAAGTGAATATCGCAGAGCCGTACTTGGAACTCGGTCNTTGCAGGCTGTTCACAATCAACTGAGCACTTTTAAAACCCCGGCTTAAGATCTACTTGTGTGCACATTGTGTATTCTTACTCCATATCTACGCCTAACGTTAACGTTCCTTGATCGCTTTTTTCGTGCTTCGGTCAAGTAAACCTGAGAAATGTTAGAAAAAAACAAATATTTAGCAGATTGATAATTGTTACACTGTATACATAAAAAAAATAGAAAGAAAAGCAAACGCGTACCTAAGCCTTTTAGTTCAACGTTAAGGCGTGGGACTTCTTTCCCTCNTTGCAGGCTGTTCACAATCAACTGAGCACTTTTAAAACCCCGGCTTAAGATCTACTTGTGTGCACATTGTGTATTCGTACTCCATATCTACGCCTAACGTTAACGTTCCTTGATCGCTTTTTTCGTGCTTCGGTCAAGTAAACCTGAGAAATGTTAGAAAAAAACAAATATTTAGCAGATTGATAATTGTTACACTGTATACATAAAAAAATAGAAAGAAAAGCAAACGCGTACCTAAGCCTTTTAGTTCAACGTTAAGGCGTGGGACTTCTTTCCCTCCNAAAAAAATAGAAAGAAAAGCAAACGCGTACCTAAGCCTTTTAGTTCAACGTTAAGGCGTGGGACTTCTTTCCCTCCGTCGTTACCAACCTTGCTACGTGCATGTTATTGTGTGTGCTGGTTAAAACATATATAGGTAGTGGCGGTGATATTTCTCAGAGGCTGATTTCAAAAGTGCTCAATTGGCTGTGAATAGTCTTTATAACTCATTCCAACAAAGTTTTGTGAAGTTTTCCGTAGCATTACGACGTGTCACATTCCTGCGACACGTTGGAGACGTAATATTACGTCGCCAACAGTTTCCGTGAAGTTCTCCGCAACGTAGATTTAAGTCGGCAGCATTCGAAGAGAAAAATTACNATTACGTCGCCAACAGTTTCCGTGAAGTTCTCCGCAACGTAGATTTAAGTCGGCAGCATTCGAAGAGAAAAATTACACAAATTAACAATATATTATATAGTTTGTACACTGTAAAATAAGAACTTTCGAAATCAACATTCTAAATATTCACTGTCCATTACTGTGTGTATTTCAACGGATACACTGACTGGCAAGCTGTCTGTAAATTTGGCAACTAGGTGGGAAAAATGGTTTCATGTATTGACGTCGTATTAGAAGTGGAACGTTTAAATTTATGGAGAGCGTATTTATATTATTTAGTTTTAGTTCGTTTGGTGCTCAGAAGTGTAAGGATTTTTTTATTGGTAACATATTTACATTTCTTACCATTTCACAGTTNTTAGTTCGTTTGGTGCTCAGAAGTGTAAGGATTTTTTTATTGGTAACATATTTACATTTCTTACCATTTCACAGTTACACTTGACTAACCCATGAATAAAGTGACGTGATACATGGCAATGATAATTTCACATATGGTGGAAGGATACAAATGGTGTAGAAATGTAGATACTAATCAGGGTTTTAAAAAGTGCTAAACAATTATATATACAGGATGATTCTAAAATCATGGGACAAACATTGAGGGGTGGTAGAGCTCACTAAAACAAACAATTATTGTATGGAATACATGGGCGGGAGTAACGCGTTGAGGCACAAACACAAAAATAACACATGAAATGCAACACATTGTTTATTTACAACGTCGCCGCTAAATGCCTTTTTACAGCAATGTTTATAATAATTGCTCAAAATTGCTACCACTGACAGTAATGCAAGCTTGGTCGCGTCGGTGGAGTGATTGGCGAACAGATTCAAATACCCCGGGTATTTCATATACGCCACCATTGTCAGCCAATCACGCCATATGTAGAGGTCGCCAAGCATGCGTGACCGTTGGTGGATGCATTTCCAGCAACTGTTTTAACATTTTCTGTGCGGAATAACTAGTTAAGTATGCTGCTAGTGAACATTTTATGTTTCCGTTAATGTGTTATGTTTTTGTGTTTGTGCCTCAACGCGTCACTTCCGTCCATATATTCCTATACAATAATGGTTTGTTTTAGTGAGCTCTACCACCCCTCAATGTTCGTCCCATGATTTTAGAATCACCCTGTAAATATCATATATGTTACCAACAACAGGATAATGTAATCCGACAAGAAGCAGAAACGAGTTTATTATTACTAATAAAATTTCGTTCCTCAAGTGTCGATTTGTATTTTGGCGTCGAATAGTGAAGAGATTAACACCGAGGTCTTGAGAGCCAATGAGGGCGGTGCGGCGTTGTATAATCTCAACAAAAATGTATGCAATCAAGTCTCCGTCATTTGTCCATCAACTGCTACCAAAGCGAGATGTAATTTCCGACTGTGTTGCAGGTTAGCCAATCATTTGGATTGTGAAGTGTTTGTGCTTAGCTGCGAGTCCTCTAGGCCGTAATAGATGACTTCTGATGTAATGCCGAAAGAGATTAACATACAATATTTTGTAGTGTAGCCATCGGGCAAATAATAAAGTGGGTTTTTCAGGTTCCCAAATGTTACGTCTTTCGTAGAAATGCTCCGAGAAAAAAAAACTATATTTTGAGTGAAAATAAAAACATCAAATTCGTTCCGAGTAAGAATGATGCGTAGACACTGGATCATTGTTTTCATTTGCTAGTAGAGAACTCTTAAGCTTAACAGTTTAAATTCACCCTGTCACTAAAACAGGTGAGCTCAAGTGTTTTGAAATAGCAGTAGCCATGAAATGTCATGGAAACATAGCTCCTCTACTTCTGCGATTTTCCTGCTGGTGCGATGCAGTTGCCCGAGTGACAAAATGTACGACCGCTTGTGAAGTCTGTAACGGATCTGAGTCAAAACCAGTTCGTCAAGAGAAGGCAGCATCTTATGTTCGGCTTCTAGTTTGAACCAATTATCGTCTGCTCTTTGTCCTGCCAGCCACCGGCAGACGTGAACGACCAGTGCCTATGGAGAGTATCACTCCGCACTCTCTACAGTGCTTCATCTTTCGGCGCGGCTGTCTTAGGGATGCGTTTTTCTTTCTAGATATTGTTTCGTAAAAAGAAACTTTTATATATAACTAGGGCCAGTGCCTTTTCGCGTAAAAATCGGAGCACACAGTAGACTTCAATACTATATACACACCTCAGCTGTTGTTATACCTCCATTGGCTGCTGGTGCCGTGTCCTTCTTTGACCAAGCCACTCAGGATTAAGTAACTTCGACACTGAACTTTTGTGATTCGTGTGCAAATGGTTAACACTGGCCAGAATATTTTTTAGTCAATCAAAGATGCTGGACTACCCTACAGTGCTTTGGACTGTATCTTGTCTCGAAATCTTTTCGCGAAATATCACTGCACCTATATATAACCAATATAAATAATACCGATATTTTGTAAATCACCAGCAACCCGCAACACATGAGTGTATTGAAGGAAGTTTTGTCTTTTCTAACTTGTGCAGAGGCAACTGTCGGGTTCTGGCCCGTTCAACAAATTACAGCATTATTATGTATTTTCTTTTCCTCCTTCGCAAGTTGCCCCGGACTTTGAAGAAGTTTTACAAGTGCTCAGTAGAGGAAACGGGGCGAAACTGGAGCAGTGCGCTATCTGCATCGACCTGGCTGTCTGGAGATGAAAGATAATTTGCCACTTCCGCTAGTCGGGTAGCAAGAGAGCCTCCGAGGTCATTGTCTTCATAACACCCAATGCACATTGTGTGTTATTTCAACATATGCAAACTTAACATTCCCATGTGCTTGGCCACTTTATTCATCGTATGTCAGCTGGAACTGTGAACTTATGAGAAAAGTAAATATTTTACATATTTACTCACCCTTACAATTAAATGCATTAAAATACATAAAGTAAAATAAATCATTTTAGTGTTTACAAAATAATTACCTAACACATTTATTTCAACGTTAATACATGGAACTACTTTCCCACAATCGTTGCCAGCCAGTGTTCTAAGAAAAAATATATGCAAACAGGGGCAGTGGTTCATTAAAGGTTAATTTCGAAATTGCTTAGTTAACTCTGAACAGCCTATGGTATATTCATGGTTACTTCAAACTTTTCTGAGGTGTTGATTGAGTGAGTGAAGAGATTTGGGTGGCTCTTAACAGCGAGGTCTTCAGAGCCTATGGGGGTGATTGAGGTGGGTATGGAACCGCGCCGGAATACAAGGGTGGGGTAAATGGGAGATCACCGAGAAAAACCGCCGACCAGTGACATCGTCCGGCACGATTCCTACATGCAACAGAGCATTAACAGCGCCGACGCTCCACTTCAGACGCCATTGCCTCAAAGTCCCCTTTTCTTCTCTACTCAGGCGAAATTTGTTTCAATATTTGATTACAGACCCTATTTGATCAATGTTGTCAGTTTAGCACAGTTTATTGGACGCGGCCTCGAGGTAACCATAAAATACGAAACATAAGTGCGATTCCGGAATCATGAGCAAATAAATCACAAGAAAAAATGTTTTTGTGTTAAAATCCAATGAATAAAATGACACCGACTCTGAATGTACATCGATTTGTAAAGTTAGCCCCTAAGCTAGTCCCTAAGAATAATTCATGAAAACCTAATCCGATGCCCAAGTAATCGCGTCGTTTTTTCCCTTTCCGCACACAATAAACGTGCAACGCGATGCTTAAAGGAAACTCCAGACTTCAAGCACAAAGTATACAAGTACATAGATACGATATGGCGTGGCGGTTTCTTTAGTGGGAGCGTACCACATTCGCTGGTTGCCGGCGCAAGGTTTGGCTATTGGTCTTCTTTGATTGGTTAACCCATGCTGCGGAAGGTCTCTGTTGTCTGGGCTGCGGCTGGATGGTTGATAACGGTGGGCAGTGGTGAACACTAGGAGAACTCTGGACCTGTGGGACCTGCGGATTTCGATAATGACGGAAACCGCCCGTGCACAGTCTCACTGCACGCTGTCTGCCGGTGGTATGGTTGGTGGGGCGGTCGGACATGAGTAAGCACACTAGTGCCATGGCAAATAAGTGGGAGCACGGGCTGATCGGGTTGGCCCCACTAGAGGTTCTCTCTGGTGTATCGATCAATAGAGGTTGGACTCGTGCTGGCAGTGGTTAACTCCATATGCTGGAGGTCTGGAGAGATTCCCCCTCTTAAAGACCGAGCGGTGAGCAGGCACCTGCTCCGGTAGTGTCCTGGCGATACACTAGGGGTCCGGGTAGTGCTCCGGCCAAACCACACGCTTGGTAATCTGAGTACGAGGGTCTCAGAACATTGTGGAAGGGTGCTTTCGGCCGTACTTGTGTATCAAGTCGGGGCTTAGGACTTGGTTACCTCAGGTCAATAGCTGGGACACCTGGGTTGAGAGGGCGTGATCCCTCTTCCCCGCCAACTGGGGCGGCCGCAGCGCGGTATGGTCGTCTGGCTAAGAGCGCTACGTAAAAATAACAAAAGTATGGCCGAGTTACTGAAAGTATGACCTGTGTCTGTGTTACCAGCTGGCAAGTAATATTGACGAGCAGCTTTCCGACATGTTGCTGGCCAGTGACGTCGTTTTACCGGCGTGTGCGGCTGGAGTTCGTTGAGTAATCGGCTGTTTCACCTCTGCGTTTGTAAGTGCTATGTTCTTCAACTGCGGGTGATGTGTATGCAAGTGTACGCAGCCCCAGCCCAGCTTGCGTGTCCGCGACTGTACCGACCGATCACCAGACCGCGTCGCAAAAAGATAACAAATGTCGAGGGCCGCCCGGTTACAGATGACGCTTTTCGCTCCATGTTTTTTTGAGGGTTGGGGTAGGGTGGGGGTAGCGGATGAAGTAGTAACATGCTCGCCAGGGGAATGGATCCGCCGGAAGGGGGAGGGAGTGGTATCGCGGTATTGGCAGAGATGGATGAGCCGTCATGGCGATGCCGAACATGACTAAGACGAAGGTCCTGGCGCGCCTTGGCCCACACTTTATATTCCCGGGCGCCCGTCGCGGGTACAGTCCGGTGCGAGCAGCTGTGGGCACCTCGCCGACATCAATTTATCACTGCCGGCTCGGGCTCTTAGCGAGTCGTACTGTCCGGGGGAGGGGGGAAATGATGCTCCTGTGATGTCTCTACAGGCGGAATCAACGCCAGACACTTGTGTATACACATAGACCGCCTCCTGCCGACCATGCCATCTATGTGTACGTATGTATACGCTAAAGCTTTGGACGNCCGGCTCGGGCTCTTAGCGAGTCGTACTGTCCGGGGGGAAAAAATGATGCTCCTGTGATGTCTCCACAAGCGGAATCAACGCCAGACACTTGTGTATACACATAGACCACCTTCTGCCGACCATGCCATCTATGTGTACGTATATATACGCTAAAGCTTTGGACACGGTGCCAATTTGTTATACGAGCAATCATTCATTTGTTGCCTCGCTTTTAAAAATATAGTGCACACGTATAATCAATTTTATTATAAGTTTTGATTAGCAAGGAGCGTAAGAAGATAAGCCTGTTCCTCAAATAATAACACACGGCAGACAAACACCGAACGACCATGCAGTAAGCGAATGAACTTGATAAACTGATAAATCCTTTTTATTCGGCTCACTGTTGTTAAGGTGGACTTGAATATTTCCATTCTCTTGAACACAGCGGACCATTAACAACCTTTCGTCTTTACACCTTTAGACGCTAGCGCTCGTCGCTCGGATCCTCTACATTTTCCTCCCCTGTTCCCCCTCCCTTGATTTCCCCTCTGCCCGTGCGTCATAATGTTTATTTATGATATAGCCAGTTTATTTAAGTCGTTGCACGGCTCGCGCTCCTTCTGTTCTGCGCCCTGCCGTCGCCTGATCGTGCTACCTGAAGTTTTCTACGGTGAACTAGTGGACCGCACTTGTCGCCCAGCGGACGTGAAGTCGTGATGGGGATCCTTGTAAATTGTTTCGTCGCCTGAGCCGCCAAGCGTTAGGGCGATTAAGGCGGTGAGTCGTCAACAAAGTTTGTCTCTTAGTTGGGCTATTTTTAATGTTTTAGTGTGTTGTGTGGCGTAGCTGTGTTTGTCTTGGGTAAGCAGTAATGTTAGTGTTTTTTTTTCTTTTCAAAATTGTTGTTTCGGTCGCCAGTACAAATTTGGTTTCGGTTATAACTAAAACCTCGTGTTGCTGTGTTTGCCTGTTTTAACGTGTTTTGTATTGTCTTGTTCGCTGCTCAAGAATTAATTCCTTTTTTGAATAATCATGGTGTCCACGACTCTGGCGTTGGGTTGTTGTCTACGTTTTTAATTGTTCTTATNAAATTCCTTTTTTGAATAATCATGGTGTCCACGACTCTGGCGTTGGGTTGTTGTCTACGTTTTTAATTGTTCTTATTTAGTAGATTTTAATTCGGCAGGAGCTTTGACGGGTCGTTCGACTGCCTCCGCCGAAATCTCAATCATTTATGTAGTATTTTTTAATAATAATTTTTAATGTGTTGCTTTACGAAAAGGAGGCTTTACTGGGCTCATATAGCTGCCCTCCTTTCTAATGCTTAAATAGTCATTCTAGTCAAATAATTGCTTTAATTGTGTTGGTATATATAAATCTTTTAATTAAACTTTATTCAGATTGTATTATCCCAGTTTTGAGAACAATTTACTAAAATACGTCAATTATTTTTAATCGTTTTATGTGAATCTAGAAAGAAAATAATTGTTGTAAATCTTGCCTACTTGTCAAGTATAATCTCAAGAATATCTAGGGTGCTACACATATCTTTATGTATATATTTTTGGCAAAATATATGAATTGTTAACTCATTTGTACGTATGTTATTTGTGTTACGGCACAACAACCTGATGCGCTCTCTGTGGACGAGTAAATACAGACACATGGCGAAGGGAATAAACAACGGCCATTTAACCGTTCAACGCTTCACAGATGCATAAAGATGTTTCGCATCTAGCTTGTTGCAAGCGATAATTTCGCTACGTAATTTCGCTGTGTGTCGAAACATAAGGCACCGTTTTAGTAAGAAATTTTCCAGTAGTTNGCGATAATTTCGCTACGTAATTTCGCTGTGTGTCGAAACATAAGGCACCGTTTTAGTAAGAAATTTTCCAGTAGTTCTCAAATGCTGGTATAAAAAAAAACGTAGTGCATGGTAATCTGTATTAACTCATTCATGTAATCCATAATTCAATACTCGAAATAATTCGCCTTTAACTCCTNTAGTGCATGGTAATCTGTATTAACTCATTCATGTAATCCATAATTCAATACTCGAAATAATTCGCCTTTAACTCCTTTGGTCGCACGCTCATTTGAGAGCTCTGGTGGTGCCATCATGTACTATTCTGACGTGCGCTGTACTTGAGGACGAACGAGCTTCTTGCAACTGGGAAACAACGTGCTACATAACCAGAGATGCCGTAACCTCAAATTCTCTATCAACCGCGAGGAAGACGCTCAGATCACTGGAGACTGGTTGCTTGTTGTGTACAGCTCCATCCATAAGTATTCTTCGCGTGCAACACAACCCACTATTTCCTAAGTGCCGTTTCGTGAGCATTTTCATAATGACACAGCCGTATCGGCGATACGAAATGGAGTCTGTTCGTGGTTACTTCCTNGTCGTTTCGTGAGCATTTTCATAATGACACAGCCGTATCGGCGATACGAAATGGAGTCTGTTCGTGGTTACTTCCTATTTCCCTGAAGTCCTGCTGAAGTTATACTTCTTGGATGCTCACTAATTATCGTTCCGCAACATGCAAACTAAACTTAAACAACTCTGAGATGAAACGCCAAGGAATTATATATACATAATACATAACAATGAAGTCATGTNTAAACTAAACTTAAACAACTCTGAGATGAAACGCCAAGGAATTATATATACATAATACATAACAATGAAGTCATGTGTTTCCAAAAACTGCATTCGTGAAAACCCAAATGCGCCATGAGAAACGTATATTTTAGAAATAACTTTAGAAAACTACATGTTATAGTACTGTAAATAAGAACTACACATTACAGCTATTACCAACACGTCTTTTTCTCTCTTTTTAATTTGTATTAACTATGAAATAAATATGATTGGATTGGATTGGGAAGGGTTTATTAACGTCCCCCGGTGTTATGCCTGAAGGCTTTGCAGGAGGCGGTTTACGAACTAACTTATGACCTAACTTAACACCCATGCCTTACCTTGGATTCGAACCTATAACCTCTCGTACCACAGACCAGCGACGCACCAACCGACTGCGCCACGGGAGGTCGGCAAATAAATATTATTGATAAACAAAATATATCTAAATGTTTATTTTACAAAAATTAAAATACTTTGATGTTAACGTTGGGATGGTACATGATTTATTTAGGGAACAAAAAAACAAGTTTTACACGGGGTGATTTTTCAGATGTTGTGAAGATAGGGCGAACAGCAGGCTAGAGAGGGGCGGAAGAGGGGTGGTTCGTAGATAGGCCAGGGGGTGCGAGGGGTTAGTTATTAGCATGCTCCGTCGTCCAGAGTAGATCATCGACGCCAGTCAACTTTATTATCGGAGGCAATCAAACTTATGTAAAAGTCCATTACGTACCGAGAGGAGTGGTGTAGGCAGGATGGACACTAAAACAACTCTCCCCCCTCCCCACCCCTGCGGCAGTCCCGCCCGTGCGTGAGGTCAGCTGACCTGGATGCAGCCGCAGAGCAAGTGACAGTACAGAGGCGGAGCCGCCGCGTTCGCAGGGACAGTGATTCGCGAGAAAAATGGGCTGCGGTGGCTGAGCGGTTAGACTGCTCGCCTCCCACCAAGGCGAACCGGGTTAAATCCCCGGCTGAGTCACTCCCGGATTTTCGCAAGTGGGAATCGTGCCGCTGGTCAGCGAGTTTTCTCGGGGATCTCCCGTTCTCCCTCCTTGCATTCCGGCGCTGCTCCATTCTCACCTCATTTCACCCTCATCGGCTCTCAAGACCTCGATGTTAATAGCCTCCCAAATCTCTCAACTCTCTCAGCAACTCGATAAAAGTGTTTTCTGTAAAAATTATTATTGCTGACATACGCACTCGNCCAAATCTCTCAACTCTCTCAGCAACTCGATAAAAGTGTTTTCTGTAA
This sequence comes from Clitarchus hookeri, assembly GCA_002778355.1. Lineage (NCBI taxonomy): Eukaryota > Metazoa > Arthropoda > Insecta > Phasmatodea > Phasmatidae > Clitarchus > Clitarchus hookeri. The sequence continues at coordinate 228,593 of NQII01000547.1, read as the reverse complement.
AAATTATTATTGCTGACATACGCACTCGCAGAGCTTTGTGTTCACAGAGAACCCAGACGATGAAATGTAAACAGATGTCAATTCGTGGTATCCTCGCACTTTTTGAATCAAACCTTTGAAAATTCACCTCATGTATGACGTGTTTTGATGTTTCTTAACCCCTTAAAATTTTATCGCGAGTATACTCATTCACGTCTGGCATGTTGCAGGAGAGAGGTAATCATGGTTATTGCTGTGCAAGTCCAGATGCTAGTTCCGATACGGACATTGCCTTGCCCTGGCCAATCATATTGGTTGCTGCTAACACGTCAAGAGTTTTGATGACTTCCTGTGCCAATGATATACTGAAACCATTTCTGTAGGTTCCAAAGTGTCGGTTTTTATAAGAAACTCGTAAATAATGTTCACACAAAAAATTTCTTCTTTTGCAACACCTGAAACGAAAAATTAATGTGTACCTTAAGAGCTTAAATATGGCATGTTTGTGTCTGTTAATATTACAGTACCTTATTTTTTATCAAACTGAACTTTTAATTATATATAATCTATAAACGGTAATATTTCATTCATAATTAATATGAGTGTAGAAACAGAGATAAAATAGGTGTGTTGGCAATGCTTAGTAATTAATAATTATCTTGTAAGGTATTATTAAAGTGAGTGCTCACGGATGCAGTGCNCCAAATCTCTCAACTCTCTCAGCGACTCGATAAAAGTGTTTTCTGTAAAAATTATTATTGCTGACATACGCACTCGTAGAGCTTTGTGTTCACAGAGAGCCCAGACGATGAAATGTAAACAGATGTCAATTCGTGGTATCCTCGCACTTTTTGAATCGAACCTTTGAAAATTCACCTCATGTATGACGTGTTTTGATGTTTCTTAACCCCTTAAAATTTTATCGCGAGTATACTCATTCACGTCTGGCATGTTGCAGGAGAGAGGTAATCATGGTTATTGCTGTGCAAGTCCAGATGCTAGTTCCGATACGGACATTGCCTTGCCCTGGCCAATCATATTGGTTGCTGCTAACACGTCAAGAGTTTTGATGACTTCCTGTGCCAATGATATACTGAAACCATTTCTGTAGGTTCCAAAGTGTCGGTTTTTATAAGAAACTCGTAAATAATGTTCACACAAAAAATTTCTTCTTTTGCAACACCTGAAACGAAAAATTAATGTGTACCTTAAGAGCTTAAATATGGCATGTTTGTGTCTGTTAATATTACAGTACCTTATTTTTTATCAAACTGAACTTTTAATTATATGTAATCTATAAACGGTAATATTTCATTCATAATTAATATGAGTGTAGAAACAGAGATAAAATACGTGTGTTGGCAATGCTTAGTAATTAATAATTATCTTGTAAGGTATTATTAAAGTGAGTGCTCACGGATGCAGTGCGCTGTCCATTTGGTGCAATTTTCTAGACTTTGTTAAGATATGTTCGCACAAGGCGGAGGGATGGCGTGAAAGTAGAACTTCAGCACGGCTTCAGAAAAGTTGAAAGTAACCGTAAATGGACTGCAGGACGGCATTCTGTGCTGGTTCTCTTGGAGGTCTGTTATTGACCGAGTCACCTCCGGCCGTGTCTAACAAACTATGGCGCAATTTAAAACTCGATGCGAACGTAAGCGTATTTGAAGTTTAACCTAACATATCGTCAAATTGAAACGCGATAATTTTCTGACTATGTTTATTGTAGCACAGTTCATTCTATATGGTGTAAATAACTCCGGCCAAATAATTGAAAGTAAAGACTCGGGGTCTTACATTCGCGCAGTCACAACACCTAGGTAATGGCGCGAAGGTTCTTTAGACGTAGGCGTGCCCATTCTCTTATTGGCTGCACGAGGACTGGCAGACCTTGCGTCTGATTGGCTACTGCGTGCTGTGAAAGAAAACTCCCTATTGGCTGACCTGCCGACTGACGAGTGAGTTACCAAGCCCTGACGGAGTACGGGGTTCCGCCATGTTGTTGGCCAGTGACTGCCATTCCAGTGCGTCTGGAGCCTACGGTATAAGAGACTGTTTCGCATCTGTATTCTAAAATGTTCTGTGACGTAGTTATGTGCAGATGCTTAACACCATATGGCCTTATTGTATTGGTCTCCGAATCACGTGGTTACAGACTGATGCCCATGAAGAAAGCAATACCGGAGGTCGAGTGCGAGTAATCGCAAAGCTCTGTTAGAACGACCTGAACATAAATCTCCACGCTCCTGCTAAACGTGACCTCATTTCTCCACACTTCGTGTATCTGATGCGCCAGGTCTCCAATAAGCGCAACTTCATACGTGAAGACTACCTAGAACGGAATAACTGTCGTGCGGCACAGTGCGCATCGTGCAAGGAACGGATTTCGCGCGTAGCACCGATTTTTTCTGGAGGCTGCCTCGACGGCAGAGGATCGTTCTCGCTTGTTCGGTACGTCATATTTCCTCGGCCTGGCACCCTCCAGCGGCCTTGCAACGAGACGAACAGTTCTCCTTTTTGCGACGCAATCAAACAAGCGTGTGCTTTAACGAAATGCCATTAAATCTGAGACGCCATTAACAGGGCGATCTTTTGCCGGGTCTTATAAAGCGTTATAAAATTTATTTTGCCGTAAAGTCGTCTGCACTCGTAAACCGTTATTGAAAGCTGGGTCTCGCCTCCAGGAGAGGCCCTCGGTTGGCACNAAAGCGTTATAAAATTTATTTTGCCGTAAAGTCGTCTGCACTCGTAAACCGTTATTGAAAGCTGGGTCTCGCCTCCAGGAGAGGCCCTCGGTTGGCACCCCGGTCTGCCTTTAGACAGAGCACACGTGCGTCTGCGGTTCCAAGTTCGCGTTTTATTTCAAATCACTTACTTGAGAATTTTGGAGATATCCAGGTGGCAAGCCATTCTTAAAGCTAGTCATTATTTTGCAAAAAAAAACTGAATACAGGTTAGATTTCAATGCCATAAGCACCCAACAGCAGTTTGTCTATTGCCATTGGTTGCTANGCCGTAAAGTCGTCTGCACTCGTAAACCGTTATTGAAAGCTGGGTCTCGCCTCCAGGAGAGGCCCTCGGTTGGCACTCCGGTCTGCCTTTAGACAGAGCACACGTGCGTCTGCGGTTCCAAGTTCGCGTTTTATTTCAAATCACTTACTTGAGAATTTTGGAGATATCCAGGTGGCAAGCCATTCTTAAAGCTAGTCATTATTTTGCAAAAAAACTGAATACAGGTTAGATTTCAATGCCATAAGCACCCAACAGCAGTTTGTCTATTGCCATTGGTTGCTANCAAAAAAACTGAATACAGGTTAGATTTCAATGCCATAAGCACCCAACAGCAGTTTGTCTATTGCCATTGGTTGCTATCTGCTTGAGAAGGCATTTTCATATTTGACCGTGCCACTCAGAAGTCGGCAACATCGGCACGGTCCCTACGTGATTCGTGTGCAGACAGTTAACACGTGTCAAAAAGTAATTCAGCCAATCACGGTACGTAAATGATACTACAGTGTTTTGAAGTATAACTTGTCTTGGAATGTTTTCACGAAATTACGCTACCCCATAGTTATACTTCACCCCCTGCACATTCTTGTTGCGTATAGACACCTGGTAATGTAACGAATTAAACTTCTCAGTTACATTTCACAGTCATATACATCAGCGACCACGTCTGTTTTCTTAACTCCTTTAGTACTCCACTTTCACGAAAAGATTTCCGCGCGCGCATGTTAGATTTTAATTTGTTATGTGTGTATCTGCAGGAAAAAGGGGGGGGGGTTGCTTTTTTGCTTGTGATTAGTGAGCAGACACCTAAGACGAGTAACATGTAAATCACCCAATTAAGAAAGTGGATCTGAGATAAAGGGCTATGAAACACACAGATTTTCTCAAATTGCTATGAACTTCCAGATGCCGATATTTATCAATTGAAGAGAGATTACTTGTAACTTGAAGTAAGTAATTTAAAATTCCAAAAACGAGAATAATTGAGTATTTTGAATTACAATTGAATGGTACATGTACTTTGTAAACTGTGACAATTTTTGCATTATATTCATCAAGCTCCGGCTTTTATATTCACAAAAATACAACGGCAGAAAAAATTGTGCACAATATATATAACAAAATCATAAACAAAATAAAATATAATTTTCAAAAAAGAAATGCATCGAGTCCTTGGCGCAAACAACATACAAATAAATGCCACAAAAAAGGAAGAAAGTGACATAAAAATAACGAAATTTATTTACCAAACAACCCTGAAACAAATAGAGAGGAAAGNACAAAAAAGGAAGAAAGTGACATAAAAATAACGAAATTTATTTACCAAACAACCCTGAAACAAATAGAGAGGAAAGGACGTAACTCAGATAACTCAATCATGCTGGACGATCGTACATGACAGAAAAGAGAAAATCATTTTTCGNCACAAAAAAGGAAGAAAGTGACATAAAAATAACGAAATTTATTTACCAAACAACCCTGAAACAAATAGAGAGGAAAGAATATAACTCAGATAAATCAATCATGCTGGATGATCGTACATGACAGAAAAGAGAAAATCATTTTTCGTGTGTGTGTCTTTCCTATAATTAATAACACATAGTCCCAGAAGAAAAATAGTTAGCATCAATAAAAGACGTGACTTGTGATTGTTCGTTACTAAGTATTTTGTTTCATTTTTTTATTTTACTTTGTTTCAAAACCTTATACAAGGATTACTTCAAGAAATTATTATTTGGAAAGTGAATAACTGACAACACAATAAATTGGTTAAAGTCATATTTAAAACTTGAACCATCAGTTACTCAACCTAAAGTTTTTTTTTAAAGAATCCTTCATAGCACAAAATTAAAAGTCGCTTGTTAGATTAGAAAGAGATAATTAATAGAGATGATTAATCGTCTTGCAATTACAACACGATACAAATTGCACAAACTTTGAACAACATTATTTTTTATATCTAAAACGAAAGTTTCTTGTGGTCCTCTGAAGTTCACACAAGTTCCGTGGTGCGTGGTCGCCGCTCGCTTCTGAAGCAAACTGTGATAGCTCCCACTTAGCCTGCTATCTTGCCACGTCACCCATCCACGTATAGGCTGTTCACTGTAAAGTGAGCACTTTTGAAAGCACTCTAATTTGGAATAACAGTTAATAAACATATTTTATTGTAGCCTTAGACGTTGACTTTCGAGTGCGGTGGAATACACACACTGTGCTTATTACTTACATAGGAATATTTATTTTTAAAAGGCTGTTAAAGAATAAAAAAAATGGCCGACAGAGAAAAGTAGCTAGGGCCTCAAAAGTGCTCACTTTACCGTGAACAGCCTATACATTACTAAAGCTTGCTTTGTTTACCCGCGTGCNGGCTTGCTCCGGTAGTGCGGATATCCGGGCTGGAGTGAGCTGCCTGCGAGGAAGTAGGCTGACAAAGCTCCCCGTGCGCTGTAACAATAGTCAACCAGAACTGCAACAGCGGCGCAGACAAACCACTCACCCGCGCTGTGCTGCCGCGACCGTCAATGCATTTCCTCTACGACCAGGTCACCAGGCGCACACAATAGTTAGCTATAGCTAGGGTCAGTGATATTTTGAGACAAGATACAGTTCAAAGTACCGCGGGGTCGCCCAGCATTTTTGATTGGCTGAAACATGCTCTGGGTCCCGTGTTAACGGCTTGCGCACGAATCAAGAAGGTTCGGTGTCGGAGTTACGGAATCCCGAGTGGCTCGGTCATGAGCGGAAACAACACCAGCAGCCAATCGAGGCACGACACAGCTGAGGTGTTTATATAATATTGAAATCTACCATGCTCTCCGATTTTTGCGTGAAAAATTACTGGCCCTAGTTATAGGAAATTCACAGTTACTTCATACTTCTCTGAAGCCCAGCTGACGTTCTACTTTTGGTTACCGATTACGTATCCTTCCGCTACATGTAAATATAAATACTGCCATGTGACTTCTACGTTTTAACAGTCAAATGTTTTGTTTACTGTTTTCAGCTGTTCAAAGAATTCTGTCATATTTCAAAAACCATTTCGTACGAATGTACACAATTTAGGCCTATAACCATATTTAGGTCAGCTTTATGACTTTTCAACTATATCTATGTTGACGATAGTTCTTATGGTTATTATTTTACATTAACATATTTGTTATAAACGACATAGCACCTTACACGTAATACACGCTAATATTTTGCCGCGACTGTGTTTAACCCTGCTACAACTGCGGTGGGAAAGACCAGTAACATTTAACCTCTTGTTATTGATATGTGTTGGTTTATTTCGTTATAAGGACGGCCTCAGTTGGAATAAATATTAAAACGAAGGAACAGCCAGTTCAACGAAAATACACAGTAAATTCAAGCACGCAACTCGTGTCGCTTATTTTTTATATGTATCAACGACAAACTTAGAAGATAGTGGTGAACATGCACACAAATAGGCCTACTGTAACTTTTATTCAGCTCATATTTCTATGAATTGGTACTTGCTGTTTTCTAGGTGTATTTCATTATTTATTAAAATTTATCTGGCTGGGCTTAATATTTGGTTGGGGTTGTGCAAACAATCAAATCACAAAAACGTAAACACGTCACATAAGTGTGTTTCAAACACACGCCTTGGGCAAAGTTACGAAGTTGTGATAAATAAACGTGACTTTAAAAAAATTAATTTCCTCGTAAAAACAGTTCACGGTTTAAAATGTATAAATTTTGCAAAGAGAAATTAACGCTTCGTTCAGCAACACGCCGTCGCCATTCGCCACTTCTGCCAACTTCGGATTTTTAACCGTCCCGCCATCTCTTCTAAATATATTATACTATTTATTAGAAATTTTAAATCTCGTTTCAGTTTTAAAATACAAATTCAAAAACCATTATTTTTGCCGTAGCCTTATGCCGTGCTAAAAACATTAGTCTCGGTACAATGAGTTGCGCGTTAGCCGATGCGCGCTGAATATTTTTGTAACGGTTAGTACACGGCCGGGCCGTCACTAATATCAGCGGGGCCGTGCCGCCTGTCCAAGCGCCAGCAGTTGTGGCGCGTACATAGACACACGGGAATTCCGTGGATTCATTAGGCAACTTCTGGACTCCACACTCCAAGTGCACCAGAGCCTCAGCTAGTTGCTTATCGCCTGAGGCCCAGGTTTAGTCCCAGAATAAGTAGCAAGGGATGCCGTGCTCTTGTTCTTGCAGTGCCGTTACTGGGCCGAATTACAAACTGCCACCCAACTGGGAAAGGAAGTCAAATGTACACGTCTTTTGAAGTGTAGCTTGTCTTCGAATGNGAATTACAAACTGCCACCCAACTGGGAAAGGAAGTCAAATGTACACGTCTTTTGAAGTGTAGCTTGTCTTCGAATGAATTCGCGAAATTTCCGGGTCCACGCATACATCACAAAGCTTTCTGTTTAGCATGGAAAATATTTCTTTCAGGCTTTTCCGTTTACAGTAACAAAGTCTTGCTTTAATTCAAAGGGAAGGTGAAATAAACTTACTTTTTTTGCTGTTACTANGAATTACAAACTGCCACCCAACTGGGAAAGGAAGTCAAATGTACACGTCTTTTGAAGTGTAGCTTGTCTTCGAATGCATCACAAAGCTTTCTGTTTAGCGGAAAATATTTCTTTCAGGCTGTTCCGTTTACAGTAACAAAGTCTTGCTTTAATTCAAAGGGAAGGTGAAATAAACTTACTTTTTTTGCTGTTACTAATATTTTTCTTTATGCATTTTGGTTTTAATGAAAATGTTTCTGTATAACAAATAAAATAATTCTTTTGATCATCTTTTGTTTACGGTACAGAAACATTTCTCTATACCAAAGGAAAGTGTTAGGTTTTCTTTAGAACATTCTAGTTTTTTTTTGTAAGTAACGGAACTTACTAAACAAATTCCTTAGATAATCTACATAAGATTTAAGCTTTCAAATACAGTTAATAACTTCACCACAAAGAATGCTGTAGAATTATTACAACGAAAATGGAATGTTATTATTGACGTTAATGTATAGGACACACAAGAGTTTTGTTTGCGGCAAACCTACTTTGCAGTTGTTCGTATTTTATCGAAACTTCTTTTGCGGCAACAAATTATGATTAGCAGCAAATTAAGAGTTTTCGGAGGGTAAACATATTCGCAACTGCCGTCGTCCTACTGGACCACACACCCCCAGACACTGCCTTGTACTGTGCGGCTTTCAGTATTGGCCGGCCGGGACCTTCAGCGAATGCACCGCCGAGCTGGCTGAAGCCCAGTCATAGTGGCCTCGGGTAGGTAACAGGACCTGCAGTGCAGTGCGTCAGTTTAACTACTTAACGTATTATCCCGATTGTACTCTTTCACTTGTAACTTGTTGCAGAATGGGAATAATCATGGTCGGTGCTGTGCAAGTGCAGAAGCTAACGCCAATAGGGACTCGTGGAGTATATACTGAAATCCTTTCTATAGGTTACAAAGTGTCGGTTGTTATAAGAAACTCGTTAGTACTGCTCACGCCGAAAATTTCTTCTTTTGCAACACCTGAAACGAGAAATTTATCTGTACGTTAAGGGGTTAAAGAAATTCTCAACTTCGTTGTTTTTTTTTTTACTAAATAAATTCACTTTCAATATACGGTATTGGTAGGGCCAGTGACTTTTCGCGTAAAAATCGGAGCACACAGTAGACTTAAATACTATATACACACCTCAGCTGTNACCGCCGAGCTGGCTGAAGCCCAGTCATAGTGGCCTCGGGTAGGTAACAGGACCTGCAGTGCAGTGCGTCAGTTTAGCTACTTAACGTATTATCCCGATTGTACTCGTTCACTTGTAACATGTTGCAGGATAGGGATAATCATGGTCGGTGCTGTTCAAGTCCAGAAGCTAACGCCAATAGCGACATCGCCTTTCCCTGGGCAATACTACTGGTTGCTGCTAACACGCTCGTACAGTATATACTGAAACCCTTTCTATAGGTTACAAAGTGCCGGTTGTTGTAAGAAACTCGTTAGTACTGCTCACGCCGAAATATTTCTTCTTTTGCAACACCTTAAACGAGAAATTTATCTGTACGTTAAGGGGTTAAAGAAATTCACAACTACGTTGGTTTTTTTTTTTACTAAATAAATTCACATTCAATATGCTGTATTGGTAGGGCCAGTGACTTTTCGCGTAAAAATCGAAGCACACAGTAGACTTCAATACTATATACACACCTCAGCTGTTGTTATACCTCCATTGGCTGCTGGTGCCGTGTCCGTCTTTGACCAAGGCCACTCAGGACTAAGTAACTCCGACACTGAACCTCCGTGATTCGTGCGCAAACTGTTAACACGGGCCAGAACATTTTTCTAGCCAATCAAAGAAGCTGGACGACCCTACAGTGCTTTGTACTGTATCTTGTCTCGAAATCTTTTCGCGAAATATCACTGCCCCTATGTATTGGTATTGGAATATTCTGGTTATCATTAGTGATACCATGACATACTAACCGCATGTATTTTGTCTTCAAAAACTAAAACTTTGTCAATGATAAGTAGGACCATTTGTTTTTAGCGAAAATATCCCACGACCAGTTTCACTGCAAAACACGGCAGTTCAGAACCAATTTCGTGGTTGGAGGATGTCAACTATCACGAGTTTTCGTCGTCTACCAGCCAATCACCGACGTCCAGTGTCCAGATAACTTAATTCTGATTGGCCCAATCGAGTAGAAAATACCTTCTCGCACAGACACGCAGGAAATAGACATAGGTAGAGAGACCTGAAAAATTCGCGGATTCATTTCGGGACAAGCTAGAATTCAAAACACGTGTGAATTATTTTACAGTTGCATTGGTCCACGCGGTGTTTGACACCTCCTGGAGAAGGCTGGCCCAATCTTCGCCTTCCCTTGTAACGGCAGACAACCAATGTGCAGTTGATATCGGCATATCTGTACATAAGACTATGGAGTCTAGCCTGCAGGTCATTGAACTCACGAATTTTTCAGGTCTCTAGACATAGGGTATATGCACCTGTCCACGTACCAAGTCGAAGTACTGCCTGCGCGTAAATGTTTTCGCGGATAACACGTGGGCCTAATAGTAAGGCATCCCGAGCCACACTCGGGTACAGAGTAGTTAACAAAACAGAGGCGAACCTGCAGCCGCACACGCCATCAAAATGACGTCACCGGCCAGCGAAATGTCGGAACGCCGTTCGCCAATCAGCGCCTGGTGACCTACACGCCAGCCGGCGGCTCAGTCAGTAGGAAGTATTCCGCGGCACGCGGTAGCCAATCACGCGCGAGGACCGTGCTGAGAAACTCGCGCAGCCAACGAGCGAATGGGTACGCGCACATCAAAAGAACCGCCGCACCACTTAGACTGCGCGTACTTAATTATCTGCTACTGCGTTCACAGCCTCGCAGTTTGAGAGCAAGCTGTCACTAGCAAACACACACACAAACGTCGCTCTCGAACCAGTCGCCTGCTCATTTACAACGAACCACGCAAGCAATTATAGACTCTACTAACGCCTTCGGTCACACCTTAATTTATGAATTCAAGTGTTAAAATAATGTAATTTCATGGTATAGCCCATTCGGGGTATCATCATGCTTTGAATCAAACATTAAAAAAATCATCCCTTGTAGGGTGCATTTAATTATTTTCTAAATATCTCGTGTATCACAAGCGTTTTATAGTTTTGTTGACATAGAACTGCCGTTATTTTTGTTAAATTTAAAGTTTATTTATATTTTACCTGTAATAAATTATAGTTTTTCTTTTATAATTAATATTAACAAAACCAGTGAGAAAATAGGCGTGTTGGTAACGACTAGTAAGAAATAGTTCACATGTAAAATATTATTAAACTGAGTGCGCGCGACTGCGGTGCGCTGTCCCTTTGGTGTAATTCTCTAGCCTTGGTTAAGCTTTGTTTGCATGAGGTGGAGGAATATCCTGGAAGTATAACTTTAGGCAGGCTTCAGAAAAGTTGGAAGTAACCGCGAAGGGATTACAGAACAGATAACGTACACAGAAGCAAAACGATGTAACTTTTCTTCTGGTGTAATCTTAACCCGCTTAGTTACCATGTCGACGATTGAGGACACTTTGCATATTAAGAGTATTGTTACGAACTAAGCTTTTCAGCCAATTCGCACTTGAGAGTATGCTGGGGGCGTAACTTAAATGATCACTCAATGACTTCGGTAGAGCACAACAGTTTCTGATGAGGTTTATTACAATTTACGGTTACCCAATTATTATTTACGTTAACATTGATCGGGGGGAGCTTTACATTGAATTTAAGATGATTATTATTTATATTATTACGATTCACGCCATTTTATTTAACCCTGACTGGAATGTCATCACCTTGTTAATGTTGCCGGAGGCTGATTCTAGGAGACGGTTAGCGACGGCCGGACACCCATCTTCCTGGTCTGCTTCGCTGGTCGGGTCGCCCAAAGGACTAAAGATGACTGACGACGACGAGACGGTTANTCCTGGTCTGCTTCGCTGGTCGGGTCGCCCAAAGGACTAAAGATGACTGACGACGACGAGACGGTTAACGACGGCCTATATCAAGCGCGTGGTTCTGCGGCCGCGCTCAGTGACCGGTGGAGGGGATTTCTGCAATTGTCGACGACCAAATGGTGGCGTTGCAATCCCGCTCGTTTATGTTTGAAGGTGTGATCAGGCAAGCCGTTCAGCTAAGGCCTGACCACACCATGACAGTATGCATCAGTAGGGACACCCGAGTTTCGAAAATAACCAAACACTTCATACATAGAGTGATTTTCCGAAGGTTTTATTCGAAAAGTGTGAAGAAACTGCGAATGAACCACCCGCTGAAAGCGCAGCGTACGGGTCCGCCAACGATGACGTCAAAGGAAGTGTTTCGCCGCCGCATTGCTCCGGGAGGATTTGTTTAATTACAACTTNACAAGCGTTTTATAGTTTTGTTGACATAGAACTGCCGTTATTTTTGTTAAATTTAAAGTTTATTTATATTTTACCTCTAATAAATGATAGTTTTTCTTTTATAATTAATATTAACAAAACCAGTGAGGAAATAGGCGTGTTGGTAACGACTAGTAAGAAATAGTTCACATGTAAAATATGATTAAACTGAGTGCGCGCGACTGCGGTGCGCTGTCCCTTTGGAGTTATTTTGTATTCTTAGTTAGGCTTTGTTTGCATGAGATGGGGGAATATCCTGGAAGTATAACTTTAGGCAGGCTTCAGAAAAGTTGGAAGTAACCGCGAAGGGATTACAGAACAGATNGGAATATCCTGGAAGTATAACTTTAGGCAGGCTTCAGAAAAGTTGGAAGTAACCGCGAAGGGATTACAGAACAGATAACGTACACAGAAGCAAAACGATGTAACTTTTCTTCTGGTGTAATCTTAACCCGCTTAGTTACCATGTCGACGATTGAGGACACTTTGCATATTAAGAGTATTGTTACGAACTAAGCTTTTCAGCCAATTCGCACTTGAGAGTATGCTGGGGGCGTAACTNTTTGCATATTAAGAGTATTGTTACGAACTAAGCTTTTCAGCCAATTCGCACTTGAGAGTATGCTGGGGGCGTAACTCAAATGATCACTCAATGACTTCGGTAGAGCACAACAGTTTCTGATGAGGTTTATTACAATTTACGGTTACCCAATTATTATTTACGTTAACATTGATCGGGGGGAGCTTTACATTGAATTTAAAATTATTATTATTTATATTATTATGATTCACGCCATTTTATTTAACCCTGACTGGAATGTCATCACCTTGTTAATGTTGCCGGAGGCTGATTCTAGGAGACGGTTAGCGACGGCCGGACACCCATCTTCCTGGTCTGCTTCGCTGGTCGGGTCGCCCAAAGGACTAAAGATGACTGACGACGACGAGACGGTTAACGACGGCCTATATCAAGCGCGTGGTTCTGCGGCCGCGCTCAGTGACCGGTGGAGGGGATTTCTGCAATTGTCGACGACCAAATGGTGGCGTTGCAATCCCGCTCGTTTATGTTTGAAGGTGTGATCAGGCAAGCCGTTCAGCTAAGGCCTGACCACACCATGACAGTATGCATCAGTAGGGACACCCGAGTTTCGAAAACAACCAAACACTTCATACACAGAGTGATTTTCCGAAGGTTTTATTCGAAAAGTGTGAAGAAACTGCGAATGAACCACCCGCTGAAAGCGCAGCGTACGGATGCGCGGCAATTGATGGGTCCGCCAACGATGACGTCAAAGGAAGTGTTTCGCCGCCGCATTGCTCCGGGAGGATTTGTTTAATTACAACTTCCATTCGCGCCGCTCCACGAAGTACCGCGGCTGCCTCGCAGATAAGGAGCTTACTCGTGCACACGTCGCCGCGGACGGCAGGCGCCGTCGAGCGCGCCTGCGATGTTTCTGCTCCGCAGTGAAACATTTCAGTTCCCGTCAAAGGCTCCCGCCAGCCTGGCGCTTCGACTGCGAGCCAGACTGTTTGAATTCCTCGCTCTTCTACCAAACTGTTCAACATGCATCCAATTTTCTGATCTGCGCGAAGAACACACACATCAGACGAGGGCTGTTGGGTTAGATTAGGTTGGGTTATGTTAGGTTAGGTTAATTTCGGTCACGTTAGGTTAGGTTAGGTTAGGTTAGTTTATTTAGGGTTAGGAGTGCTTTCAAGACACCACGCACATTAGAAACACCATTTCAGAGTACTCCGAAATGGCTAAAAAAAAATCGGCTTTTTCAAAGTCTTGCATTTTTAAATATACGCTTCAGATGCATACAAAACTACTCAAGGTCNAAAAAAAAAATCGGCTTTTTCAAAGTCTTGCATTTTTAAATATACGCTTCAGATGCATACAAAACTACTCAAGGTCCCTGCACTAAACCTTCCTACAAACTTTCCACCAATAAAATAAGTTCACCGCTGGAAGTCCCATAGGTACACGCAGAGCGACGAGAACACTGCACGCCGGTTCATAGCCTAGCACTTAGTGGTGATGGCGCCTTTGAAGCGCGTGNCGGTTCATAGCCTAGCACTTAGTGGTGATGGCGCCTTTGAAGCGCGTGGTAGTGTCGCCCTTATCGCTACCGCGCTTCTCAGCTTCAAACGCTGAGAATAGCTCCAACGTTGGTCGGAGTCATAAGTTACATAGTTGTTTTGCGGCGAGTTTCGAAACTGGTGCTAAGCTAACGTTTCCTCAAGATATTTAACTGTTTAGTACTTCGTGTATTTGTGTCCTAACACAGCAAGTTTGATCACTTCTCTCAGCTTGAATCCATCACTAAATACAAGGTTTATAATTTCTTTACTTATTTTGAACGGAACTTACTATAAAAATTAGAAAATGTATTACTTTTAACGTGGCGTAACGAACACGATTGCTAGGGCCGCAATTTTTTGCGAAAAGATTTCAGGACTACTTGTACTCCAAAACACTATAGCTCAGATCCACTTTCGTGATTGGATGATTTTAACTGTCACGCGTTGCAGGTGTCTGCCCGCAAATCACTGACTGTTAATGCCGNCAGGTGTCTGCCCGCAAATCACTGACAGTTAATGCCGCAATTATCTAATTCTGATTGGCCTAGTGAAGTAACGAACTGTTGCTCTACAAAGACACGTGGCCAATGACCAAAGGAAAACTGCACGTATGCCATAGGACATTGGATTCTAGCCTTCATGTAAACTTTTCACGAGAAACAGTCGGCCCTAACGATTTCTTATAAGTAGGGGCAGTGATATTTCGTGAAAAGATTTCAAGACAAGATACAGTCCAAAGCACTGTAGGGTCGTCCAGCTTCTTTGGTTGGCTAAAAAATGTTCTGGCCCGTGACAAACCGCTTGCGCACGAATCACGAAGGATCAGTGTCGGAGTTACTTAGTCCTGAGTGGCTGGGTCAAAGACGGACACGGCANGAAAAGATTTCAAGACAAGATACAGTCCAAAGCACTGTAGGGTCGTCCAGCTTCTTTGGTTGGCTAAAAAATGTTCTTGCCCGTGACAAACCGCTTGCGCACGAATCACGAAGGATCAGTGTCGGAGTTACTTAGTCCTGAGTGGCTGGGTCAAAGACGGACACGGCACCAGCAGCCAATGTAGGTATAACAACAGCTGATGTGTTTATATAATTTTGAAGTCTACTGTGTGCTCCGATTTTTACGCAAAAAGTCACTGGCCCTACTTATAGGTAGAGATCCTGTCATTTCGCGTCATAATGCAGTCGCACTGTAGATGGCACACATGTATGTGTGAGCTTCATGTATGTGTGAGCTTCATGTATGTGTGAGCTTCATGTATGTGTGAGCTTCATGTATGTCACTGGTCCTCCGCCCAGTCGATGAGACCTGCAGGACTGAGGATCAATAATAAACACTCAGCACTATGGCAGCTTCATTCCGTGTGGCCGGGTCGACAAATGACCTCTGCTCGAGTATTTAGAGGATTGAAAAGTCTAAATTATTTCCATTTTATAACGCGAGATGGTAGGGTCTCCACTTATAGCCCATCGCTTGGATCAGGGAGATTTGACTGGGAAAAGGTTTTCTGACTGCCAATCCATAATACAAGCTACACTGCACGGTAAATGTGTTTCTTGTATTGTGAACCAAAAGGTCGACGTTAAGTGGGACTACAAATACCAAACAGAGCCGAAGCTTCTACAGTGATGGTTATTGATGACTGATTTATAGACTGCCTTAATTTTCTCTAAATATTTCCGACGGCAAAACCTGAGTGAACTAAACAAAGCCCGATTTATGACAATTGCTTTAACCCCTCCAGTCCTCCGTGTCTTCGATCGTGTACGCGTTGTAAATGAATTATACTCATGGCCAGTACTGTACACAGCAAGGTAACAGTACCCAGTACTTTGGGTGGTGTAGTGGGCAGACTACTCGCCTCCCACCTAGGCGAACCGTGTCCGATTACCGGCGGGGCCGCTCCAGCATTTTCGCATGTGGGAATCATGCCGAACGATGCCGCTGGTCGGCGGGTTTCTCTCGGGGGTCCTCCAGTCCCCCCCCCCTTGCAATCCGGCGCTGCTCCATACTCACCTCGCTTCACCCCTTCATCGGCTCTTCAATACGTGGCTTTACTCATTGACCCGTATGCTGATTAGATCCGACTTTCATTCCTATCCTGTGATAACATTTTCATCTTGAAGTTAGTTTTCTCATCTAACTTCTGATCTGGTAGAAACGCTTATGACCTTCGTTCTGCACTCGTATCTGCCCACTTTTTCTTACACTTGGTAAGTTTACTAATTATGGATGTCGTTTCAACATATACACGCTCTTTCTGTATATTTAGCCACACGCTTCTGTTGGCCTCGATGCGCTTTAATATATCTTCATCTCTCGCGATCTGTCTCTCTGGTTTTTCGCAGTTAGATGGCGGCAACACAGCACACGGTACGCAATCTACCAACATTATTTGCCTGCTTCTCTGTAAGGCGCAACCACACAATACTAAAACACTTTTTAAGTGATACTCTTATACCGTCCGAAAATTATTTATTTCCGTACTTGTTGAATCTCCTACACCCACATGTTCTCTGTTGCTCTTTAGTCTGGCAAGTAACGAAAATCTGCTTGTCCGTAAAATACGTTACAGAGCAAAATGAACTGACAAATGCAATATGTTGTTCATGGTACATTGAGTACTAAAGAAATCCCTGCTTAAGATCTACTCGTATGCACGTTGTGTATTCTTCCACCATACGCAAAATTAACAGTACAATGGGCTTGATCATTTTATTCATTAGTCGTTCAAGTCAGACTGTGATATAATTAGATAATTAAATATTTTACAGATTTTCTTATTTTATTTCTTGGCTATAAAGTAAGTAAATATTGCCATTAAACAACAACGTGTAAAGAAATTTTTATTAACAGCAAACCGATGTTTCTCTAACTTTCTCTTTAAATTAAAGCAATATTTTGTTACTGTAAACAAAACAGCCTTCAAGAAATGGTATTGTTTGCCGCGCAGGAAAATTCTAATGGATTTGTAGAGTGCAATAACACATGCAATTGGAATGCAGATGCATCTGGAGAATAGCTTGAATCCATGAATATTCGCGGGTATTTTTTGTCCGTACTGATAGTTATCGCATCGGCGGTCAGCTGTTGAGACACGAGGTCGGTTTAATTCAGCTCGGGCACTGATAGAACTCTTTATTTGTCTTTGAAGACAAAACTCGCACGTACTGTATGATTAAATTGCTTCGCAAGTTTATATGGTGACTTCACATGAACAATGCTTTACGTGAGTTATTTCCATGGGTAAAAATTGACGTTTGGATTTAGTTTTAGTAGTAAACAGGGTGGCATGTGTATCGTCTTACACGCTACAAGTCTGTGTAATTGGGACAGTGCCACCAACCAACCAGTGATGAGACTTACCAACACGGTAAGTATGCCAAGTGTAGTCTGGACCAACAGGACGCAGGTAAAAGGAAATTGCATATACTATAGAACTGGTATAGCCTATTTGCGGTTTTTTTTCCACACTTTTTGAATCAAAACGTTTTCAAAAAATTACCGTATGTACGACCTGTTTGATTGTTTTCTACATATCCCACGTATTATGAACGTTTTGTACTTGCGTCGACATAAAAGTACCGTTTTTTTTTTTGTTAACTTGAGCTTCACTTATTTTCTGTCTATAAATTATATTTCATTCGTAACTAACTTCAATCAAAACGGGGAGAAAAAAGGTTTTTGGTTATGCCTAGTAATAAATAGGGGCAGTGATATTTGGCGAAAAGATTTCGAGACAAGATACAGTCCAAAGCACTGTAGGGTCGTCCAGCTTCTTTGATTGGCTAGAAAAATGTTCTGGCCCGTGTTAATCGTTTGAGCACGAATCACGAAGGATCAGTGTCGGAGGTACTTAGTCCGGAGTGGCTTGGTCAGAGACGGACACGGCACCAGCAGCCAATGGAGGTATAACAGCTGAGGTGTGTATATAGTATTGAAGTCTACTGTGTGCTCCGATTTTCACGCGAAAAGTCACTGGCCCTAGTAATAAATAATTGTGCTGCGAAATTATTATTGAAGTAAGTGCCCACGGATGAAGTGCGTCGTCCCTTTAGTGCATCGCAACACCACCGCGTCTCCAGAGTCACAGAGTACATAAGTACGCAGATACGGAGTGGTGAGGCGGTGCCTTTGATGTGGTCGTCAACGTTATGTCAATGGACTGCACGAGGGTCTGGGAGCGGGCATTGCGTCTGATTTGTCTGCTGCGCACTGAGAAATGCTCGCTGTTGGCCGGCTTGCCTCCCGGCAACCAAGGTGCCAGGTGCCGACGGGCGAGCGGCGTTCCGAACACGCTGCCGGCCGGTGACGTCGCCCTTGGCTGGCGCGTGCGGCTGTAGGTCGCGGGATGTTCTCAAGTGCCGCGTGTCTAGTGACTGTGTCTCAGCGCGTCTGTCGCCTCCCTCCCCGCCCGTTCTCGACATAGCTGCTCTCATTAGCGGCGGCGATAATTAAAGGCCCCGCGGCGCAGATTACCCCCACCCCCTACCCCACACCACTCCCAGTGCGCAGGTAACAAACTTCGCCGTCGCTTTATTAGGCACGCCGCACTCTCCCAGTGCCCCGGTCGCCCTTCCTCGAGTGGCCCTGCGGTTAGCGCGCTTCCCTCGCGCTCGGCCTGCTTCGCCACTCCCGGCCATCGTTCGCCATATACAGACTGCCTCACTCGCTCTCCTCGGCCACTCATGCTCGCTCTGAAGTGTCCTTCCCTACGGGTTATCTGTTTTGTGAGAGCTACTAAACCTCTAGTTTATGAATGGCTGACGGGCACACAGAACGTTGTTTACTGGTTGCAAAAAGGAACACCAAAAACATGTACAGTGAACATCAAAATATTATACGATTGGAACACTTCGGCTCACAAATTAATGCATGCCCGAAAGGGTTAACCTACTCACAAATGTTTCGTTCTAGGCGTTGCAAAAGAGGAGATTTTTGTTCTGACAAGTACTTACTAATTCCTCGTAATTATTTACTCGCTGGAATCTATGGTCAGTATTTCTATTGGTCCATGGCACCGAGAGCAACAAATAATAAAACGTTTGCGTGCCAGCAGCATTTGCCAGGGAAATGACGCTGTCTGCGTAGGCGCTAGCTTCTGGTCGTGTACAGTGCCAACCATGATGTTGCCTATTCGGCAACACGTCATACGTGAACGAGTTTAATCTGGATCGTATGTTAACAGGTTAACGAGACACTATTTTCTAGAAAAGATTCAATTACTAATTGTATTTCAAAACAATTAAGCTCGCATCCACTTTCTCAATTGGTTGATACTAATTGCTAACCGTCTCAGGTGTTCGTCCACGAATCACAGGCGTTCAGTACCGGAGTAGCGTAGTTCTGATTGGCCCAGTGAAGGACTGGATGCCTTCTCGCAAACACACGCGGCCAATAACGTAAAGGAAAACTGCAGGTGTGCTCGTATTATGTTCAAATCAAGCCTGCTTTGGATTCTTTTCACGAAAATCACGTGCATCTATTCATAACGTAACGAAATGTGCTACGGGCATTCCAATGGCAGTATTGTAGGATGTGAGGACTTCATAAAATGCCAGACGCAGCGGTGCAGGAAGTGAGAAACAGATTGCTGGTCTACCAAAGAATTCATTGCATGGACCGTCGCAGGAAATGAGAGTTTTCCACAAGCACATATCAACGAGCTGTCAAAAAATCAAAGCTGCAAGCGTATCGTGTTACTGGCACTCTCCCGACTTGCTGTGACGTCACCACGCTCCTTATACACCAAGGTATGTCCGTAGCACATTTCATTTCATTGTGAGCGAAAGGTTGATATTTACGAGCGAACATCATGGGCCAGGAGAGAGTGAAATATCCTATATTTCGTGCCGAGGTGGTGTCCAAATCCCTATAGTTGTCACCAAATACTTAAAAAATTGAACGATGTATTGGCAGTTTTCCGCATGGGGAATCATTAGTGGTAGTGAAACTTCGCGAAAATCTTTCAAGACAAGTTATATTTCTAAACACTGCAGGGTCGTTTCCCTGTCTTGATTGACTGAATTACTTTTTTACACGTGTTAACTGTCTACACACAAATCACGTAGGAACCGTGCAGATATTGCCGAATTCTGATCGGCCCGGTTAACTATGAATAAGTTTCCTCAAGCAGACAGCAACCAATGGCAGTAGCCAAACTGCTGTTGGGTGCTTATAGTATTGAAGTCTACCGTGTACTCGTATTTTTTTCGCGAAAAATCACTAGCTCTAGTAATTATGTACGTTCAGTGTTATAACACCATATGTCTAACATGTACTGCAGCCAGGGAGGAATGAAATGTTGCAGATATGAGCATAGGACACTGAAACATAATATGCTGTCAGGCATTAATGACCATCTCTACTCCTGTGTACATTGGAGGTGATCTGACGGGGAACCTCTCTTAGTCCAGCACACAGAGCAACTATACGGCCCCTCAGCAGTCATTAGCGGCGACGACGGCTAGAAGACAGAATAGCAAACCCCACAGAAGTGGACTTGAGTGGCGGCTTCTTTGATGTAGGTGCAGAATATTTAAGATATATTTTCTGCGTGGCCAGCCACAGGTTAGGTACGCTTTCTTATCACTCATTTCGCCCTGTGCCCTTTCTAGGTAATGCGGTGGTAGAAGAGTATTCCTTTATTTTTTCCTGTTAATATCCTCTCGCTTTCTTCTGGCCCTTGACTTGCTTTCGGGACTACGTAATTTGCCCATCTCGGTTTTCCTGCCCTACACCCAGCTCCCCACATTTTCCCGAATCTATTCTGTTTTATATGTGGGGGCCGCTGTGGTGTAGTGGCCAGACTACTAGCCTCCCACCTCGGCGAACCGGGTTAGATTACCCGCAGGGTCGCTCCCGGATTTTTCGTAGGTGGGAAACGTGCCGGACGATGCCACTGATTGGCGGGTTTCCTCGGGGATCTCCCATTTCCCCATCTCTTGCATTCCGACGCTGCTCCTTACTCGCCTTACTTCACCCTAATCGACTCTCAAGACCTCAATGTTAAGAGCCACCCAAATCTCTCCACTATTTTATATGTATGCTATTATATAGCGGCCCTAGCTACTTCACTGATTAACTTTAGATTCAATCCCTCTGTGTCAACATCCAACGAAGATGTGGGCCTTCGGGCAGATTTTATACGTATGCTATTATATAGCGGCCCTAGCTACTTCACTGATTAACTTTAGATTCAATCCCTCTGTGTCGACATCCAACTAAGATGTGGGCCTCCGGGCAGATTTTCGATCCCACTTCGCATGTAGCCAGGCCTTTAGTCATGAATCTTGTCTATATCGTGTTCCGTTTCCATTGTTTGCGTAATATCTGGTTCGTTTCCCGGCTATCTCACCTTGGTCTTTGTTTCTCCACTCCGTCAGTTTATTGGTCGTTGTCGGGTCGTCACGTGTGTTAACTTGATATGGAACGAAAACTCTCTCTGAATTATATTGCCGGAACAAATAGCAGTTACACATTTCCTGGATAGGTGGTAGCTGTGACTACACAAGTACCCGTCATTTGACCGAAAATTCGTTCTGCAGAATTTTCTGTACTGTTACAGATACTATCTACGTTAGCAATATTTATAACGTATTAACAACCACTCCGATTGCTGCTCCTGTATTAACGGCGACAGAAATTCCGCTCATGCGACCATATTTTTTCTCAGTTTCCACGCGATGCCAGTGTGTTAAAAGGCCGATACTGTGAAAATTATCTTGTCTTCGGAATCTTATGTAGAGTCTGTCCGGGGCTACTTCCTACTTTTCTGAAGCCCTACTGATGTTCTAATTTCGTGCTATGTATACTTCCGCCTCACGTAAACAAGGCGTGGAAGGAAAAGCCAAGGAGGAAACAACGTACTGTATTTGTGCCCTCGACAGACGACTGGAAATAACATAAACATAATAAAATATGATTTAAACACTCCATTCCAGAAAACCTAAATTTGGCTATATAAACGTTTATTTTGCAACTAATTTAAAAATTTGAATTTGATAATATCTCACATAATAACTATTACTTAATGGATATTATCAATAAACGTCCTCTCTCTATTTTTAATTCGTACCGAATTTGAAATGAGTGTTACAATTTACGGTGATACAATTGCAAAACGGTCTGAAATGTTTATGAGTTTGAAGCCAAAATTGTCCTAGGTGAAGCGGATTCGATTCCCGGCGGGGTCGCTCCTGGATTTTCGCATGTGGGTAACGTGCCGGACGATACTGCTGGTCGGCGGGTTTCCCTCGGGGGTCTCCAGTTTCCCCTGCCCCTTCATTACGGCGCTGATCCATACTCACCTCGCTTCACCCTCGTCGGCTCTCAAGACCTCAACGTCAACAACCGCCCAGATCTCCACTCCACTACTAACTTGTTCTGACAAGAATTTTCGAAAAATTTTTGTCCCTGATTGTGACGTGTCGTGCGGTCTTTGCCTCGTGAACAGCTGTGTTCGGTGCTGACTGGGCTGTAAGAGAACAACACAGCGTTATTGCTCCCTTGCCTGGCTCACTGTTGGCTCGGAGTTCAGGAAGACGTGTCGTGCAAGTGACGGTCCGCCCGGGGAGACACAGATGGGGGCACACAAGTCTCGGCAGTATTCCCGCGCGCCGCACGCAGGACAGCAGGGCTGGGGGCGGATGTGCGTGTGTGGCGGTCTGTCGGCGTGTGTCGTCTGACCCTCGCTCGACGTCAACAGTACAGTTGACGCTTGAACTGCGTTAAAGTGTGTTAGCAGTTCGCGCTTTTCTGCGCAACTATTAACCCATTCAGACCAAGTTTCAACAACTGTGTACATTACTTACGTTGAGGTCATTTTTTTTATCTGTACTGCACGCAATTCGAAGTTCAATGACTAGAGACCTGAAAAATTCGCGAGTTCAATGACCTGTAGGCTATACTCCATTTTCGCATGTAAAATCATTCAAATATCACTGTTCATTGGTTGCTTGTTGTATTAGCAGAAGACGGTGATTCGGTCTGCATTGTATTGTGTGTTTATTATTGGCTCAAAGTTGTACAGGAGGAGTAAACTAACGGGTGGATCAATAGTATAAGCAATACAAACGTACGATGTTCTGAATTTTAGCTTGTCTCGAAATGAAACCGCGAATTTTTCAGGTCTTTATCAATGACCAATGATCTTACCTGTGGGTAAGGGATTCGCAAACCGTCTTACTCATCTAAGTTATAGTTTATTGGTTTATATAACTGCAGATGAACATATAGCGGTGGCAACTAAGCAAGTGTTGTATCGACTTAAGTACAGTACGAAACATAATGTTTTTTTGTTTGCAACAAATTAAACCATAATTTTAAATGATGTGGAAAGGTTAAACATGCTTCCAATGACCTTATTTGTGAAAAGAACACACACTTCAGGCGAGAGTTGTTGAGTGCTTTCAAGACGTCACGCACATTAGAAACACCATTTTTGAACACTACCAAATGGCTAACAAGTCTTTTTGAAAGCGTTTTATCTCAAAATATACGCGTCAGATACATATAAAAGTACTCGAGGACCCTGCATTAAACATTTCTACAGACTTTCCACCAATAAAATAATAGGGCTACCACTGAAAGTCCCATAGGTACACGCAGTGTGGCGAGAACACTGCACGCCAGTTCAGAGCCTTGCGCTTAGCGGCGATGGCGCACTTGAAGCGCGAGGCAGTGACGTCCTTATCGCTGTCGCGCTTCTCGTTCTCAAAGGTGGAAACTGCTCCAAGTTGGCGGGAGTCTTAGGGCTCGGCAGCACCCAGCATGCATAAATTGTTGGTTTGCGTGTCATTATTTCAGTTTTAGAGGTATTATTGAAAATGTTTGGTTATAGAAAATTTACAATTTACTAGTTGTTTAATGCTTGTGTATCTAATTTTCTCTGTATGTTATTTCCTGCTTGCAAAAAGGTAGCAACGTATTGATTAAATATGAATATGTTTCTGACCTTTTACAGCAAGCAGATAATACGCAATTTTAATTAGTCACAAAAATATCAAACAACTCGTAAAATTTAAAATTTAAATTTTCTATAATCGTACATAGTCAGTAATTATGTTCTCTGAATCCGAAATTATGACGCGAAGAAGAAGAATCTGCAAAAGAGGTGCAGCCTCTCATTAAGAACTCTGCAACCTCGCAGTTTAACCCGCTCGATCACACGTTAATTCCTAGGATCAAGTGTTGCAATCTTACGATTTTTTTGGTATATGCTGTACTTGTGTTAAGCACTTGTCTTGTGAAATCAGCGAACAACGAGCTGCGTGTTCAATGATTATGGCATGAACCATTCATTTCAAAGAGCCGTAAACAATTCTACAAATCAGATTAGCCGCAAGGAAGTACCAGGGCACCGACGCGTTGCTGAATACGGCACCGGTCATAACTATCATTCATGTGCAACGTATCCACGACCGTGGACAGTAACTGAACGCGTTAAATTAGGATTTAATTTTAAAGAAATTCCTTCAGTGTAAAATTTTTAAAGATAACTGTTAAAACAAAAAAAAAAAATTATTTAACGCAATTTTTTCAGAAAATGCTTCCATGTTTTGAAATTAAAAATAAATTGTATTCGTCGATTTTTTTTTTGTAAAATACAAATTTTAAAGTTAAATTTAGGAAAAAAAAATGAACATAAAAACGGGCAAGACTCCTTAACATTCCAAAATTCCTTTAAAAATCTCACCTAGAATACTTTTTGTCTGAAGCGATTATCTTCAATATTGTGTGTAAAATTCATACTTGGAGTGAAGTAGAAACATATGCTCGGTTACACACACACACACACACACACACACACATATATATATATAAATTTATTTATTTCATTTTGATTGTGGTAGCAAAGTATTCTTTTTTATTATTTCCTTCACAAGTGTTATTTCATACCACGTGTATTTTGATGAATATTTGCATGAATCTGTTTACAAATTAGTTTTTAATTCTACGTATCATTCTTGTTCTCTCAAGTGCATTTGTGGTTTTAAATAACAGTGTATACATTTCACAATCAATAATTTAGCCCAGAATACATAAGTCAGTATTAAGATAAATAAAAAAAAATGGTCGCGACGTTGATTACTGTCTGCCAACTTAACAATGTGAACAATTGTAATTTACTCTGCGTTATAATGTTGGCAGTACCGTAGAACGTATTTCGACCGACTTCGGCAAACAAATGAATAAGATAACGTTCTCTCGTTATACCGGTGAATTGCGACTCTGTTCTTGTCTACGCTGTTCACGATAAAGTAAGCACTTTTGAAATCAACTTTTGAAAAATATCGCTGCCTCTGCCTACATGTATTTCTCAAAGGGCACACTGACTGGCATACGCCCAGTAAACTTGGTAACGATATGGAGAGAAAATAATTTCATAGCTTAACATTCAGTTAAAACTGTTATATAAACATTCTGAGCACTTGAAATGATATATTCGGCTTTCTGCGTTTTTCAAGTATATTAGAGTCAGAATCAGAAAATTATGTGAAATGTTAACTTTTATAATAATTTCACAGTTTCACTTGACCGACGCATGAGTTAAGTGGTGAGGCCAACGCAATGTTAATGTTACACATGGTGTAAGAATACTCGATGTGCATACAAGTAAATCTTAAGTAGGGCTTTCAGAAGTGCTCAGTTTAGCGTGAAACAGCCTTTATGCTCGTCCGTAATGACGACGACGCCACCTTGTCTCTGGTTTCGGCGCCTCAGACGAGTAGCAGGTGGGCGGGGCGAGCTGCACCCCCGTCACAGTGGTTGGCGGGGGGTGTGGACACAGAGCGCCTTCTCAACTACTGCAGCTCGAGGGGTCACGCGCAGTGTGGGGGTTACCCAAGCGCCATTTGAACCCTGAACTTCAAACACACCGCGCCAGCTCCGCCTGAGCTGTATGCAAGCCCGCCACACGCCGGTGTCGCGCGGGCCTGCATACACACCACACGGTATCGTAACAATGCCATGTATCGCAAACGTTTAGTACGTCCGTTACCATTAAAGTTTTCTTATTTTTGGTTAAATTGTACTTTTAGTTACAATTTATCTATCATTAGGGCCAGTGATTTTTCGCGCAAAAATCGGAGCGCACGGTAGACTTCAATATTACATAAACACCTCAGCTGTTGTCGTGCCTCGATTGGCTGCTGGTGTTGTTTCCGCTCTTGACCGAGCCACTCAGGATTCCGTAACTCCGACACCGAACCTTTTTGATTCGTGCGCAAACAGTTAACCGGGACCAGAACATGTTTCAGCCGATCAAAAATGCTGGGCGACCCCACGGTACTTTGAACTGTATCTTGTCTCGAAATCTTTTCGCGAAATATCAGTGCCCCTATATATCATGTATAATTAATATGAATGAAACCAGAGAAAAAAAAAGGAATGTTGGTAGTACATAGTAAAGAACATTTATCATACAAAATATTTTTTAACGGAGATCGTACGAAGGCGGTGCGTTGTCCGTTTGGTGTAATTTTGGTTGACTTAATTAAGCTTTATTTGCATGAGGCGGAGGAATACCCTGAAAGTATAACTGTAGCAGAGCTTCAGAAAAGTTGGAAGTAACCATGAATGGACTATACAGCTGGGACTTGGAAATATTGGAGATTCATTCAAGGTCAAGCTAAACTTCAAGGGC
Source organism: Clitarchus hookeri (assembly GCA_002778355.1). Taxonomy (NCBI): domain Eukaryota; kingdom Metazoa; phylum Arthropoda; class Insecta; order Phasmatodea; family Phasmatidae; genus Clitarchus; species Clitarchus hookeri. The sequence goes on along the minus strand of NQII01000547.1, from coordinate 201,936 downwards.
ACGTACACTTGATTTTGTTTTTCAATTGAATCGCAGTTTATAAGACACGCCCTGAACGAATTAGAGCCAATCACTTACCCGCAAAAAAAAAATGAGGAACGAATCTTATGCTACCTGGTCTGCGATAAAAGTACTATACCAGCCAATGAACAACTAGCAAGGCTCAAGCATACAAATTATTGTAAGGCGTAGCTTATTCGAATCCCTAAATTCCTTGCGCTCTAAACATGGAGATCTGGACTACACAGTGAACAATTTCACAGTGACGAAATAGCATAGTGGTTCTTTTGATGTGGGGGAACCCATTCCCTCGCAGGCTGTGCGAGGGTCAACAGGTTCTGGTGTCTGCTTGGCTACCGCGTGCTGCGAAAGGTTTACTATTGGCTGAGCTGCCTACTGACAAGTAAGTTACAAGGCGCTGATTGGCGAACGGCGTTCCGACACGTTGTTGGCCAGCGACGCCATTTTGCTGGCGTGTGCGGCTGCACTTCTCGGTATGAGTGACTCCTGTGCTTGCACCTCTCCAGGCTGGTCGTGGTAAAGATCGCATTTATTCACACGCCAGTCGAGTGAAAACGAGAAATTGTTATGAACCTGAATATGTTACTAACACGCTAATTTTTACTCGTAGGTGTACATAGCGAAGACACGCCAAATTATTTGTCATAAACAGCGACACCCGAATTTAACGAAAAAATTCGTGCGCATGTTATATTTCAACACCCTATGGCTATATCAGCAGTTTTATTTTTCTTATTGGTTGCGTGTCTTTGTGAGAAAACATTTTCTTACTTGGCTGGCCAATCATAATCATGTTACTCGTGCAGTGTGCGTCTGTGATTCGCGAGCAGACACCTGAGACGCGTAACGCGTAAATCATCCAATCAAGGAAGTGGACCTGGGCTATAGTGTTATGAAGTACAACTGGTCATGAAATGTATTCGCAAAAAATCAGGCGTACCTAGTCATACATGTAAACGTTACGGTCGCAATACGGCGTCGAGATTTGTAAGTAGTTAATTCGCTGCGAAGTAAACTAGCAGCCAACAGGCCAGTGCGTAGCCAAGACTCCCCNTTCTCGGCTGTCCGGAGCTCGAACTGCATCACGGAGTGTTTGAAATCCTGGTTTATTGACGAAACTATTCAACAAGTCCCCATTGTATTTATCTACGAAAAGACATCGTACCCTACACTATGATGGGATGGTATTTTTGAGTTACCACGCATACTGTAAATATTATTTTGGAGCCCTTCAATGTAGTTAAAAATGGCCTTTTTTCAAACTGCCGTATCTTAAAACAGACTAACCGGACACGAGTCAAACTACGGTAAGAGCCTGTATTGAACTTTGCTGCCGACGTTTGATCTATAAAATGATGGGGTCGCCCTGGAAAGTGCCATAGGTAGACGCAGCACTACGAGAACACGCCTCGCCAGTTCAGAGCACTGCGCGTAGCGGCGATGACTTTCTTGTAGAACGAGTCAATGCCACCCTTATAGCTGCCATGCTTCTCGGCCGAAATTGAGAAAAACGGTGCAGGCAGGTGGGACCCTTAACAAGCAGTGATATTTTTCTAAGGTTGATTTCAAAAGTACTCACTTTACCGTGAGCAGCCTGTGTAGCGAGTAGGGGGGGGGGGACGTACAGTTACGCTACAGCCGCATGCAACACGCAGACTGCGAGGGAGGGACTACGTAAGAACGCGGGCTGCTCCTATCGTGAGGCGGGAATTATTGAGGAGGGAGTGTAACCGGACGCGGACGTGAAGTTCCAATAACTCCGAGAGGCGCGCTGCCGTTGCCTCGCTTATTCATGGTGGCGGGGGAAAAGATTACCGCCGGATCCAGTTGCAGGTTAACATTCCACCACTTCCTGCGGGGAATATCATGTTCCCTAGGGGAGGACAGGGTGGCTCGCAGTTCGTGTCGCTTGAGCCACTGTTACACTGTCAAATTTCTCCGTTAAACTGCTTCCAATAAGTTTGGTCAAATAAAGTGGGACAGCTGTGACGTCAGCGAAAAGTCATAAACGCCACCACATCTGTCTCAAAAAATTGAATGGCTTCAGTTCCCTTCAAGCATTTGAATATTGGAACAGTTCTATTATTTATTTGATGCTGACGGTCTCAGCCAATCAGAATCGTGCACGACAAAAATGGATATCACGATACTTTAAAATAACGAGCACTTGCTGGGAACGAAATAGTTTATGAATACTATTAATTTATGTAGAAGCTGTCTGAGCATGAACGCTATTTGAAGTGAATATTTCACATAATATTAAGAACTCAGAGACATTAAATTTCGTTGTTCAGGAAACTTCTCTGATACACAAGATTTAAATATAGTAAACAAGCGAAACTTAAATCACAACATCCGTTACATTCCTTCCCGCAAAGGACTGCATGGAAACACAACAAGAGAATGTCATTTTAAAAATAATTTTAAAATGAAAAATTCAGATTATATCCTGCCAGTAAAATTTTGGGCTGTGACACATTTTCAAAGATATTCAATATTACTTGATAAAATTTGTTTGAAGGAGGAACTTGGTGGGCGTATTTCGTCTTCAAATTTTATTGTCAAATATATTTGAATGCGAAAATTTGAGTGTGTGACGGGGGCGTTAGCCACTTCCTGCTGAGCAGTTTTGCCAACTCAGTAGATTTCAAACAAAATCTGACGGATTTAATTCTTACTTAAGCCTGTGTACCACGATAATGTTTACCGTCCAAGCTTCCACGAGATCTGCTACCCGAACCTGCATGCAAGCAAGTATGGAGGTTTCTATGGAATAACCTGACTCGCGATATTCGCTGTCGCAGTGCTATTTGTGTGATCTTTACCTCTGCGATTGTGGTCCACGAACCATATTTCTACTCATGATTAAGGACATCCGATTTCCGAGGAAACATTTCATAAAACTTTAGCTCAGATCCACTTTCTTGATTGGATCATTTACGTGTTACGCGTCTGGCTGGTGAATCACAGACGCACACTACGGGAGTAACCTAATTCTCATTGGCCAGCCCTGTAAGAAAATGTGCCCCCCCCCCCTTTTCTCCTCCTTCAAATAAACGTGACCAATAATCAAAATAAAACTGCTGATATACCTGTGTAGTGTTGAAATATAACACGCGCGGAAATCTTTTCGCTAAGCTCGGTAGTTCCTACTCGTGATTCCAGCATTATCCGTCTATGCAAGGAGCCGTATCGTCTAGTTGTTATATCTGGAACTTTAAGTTTTAAATAAACATGAATGTTTACCTTAACTTTCACACAATGCTGTTTTAAAATCAGTAAACATTTTTGTAGTTTATTTTGTAACTATTTGTGTTTCGTGCTCTAACCTCTGTTTCTCAAAACCAAATAAACTAGAATAACTCCACCACCCGCTCTCTCGGAAATAAAAGACAGCCTAATACAACTTCCTGGACGGTCTGTAAGTTGCTCTTGTTTAGCCAGGTTTAGAAAAGCGCTCGCCGATGACGGACTGCCGCGCATTTCTCGCGATCACTCGGCGGCACTTCGCCTCTGTCACGCGCACGTGTCCCGTGTCGGCGCACTCGGCCGTGGCGTGGCAGGCGGTCGCCATGGCAACGGCGGAGTTGTTTTCCTCGGGCGGCGCTGTTGCCAAGTGCGCTGTGCGCGTGCCGCGTCAAGACGGCGCGGCGGGAGAACGATCGCCTATCGATTGATCGTTGCCCCGCCGAGACCGGCTCAAGTCCCTCTCGGCGTTGCCGCTGCTGTCACCTTAAGGCCCCCGCCTCGCTGTGGCCTACTCCCGGCTTCTTCACATCTTTGGGATCAAACCTCCCCATGTATGACGTGCTAGGTTGTTTATTAACCCCTTAATATATTATACCGAGTATACTCGTTCACGTCTGACATGTCGCAGAAATCATGGTTAGTACTGCGCAAGTACAGAAGCTAGCTCCAGTACGGACACCGCCTTTTTCTGGACAATGCTATTGGTTGCTGCTGATACCTCAACTATTATATAACTGGTTACTTCTTATGCCATGCATCTACTGAAACCCTTCCTACACATTCCAAAGTGTCAGTTGTAAGAGTTTCGCAGGTACTGTGCACATCAAAAATATATTATTTCGCATCTCCCGAAATTGGAAAATTAATTAGTATAGATTAAGTTGTTACATATATAATCTATCACTAAGAGACCTGAAAAATTCGCGAGTTCAATGACCTGTAGGCTATACTCCATTGTCGTGTGTAAAATAATGCGAATATCACTGTTCATTGGTTGCTTGTTGTATTAGCGGAAGACGGTGATTCGGTCTGCATTTTATTGTGTGTTTGTTATTGGCTCAGAGTTGTCCAGGAGGTGTAAACTGACGGGTGGGTCAATAGAATAAGCAATACACACGTACGAGGTTTTGAATTCTAGCTTGTCCCGAAATGAAACAGCGAATTTTTCAGGTCTCTACCCTTTATTACACGCGATTAAAGCCACAGATTAAACTATGTCCATGCAATCTTACTTTTATCTTTTTTTATTTTATCGTTACTGCATATGGTACAATGTTTACATCCTCTCGGCAAAAATTTTTCAACCAAAATTTGACCTTTCCTGTACACATCTTGAAGTCTAATCATGCCTGATGCAAATTCCACATCCATTATTGTATTTTAAGATTATTACACTCACCAAAAACCTCCAAACTGCCCATCTCGGATTTCAAAAATACAAGTATCGCGACTCGTACTTTGGATGTTGATTATTTCAGCCTTCACTTGGTTTCCTATGTTGCCTTCATTTCTTCATATACATAAACCTTGGCACCGCCCATATACACTCGATTTCACTTGCTAAAAGATGTAATTACCCATTTGACATTTAATTCAAATTACAATAATTGATAGTAGTAAATAGGAGACCCGGAAGGCCTGATGGGCTAAGTGGGTTATAGTGTTTTCACTTCTTTATGTCAACAGAAACTACTATCTATGGTGATGGCTGTGCGCGAGTAGTGTTGATCGTCGGGGGGCGGAATTTTGCCTCAAAAATGGGTAATTACATCTTTTAGCAAGTGAAATCGAGTGTATATGTGCGGTGCCAAGGTTTATGTATATGAAGAAATGAAGGCAACATAGGAAACCAAGTGAAGGCTGAAATAATCAACATCCAAAGTACGAGTCGCGATACTTGTATTTTTGAAATCCGAGATGGGCAGTTTGGAGGTTTTTGGTGAGTGTAATAATCTTAAAATACAATAATGGATGTGGAATTTGCATCAGGCATGATTAGACTTCAAGATGTGTACAGGAAAGGTCAAATTTTGGTTGAAAAATTTTTGCCGAGAGGATGTAAACATTGTACCATATGCAGTAACGATAAAATAAAAAATCATTAAATGATGAGCTCAAGTGAACTTAGAAATCGTGATCTATGAACAGTATGCCTTCTACAATGCTGGAACCTAAAAGTTTTTATTCTATATAAAGTTTTATAATAATTAAATACATTTCAAATATGATTGCCTGGGGCACTGGCCATGTGATATTGATGCAATGAACTTAGAATAAGAATAGTATATGGTTATACATGTTCTGAGTTTCTGGAGGACTGTACTGGTACTCAAGCAAATCGAAATAGTGAAGAGAGACTTATTAAAATCCAATATAACACTCAATTTGGTACTTGAATTCAGGGTCAGGTCTAACCTGTATAACGACAAAACTTAAATTTAGAAATCTCGAAGAGTTTAACTAATTCTGTACCTAAATATAATGATTAGAGAGTGTTCTTTAGTTGACAACCTAAAAATTAGTCATCTACTATAGCCTGAAAATTTTTATATTGACTTTATATACTTCAATACTGTTGCCCATGTCTTGGGGTAACCTATAACAACAAAACTAATAATTAATAACTGGAATGTTTTAGGTGGGCCTCTATCAGGTGATTAAGAATGGAATACTATATACTACCTGAGAACCCAAAAAATAAATACCCAAATATAACTTTGAAGTTTTTTGCTGGGATTTGAATAAGTCAACAGTGCTGCCCATGTCTTGGGGCACTTTTATATGACTAAATGAACTTAGAATAAAAATAGTATATGGTTTTCCATGTTCGGAGTGTCTGGAGGACTGTACTGGTATTCAAGCAAATCAAGCAAACCGAAATAGTGAAGTGAGACTTATTAAAATCCAATATAACACACAATAAGATACCTGAATTCAGGGTTAGATCTGACCTGGATAACGACAAAACTTAAATTTAGAAATCTTGAAGAGTTTAACCAATTCTGTACCTATATATAATGATTTGAGAGTGTTCTTTAGTTGACAACCTAAAAATTTGTCATCAACTATAGCCTGAAAATTGTTATATTGACTTTATATATTTCAACACTGCTGCCCATGTCTTCGGGTAACCTATAACGACAAAACTAATAATCAATAATTGGAATGTTTTAGGTGGGCCTCTATCAGGTAATTAAGAATGGAATACTATATACTACCTGAGAACCCAAAAAATAAATACCCAAATATAACTTTGAAGTTTTTTGCTGGGATTTGAATAAGTCAATAGTGCTGCCCATGTCTTGGGGCACTCTTATATGACTATGAAATTAGAATAAGAATAGTATATGGTTTTCCATGTTCGGAGTGTCTGGAGGACTGTACTGGTATTCAAGCAAATCAAGCAAACCGAAATAGTGAAGTGAGACTTATTAAAATCCAATATAACACACAATAAGATACCTGAATTCAGGGTTAGATCTGACCTGGATAACGATAAAACTTAAATTTAGAAATCTTGAAGAGTTTAACCAATTCTGTACCTATATATAATGATTTGAGAGTGTTCTTTAGTTGACAACCTAAAAATTAGTCATCAACTATAGCCTGAAGATTTTTATATTGACTTTACATACTTCAACACTGTTGCCCATGTCTTGGGGTAACCTATAACGACAAAACTAATAATTAATAACTGGAATGTTTTAGGTGGGCCTCTATCAGGTGATTAAGAATGGAATACTATATACTACCTGAGAACCCAAAAAATAAATACCCAAATATAACTTTGAAGTTTTTTGCAGGGATTTGAATAAGTCAACAGTGCTGCCCATGTCTTGGGGCACTTTTATATGACTAAATGAACTTAGAATAAAAATAGTATATGGTTTTCCATGTTCGGAGTGTCTGGAGGTCTGTACTGGTATTCAAGCAAATCAAGCAAACCGAAATAGTGAAGTGAGACTTATTAAAATCCAATATAACACACAATAAGATACCTGAATTCAGGGTTAGATCTGACCTGGATAACGATAAAACTTAAATTTAGAAATCTTGAAGAGTTTAACCAATTCTGTACCTATATATAATGATTTGAGAGTGTTCTTTAGTTGACAACCTAAAAACTAGTCATCAACTATAGCCTGAAGATTTTTATATTGACTTTACATACTTCAACACTGTTGCCCATGTCTTGGGGTAACCTATAACGACAAAACTAATAATTAATAACTGGAATGTTTTAGGTGGGCCTCTATCAGGTGATTAAGAATGGAATACTATATACTACCTGAGAACCCAAAAAATAAATACCCAAATATAACTTTGAAGTTTTTTGCTGGGATTTGAATAAGTCAACAGTGCTGCCCATGTCTTGGGGCACTTTTATATGACTAAATGAACTTAGAATAAAAATAGTATATGGTTTTCCATGTTCGGAGTGTCTGGAGGACTGTACTGGTATTCAAGCAAATCAAGCAAACCGAAATAGTGAAGTGAGACTTATTAAAATCCAATATAACACACAATAAGATACCTGAATTCAGGGTTAGATCTGACCTGGATAACGATAAAACTTAAATTTAGAAATCTTGAAGAGTTTAACCAATTCTGTACCTATATATAATGATTTGAGAGTGTTCTTTAGTTGACAACCTAAAAATTAGTCATCAACTATAGCCTGAAGATTTTTATATTGACTTTACATACTTCAACACTGTTGCCCATGTCTTGGGGTAACCTCAAACTACAAAACAAATAATTAATAATTGGAATATTTTAGGCGGGCCTCTATCAGGTGATTAAGAATGGTATACTATATGCTATTTGAGAACCCAAAAATTATTACCCAAATATAACTTTAAGGTTTTGGCTGGGATTCTGAATAAGTCAACAGAGTTGCCCATGTTTCGGGGCACTCTGATATGATCAGGAACTACATGCACTCTACTGGAAGCTGGAAACTCTGAGGAAGACTCAGAACATTGCAACCCTAAGTTCAACAAGGTATTGTATGGTAACAACAAGAATTAAAGTAGGAACTGGTATTATTAAACCAAGACTTTATTTGATGGTAATGGACAGACTCTTGTCCAATAACCCAAGATTGATTAAATAAATACCATCCTTGAAGAAGGTAATTGAACTTTTTCATATGTTAATGGTACTCCCATGTCTCGGGGCACTAACCAAAATTAATAACTGGAATGTTTAATTTTGTACATATCTAGTTAATAATATATCTGTTTATAATGGTCAGAGAATGTTTTTAATATGTGAATCCAAAGTCAGTCACCTAAATATATATTAAGGGTTTACTGGAATTATAAATATGTTAATTGAGCGATCATGTCTTGGGGCACGGTCCATGTCTCGGGGTACTAAAATTAAAACTAAAAATTGGAATTTTGATCTGTACATTTCTAGTCAATTATATATCCTTTTTTAAAGAGTGACTATGTCTTGAGCCACTTTAATATAATTCTGAAGGATTAACTGGAATTTTATATATGTGGATAGTGCTTCCCATGTCTCGGGGCACTTATAGCAATTAAAATAACAATTAATTAAAATTAATAATTTGAATGTCTGTTGTTGGTTTTATATTAAGGAAGGAAGAATCGTATATTTTAATTAATTAATTGAGAACTAGAAATACATAGCATTAAAGATGTCTCGGAAATGATCAGCCTGAACATTTATGCAATATTGCCCATGTTTTGGGGCACTATTTAAGCTTCTATATTAAATGGCCCGCACTGCACGTCGCTTAGTTTTATTTTGAGGTGAGTTTCGCCCCCCGATGGTTCTTTTGATTGGGATGAACCAGAGAAGTAGTGGAAAGGGAGGAGAAGAGGGAGAGAGAAGAGGAGGTAGGGATATAAATAAGGAGAATCCTTTTACTAAGGGAGGAAGAGTCGATAGATCTCCCCCACTAACAGGTAGAAGAAAGTTATGATGAAGAAATAAGAAGACTCATGGAACAAAGGGAAGTAGAAATTGAAGAAGAAGGATTAGAAAAAGTTATGAGACAGGAAGAGGAAAATGAAGAAGAGCTGGAGATAAAACTAGTAAAAACAAGAAGTCAAAACAATCAATGGATTGGGTTGACATGATGGACGAAGAAAATGCTGAAGCAAGTAAGAAAAGAAGTCTAGAAGACTCGGAAGAAGAAGAAGAAGAAAATAAAAGAAGAAAAAAGAGCGAAAAATTAATAACAGTAACAAAATTGACTGATGCAACAATACAGTTAAATGATATGCTGTCATATTTATTAAAAGACAATAAAAATATCCCTGAAAGAATCAGGAAACATATTATGGAAGGAATGGGGAATCTACATTCAATAATAATCGATCAAGAGATAGATATACAAAAGAACAACGAAATGGAACGACTGAAAGAACGAAATAGGGAAGAAAGGAAGAAAAGGATGGAAGAAAGAGAAGAAGGAAAAGTAGAAAAGGAACAGCTGAAGGAATAAATAAGTAGAAGAGGACATGATAGAAGAGGAAATGAAGAAAGAAGCAATTCAAGTACTGGAGTATGGTATAAAAAGAAGGAAGAACCAGTGGTACTAATTATTGAGCCAGCCATAGTTAGAACAGGCAACAGTAGCGAAGTAACAAGAAATGAAGTCATGAGATACGTAAGACCTAAAGAAAAAAATATCCAAATTAATAATACATGGAAAGTAAGGAATAACGGCATAGGAATGGAACTTCCGAGCGAGGAACAGGCAAAAAAAATGGAAAAAGAGATCATCGAGAAAAAACTAAATGTCAAAATAATTAGAAAAGAGAAGAAAAAACCAAAAATAATTATTTTCGATGTGGAAACAAACAAAGACGATGAAGAATTTCTCGAAGAAATATATCAACAAAATTTCATACATATACCGAAAGAAGAATTTTACAGCACAAGCAAGATATTATTTAAAACAAAACCCAAGAACAATTTCAATAACGTAATAATGGAAATAAATTCACAAATATTCAAAATTTTAGAACAGAGACCAAAAATATATAGCGACTGGAAAGTTCACAATTCTAAAGAATTTTTATCCCCAATGAGATGTACAAAATGCTTACGATTTGGTCACACAAATAGATGGTGCAAGGAAACTAATAGTACTGTAGAGCGAAGGATGCAAGATGCATAAACTGCATAAGGGCCAAAAAGGATGGACAAAACATAAACCATATAGTGAAGGATTTGACATGCCCTATACTCAGAAACGCAAAAGAAAGATTACCAAAAGAAATTGATTATGGGGTATGAGGTAAATAATAGAGTGAAAATAGTTCAACAAAATCTACAGAAGTCAAGAGTGAACACAATAGACATGATAGAGGAAATAACAACTGAAGGAATAGGAATTGCGTTATTACAGGAACCATATATGTACAAAGGGAAATTTATGAATGTGAACAGCAATTGGAATATAATGTATTACCAATCAAACGAGAAAATTCAGACAGTGACCATATGTCACAAGAATATACAATGTATTCTGCTAAATCAGTACACAGAAAATNTACAATGTATCCTGCTAAATCAGTACACAGAAAATGAAATAGTCACCATAAAGGCACATATCAACAATAAACAAATAATTATAATAAACATTTACTGTCCACCAACAAAGGAAATAAAAATCAACTTAAATAAAATCAATAAAATAATGCAAGAAGAAAGAAACACAAATATTATTATAGCCGGAGATTTCAACGCATAATCGCCAATATGGTACTCAAAAAAAAAGAGACAATAGAGGGGAGGAATTGGAAGAACTCATGAACAAATACAATATGAAAGTGTTAAATACAGAAGGTAATATATTTACATATGATTCAATACATGGACAAGAGAACATAGACATAGCTTTTATTTCTGATGGAATATATAGAGAATGCAAAAACTGGACAGTGGACCCCAGCATAAGCGACCATAATAAAATAAGTTGGGAATGGGTAATGGGAAGTGTAACCATGGAAGATAAGACCAGATTACACCAAATGGTAATAGATTGGAAGATGACAAAAAGAAATATAGCTATAGAGTTGGAGAAGAACAAGGAGTTAGAATTAAACGATAGTGTCGACGAGAAGATAGTCCGGTTAAGAAAAGCAATAATTGATGCATGTAGACAGAAAATAAGACCCAAAACAAATAAAATTAAAGGAATCAATGTATGGTGGTGGAACAAAGAATTAAAGGTAATGAAAGAGATCGTAAGAAGGAAGAATAGACAATTTAGAAGATGCTGTCCATGTGGAGCTAAGGTGACCTACAAAGAAGAATATAAGAGAGAAAGGAAGACTTACAAAAAAATGATTAGAGATAATATGCAAAAACAATGGATAGAATATGTCAAGAAAGAGAGTAGTAATGAAATATGGAATTTACCTGACAAACTAACAAGGAATAAGTTGAGAAAGTATGAAAAAATAGGGACAATATTTAATCAAGGAAGGTACACTAAGGGAATTAAGGAAACATATATAACTGTAAGAAATATATTACTACCCGACACAAATAGAAATGAAGAAACAGAGTTGTATGAAATAGAAGAAGAAAATAGGGAAACAAAAGAAATAGACATGGATGAACTTGAAATAGCAATGGGAAACAAAGGATTAAAAAAAAGCACCTGGAAAGGACAAGATTACAATGGAAGTTGTTAAAGAAGTATGGAAAGAGATACAACAAGAAGTATTAAAAATTATGAACATCTGCTTAAAGAAGGGAATATTTCCCAAGGAATGGAAATCGGCTGTCGTGGTAATAATATATAAGGGAAATAATAAACCAAAAACAAATCCAAATTCATATAGACCGATATGTCTGCTACCAATATTTGGTAAAATATTAGAAAGAATTATATTGAATAGAATAAGAGAGCATACAGAGCTGGTTTTAAACAAATATCAATATGGATTCCGGATAAAAAGATCTACGGAAAATGCATTATACAGAGTGTTAGAAATCATAAAAGGTATAGAAACAAAATATATACTACTCATCTTAATTGACATAAGTAACGCATTTTCCTCGCTAGAATGGAGTAACATAAAGAAGGCAATTAAAAATCTAAAAATTGGAATTGAAGAAAAGAACGTAATGTTAGATTATTTTAGAGACAGAAGCATAGGATACTATAGCGAGGACGTTAGCTACGAAAAAGCAATGAACAGGGGATGCCCACAAGGATCAGTTTTGGGTCCTTTGATCTGGAATCTGGTTTTCAACTAATATTTAGAGATAAATAAAGACAAAAATATAGAGAGAGTGGCGTTTGCGGATGATTGTCTCATAATAATCGGAGGCAACAATAGGAGACACATGGAATTAATGGCAAACAATGAAATGAATAAGTTAAAAGTATGGGTTGATAATAATGGGCTGAAAGTTGCAACAGAGAAAACAATTGGGATATTGGTTAAAGGGAACTTGGATACAAGACCACCAACAATTAAATATAACAATCACAGTATAAAAATTTTGAAACAAACCAAATATCTGGGAATCATGATCGATAATAGACTGACATTTATACCGCACATAAACTTTCTCAACCAAAAGTTAATAACGCTATCTAATCAGTTAAAATATAAAATATGGAAATATGCAAACTATAACACATCAGTAAGAAATATAATTTACAAAACAATTTTCATCGGCGTAATAACATATGGATCCATAGTACTAGATACAAGAATTAATATACAAGTTGATCATTGCTTTGAATCCCGAATACAGAGAAATATATTAATAAAATTATATGAACTGACGGCTACAACATCATTTTCAACGATAGTTATATTGCACAAGCTTTTACCAATAGACTATGAAATTCATAACAAAAACATTATTTACAAACTAAAACACACAGGAATGCAGATAGACTTAGATGGAGTAACATACCAAGGGTTTACACAAGACGACATAAGGTGGATTAAAAACATCAACGATGATGAAGTGATAAATATCAAGGAAATAAAGAAGAAATTAAATGAAACAGCAATTAAACCTTGGAGAAGAGAATGGGAGCAAATGGAAGGAAGCATTGAAACCAGAAACCATATCAAGGACATAGAGGAATGGTATAAGAGCAAGGTAATATTGAGCAAAAGCATGAAAATGATTATAAGTGGACATGGTCAGATCAAAAGTTATCTCAAAAGAATTAATAAAGTTGATGAAGACATATGTGAGTGTGGACAAGGGGAACAAAACGGATACCATATANTTATCTCAAAAGAATTAATAAAGTTGATGAAGACATATGTGAGTGTGGACAAGGGGAACAAAACGGATACCATATATTATATATATGTGATATGTTCGCAAATGAGAGGGATCAATTAAGAAGAACTCTGCAACTAAAAGAAGAACAATGGCCGCTAATTAAATATCAAATATACGATGAGGAGGTATACAAAGACATTGAAAGGTATATAGAGAATGTTTATAATGTAGTAAAAACAATGAATGATGATTTAGGAGATTAGGAGACTAGATCATGTGGATTAAGGGGGGGACAAGGCTAGTAGCTGAGGGCCCTGACAGGCGAGGCCAGGGGGGCGCCCAGTTTACTGGGCAAGGGCCCCGGTAGCGCCACGCATGCTGGCAAGGCTGCCATGGAACAGCGAAAACCTAGTTCTCTGAGTGTAATAGTATGGGCTTGTAATGACTATAGTCGAAAGAATCGCAACGATCGAAACTTTGTATTTGTATTAGATTATAGCATGTAATTTGGATATTTAAGTTTTAATATATATTACAGCATGTATATTTAATGTTTTAAAGTTTTAACATTGTAACATGGTTATTGCTTTATAACAAATGTATTAAGGGTTTTAAGGTTTTTAGTATTATAGCTACATTATTCTATATATTTTATAATTACATGGAATGTGTTTTTTATTGAACAAAGTGTAATGTAATTTTAATATGTCAAAGGGTATCAACGAATAAAACGCTTTGAAAGATATAGTTTTAACATGTTATATGTGTCTATACTGTGTTTTAGAAAGTTTAATAGAGAAAAACATGTTAAACATGATCGCAGGAGGAGCAAGGTCTGGGTGACNGTTTACTGGGCAAGGGCCCCGGTAGCGCCACGCATGCTGGCAAGGCTGCCAGGGAACAGCGAAAACCTAGTTTTCTCCTGACAATAGTATGGGGCTTGTACGACTATAGTCGAAAGAATCGCAACGATCGAAACTTTGTATTTGTATTAGATTATAGCATGTAATTTGGATATTTAAGTTTTAATATATATTACAGCATGTATATTTAATGTTTTAAAGTTTTAACATTGTAACATGGTTATTGCTTTATAACCAATGTATTAAGGGTTTTAAGGTTTTTAGTATTATAGCTACATTATTCTATATATTTTATAATTACATGGAATGTGTTTTTTATTGAACAAAGTGTAATGTAATTTTAATATGTCAAAGGGTATCAGCGAATAAAACGCTTTGAAAGATATAGTTTTAACATGTTATATTTGTGTATACTGTGTTTTAGAAAGTTTAATAGAGAAAAACATGTTAAACATGATCGCAGGAGGAGCAAGGTCTGGGTGACAGCATCCCCGTGGCTCCCCGCGGTAACTGGTTAACAGGTCCGACTATCAGTGGCGAGGAGGACAACCTCTAAGGGTTCGATTTTAAACAATTTTTAAATAATTTTAATTATCATAGTTTCAATAATATCAAGAATTGAACTAATCAAAACCATTTTAGAATGGGTGTCAAGTTAATTTTAAATACTATAAATGAATCAATTGACAAAGTTTAAGCGTTGCCTTGGCAGTGAGATATATATTAAATTAAAATACCAAGATAAAAAACAATAATATTACACAAACTTAAAGACAAGGAAATTATAGTAGTTAATTAAGGAGACCCGGAAGGCCTAATGGCTAAGTGGGTTACAAGAGTTTTCACTCTCTATATTTCAACAGAAACCAACAGCATTGTTCAGGGAAAGGCGGTATCCGTGTTGGTTAATACCTTCTGCACTTGCACAGCACCGGCCATGATTGTCGCAACATCTCAGACGTGAACGAGTATGCTAGGAATAATATGTCAAAGTGTTGAGTGCGTGGTGGTGTAGTTCCGGATTCCCAGAGAAGTGTAAAGGAGGGGAGAGCAGTTACCCTTCATTGATCTACCCAAAGGTACACCACTGTCAAAGTAACATGGTGAACAGTTATTAAGGCGTTTGTTTACATCTCGATTTTCAAAAGACAAGCACTTTTGCGTTATTAAAATACTTTTATCAATTTAATTTAAACAAACCGCGTTACAAACTGGTGACAGGAAATACAAAAACACGTGAAAGCACTTGTTTACTAAATAGTATTCTAACCTCAAATCCAATCTGCGTATTGGCAGAAAAAGTAGTTCAGTGCTGGAGCACGGAGATTGGTTGTGTGCAGCCAGCGAAATCGGTCTACCGCATCTTTAGTTTATGGAATGAACTATACCAGGAGTAAGGTTATTTCTACTACAGGTTCGGAACAAAACGACATTTCTTATGTGGAGAGTTCGGCATTGGGAATATTTCCTCCGCTAGGTGCGCAGTGTTCGAAAAGGTACATTTTAATTTAAAAAATTGAACTACGTGAGTAATAAAATAGACAGATTTTGACTTAGTTACCTAGTTATTTTATATTTGATGTATGATTATTGAAATTATCCTGTTTTTTTTAACGTATGAATCAGAGAAAATCCGGTACGCCTGCGACACTAGCGCTTACCTAGTGGTGAAAATTTTTGGATGCAAACTTTTAACATTTATCTTCCCGACGTGTAGTAGAAGTAGCCTTACCTAAAGCTAGGTTATTGCGCAGTCGACATGCGCCCTGGTCAAGAGTTGGAGGGAGGAGGGAGGGTAGGAATGGCAGCAGAGGGAGGGTAAAGTAGGGGTGGCAGGACGCAGCCGCTGTCATTAAGAGCGCAAAGACAAGTGCAGGCAGCTGGTAATTAACACGAGGTCGGGGTGGAGGGGGCAACGTCCCTTCCTCATTTCCTCCGCCGGCGATCCTCGCTCACTCTCCCGGCAGACCTTCGTCAACCCCGCTGAGCGCCGCCTCCCTACACATCACTATCTATACCAGTGTTTCTTAACCTGGGGGCCCGCGAGTATATGTATGGGGGTCCGCAGTCTCATCTCTGGACCATTTAACAATAATAAATAAATGCCACCAGGTGNCGAGTATATGTATGGGGGTCCGCAGTCTCATCTCTGGACCATTTAACAATAATAAATAAATGCCACCAGGTGTCTGTAATCGCTACGCTTACTTAGCACGACGAACGTGCGCCAGCGGGCGGTGTGCGAGACTGACTGAAGTGAGTGAAATAAGTGGGGGTCCGTGGCTGAAAGAGGTTAGGAAACGCTGATCTATGCTATAGTCTGATCGCTGTTCCTTCTCGCTTTGCGAATCAAACCTTTGGAAAATCACCGCGTGCGTTAAGGGCGACTCACAGCCATCCGTCTGTTCGGCAACATTTCAGTGATGCCAACTTAACATCGCGATCTTTCTTTAGTTGGAAGTAGTATATTTTGTTTGGAAATACATTTTCAAGAGAAACACACACAAACACACCACCGCCTTGCATTTTATTTCAAGGTGCGTATTCACGGCTACCCGAATGTCGTCGGAAGACGGTGGCCCATCCGTCTTTCCGTCAGAAGTAAAAGTTTGAGGAATGTTTGACGTGTTGGCGGATGGAAGGAAAAGTTGCCCTGCGGTTGGTTGAAGGTCACGTGACCGCCGCGACTGACGGATGCGACGGGTGGTTTTGAGTCCAGCTTTACGGGTTTGGTTGTTCCCAAATATGATCAGAGACGAGCAAAATTCACGTTGTTATTTGAAGACAGACTGTACTTCAAACACCTGTGCTTTTGTACTACGTTTGTCGTTGGTCTACTGTTTGTCCGGCCACGCCCTGGCCAATAGGAAACTACCAGCAACAAACTGTCCCAATTACGTCCAACCCAGTCTAAAAGAAACATGGGCACGCACTGCTGCATAAGCCAATAAACAAACAACGACGACTACAATATGTATAGGACGTTGAATTCTAGCGTGGTGCCAGAACATAACGCGAATTTTGCGCGTCCCTATCTGGGACATGAATCGCAAGCGTTTTATACGTATATTAACATAAAAAAGTGTAGTTTATTAAATTAAACCTTTTTTATGTTGTATATATTATAATATTTTATTTATAATTAATTCATATATAAAAAGAATGAGAAGGTAGGCGTGTTGATAATACCTAGTACGAAATAGTTATTACGTAGAATATTATTAAGCTGAGTGCGCACGAATGCAGTGAGTTGTCCTTTTGGTGGGGTTTCTTAGACTCGGTCAATTTTTGTTTGAATGAGGCGGATGAATATCCAGGTAGTAGAACTTTAGCATGGTTTCGGAAAACGTGGAAGTAACCGTGAATGGCGCACACATCGCCGTGCACACCCGGTCGTTCCCTGAGTTCAAGCATATTTGAAATCAGCCTTTGTCGCTACTCCTACCTGCGTGTGTCTTAACGGACATGCGCAATGGCATGCGCCCAGCGAAGTTCGCAACGATGGAGGGAAAGTAGTTCCGTGTCCTAACGATGAATTACAAGTGTTGGGTAAACATATGTCGATACTGGAACGATTTATTTTGCTTTGTGTTTTGTTAAAGATTTCATTCCTTTTGTAGACAATTGTCTGCTGGTTACCCAGAAAGGTTATATTTAGACCGGTGCTGTACTTACTCAGTGGTCCCTGGGCTTATCTGATAAGTAAATTGTTCTACTACTCTGCGTTAAACTGGTTCATGTCACTTATCATCGAACACTTACAGCTTGTTGGCTATGAGAATGAAGCAAGTTCTTCGTCAGCTTAAGTACAGCGCGCATCAATACGTTCCTTGTTTGCAACACCAGAAACCACAAATTAACGTGAGACTTAAAGGGTTAAAAACATATAGTGAGTGAATATATTTGAACGGCTCTTAACAGCGAGGTCTTGAGAGACGATGAGGGTGATTGAGGTGAGTATGGAGAAGCGCCGGAATGAAATGGTGGGGGAAACGGGAGATTCCCGAGAANGACGATGAGGGTGATTGAGGTGAGTATGGAGAAGCGCCGGAATGAAATGGTGGGGGAAACGGGAGATTCCCGAGAATCAGTAAATTTATAAAATATTTCCTTTTTATAATACTGTCAATGTTTTACTTGGTCGACGCATGAATAAAATGATCATGTCAACAGCAATGCTAATTTTACAAACGGCGGAAGAATACACAATGTGTTTGCAATGAGATCTTAAGCACGGCCTTCAGAAGTGCTCAGCTGACCGTGAACAGGCTGTAGCATAGTATTTAAGGCCCCCGTCTACCTGGAACTTTTTCCCTCGTTAAGGTCGAGAAGCACGGGAGCGATAAGGGCGACACTGCCACGTGCATCAAGTACGCCATCGCCGCTAAGCGCAAGGCTCTGAACTGGCGTGCAGTGTTCTCGTCGTGCTGCGTGTACCTATGGGACTTTCAGCGGTGACCATATTATTTTATTAGTGGGAAGTCTTTAGGAAGGTTCAGTGCAGGCCCCTATAGTAGTTTTGTATGTATCTGATGCGTGCATTTTGAGCTACAGCGCCTTGGAAAGGCCGTTTTTTAGCGGTTTTGGAGTACTCTGAATTGATGTTTCTAACGTACGTGATATTTTGAAAGTACTTAACAGCTCTCGTCTGAAGTGTGTGCTCTTTTCGTAGATCAGCACGTTGGACGCACGCTTAATAGTTTCGTTGAAAAACGTGTATTTGGAACACTCTGCAACGCAGTTCAAGCGCCAGGTAGACGGGTGCCTTAAGGCTCTCCCTTGTAAAATGATGTAAAAATCAGTGTTGGCTCGTTCACGCATATCTCGGTTACTGGGAATACCATTTTTTCTGTTCGGATAAAAAACTATCTACAGCAGCCACTTATTATTTTATAGTGTTAAATATATTCGCAAAGGTAAAATAATAAAATGGGTTTACAAACAGCATTTTTATGGCATTCCAGCGCAGTTTCCTTCAAACGGAGAATCAACGTTAAACGAAATTCCTTCTCATTGCGTCCATTTTAAAGATGACTATTAAAAAAACATAATTTGCCGCGACTTTCTAAGAAAATATTGCTATAGAAATTATTATTGAAAAAAAAAAAAAATATTTATTCTGCTGTTTGTCTGTTGTTTGTAAATTTCAATATCACATTGTAGAAAAAAAAATGTATTGAACAAAACAATCGGCAATATGTCTTAACACAGCAACATTCCTTAAGAAATTTCACGTAGAAAAGTTTTTGTTTGAAATAGTTATTTTTAAAATGGACGCAGTGAGAAGAAATTTAATTTAACATTGATTGAAGTTGGCGGCTGCCGGCTTGGTGCGCAGGGCCGTTAAGAGAAAGGAAACAATTGCCAAGTGGCGTCTGCAGTTTAATAGATTGGTTTTTATCGCGAGCAGTAATAATATCCTACTGTTGCAAGTATTATTTGTGAGACATTCAGCAAAGGCACATTGCAGCGTTGGGAGGGCGCGTTGCAATGCTTCATTACGGTCAGACGTGACCTTGAGGAGTTAACATTACTTAACTAAGGAGAGCCCTTCGGAGGATTTTTACAGGTACAGAAATCGCATACCATAGGTTCGATTCCCGGCAGGGTTACTCCCGGATTTTCGCATGTGGGAATCGTGCCGGACGATGCCGCTGGTCGGCGGGGTTTTCTCGGGGATCTCCTGTTTCCCCCTGCCTTTTCATTCCGGCGCTGCTCCATACTCACCTCGCTTCCGGCTCTCAAGGCCTCAATGTTAAGAGCCACCCGAATCTCTCCACTCAACGCCTTGCACGTAAAGGCGATCAGACTATTAGATGCGCGTCGCTAGTTCGCCCTTAGCGCTCCCACGCTTCAAGTCCTCGGTCACGCTAAATATCTCCAGACATACGGCGCCACTGACCCTAATTATTTTATGAGCTCAAGTGTTGCAATATCTAATTTTGTTTATGCGTGCTGTAGCTGCGTTGAAAGTACTTCTCGCGATCAGTGAACAATGTATTGCGTGTTCTTTGTTTGTCAGCATGAACCATTCACAAATGGCAAATGCAGAGATTTCCACCAATCAGATTAGTTGGAAGCAAGACGCTCGAAGCACCGGCCACGGGATTCTTTGTTGAGTACAGTGCCGACCACAAATATCCTTCATAAGCAACATGTAGGGACAGGTGTTCCTCGTGAAAATATTTATGGTCATGCTAGACTTCAATATCCAACGTCCACAACCACAACTTACTTTTGTTATTGGCCGCGTGTCTACGCGAGAAGACATGTTCTTATTTGACTGGGCCAATCGTAATAAAGTACTCCGATACTGAACGCCCATGATTCGCGAGCAGACACCACTTGAGGTACGTGACATTTAAAATCATCCAACCACGAAAGTGCATGTNAAACCCGCCGACCAGCGACATCGTCCGGGCACGATTCC
Source organism: Clitarchus hookeri (assembly GCA_002778355.1). Taxonomy (NCBI): domain Eukaryota; kingdom Metazoa; phylum Arthropoda; class Insecta; order Phasmatodea; family Phasmatidae; genus Clitarchus; species Clitarchus hookeri. Next base: position 181,125 of record NQII01000547.1, on the reverse strand, counting down.
CACATGCGAACGCCCATGATTCGCGAGCAGACACCACTTGAGGTACGTGACATTTAAAATCATCCAACCACGAAAGTGCATGTGAACATAAGTGTTTTGGGGTACAACTGGTCTTGAAAGTTTTTCGCCAAAAAACACCTGTCCCTAGTTGTATGTATCACTTTCAAATTTGTTGCCATCACGTTTCAGTAATATTTAACTTATATAATAAGATGTTTACCTTCTTAACTACTTCGCACTTGAAAACAATGATTAACTCATTTCCAATGTTAATTTTCATAATGTGCAGTAAGTATTTCCTAGCCGAGGCTATGAAAATGCCTTGCGTTTTTCCAGTAAAGTGTAGTTCCTGGGCTGTCGTGAACCAAACAGGAAGACGGTAAGTGTGAATCCAGAGACCAGCGGAAGTTTATAGGTGACTCACCTCTCAATTGTGTTGAATTCCAATAACTTAGTGTAGACCTGAACGTGGCAAGGAATCTAAAATATGGTTTTAGAAATGCGAGATGCGTGAACTAGCTTAAAGCATGATGCCATTTTTATGAGAAGAAATAACGAAACCCCATTGGTAGGGCCAGTGATTTTTCGCGCAAAATCGGAGCGCACGGTAGATTTCAATATTATATAAACACCTCAGCTGTTGTCGAGCCTCGATTGGCTGCTGGTGTTGTTTCCGCTCTTGACCGAGCCACTCGGGATTCTGTAACTCCGACACTGAACCTTCTTGATTCGTGCGCAAACAGTTAACATGGACCAGAACATGTTTCAGCCAATCAAAAATGCTGGGCGACCCCACGGTACTTCGAACTGTATCTTGTCTCGAAATATTTTCGCGAAATATCACTGCCCATACCCATTGGTGTTACCTAGATATAGATTAAACTTGACCATTTACTGGGGCAGTAGTTAAGTATAGCATATTCACAGTTTCTTCAAGCGTTTGGTTCTTTCCTGGATATGTCATGTATCACGAGCACTTTATATGTCTATTGACATAAAAGTATTATTTTTGGTTACCTTGAGCTTTTACTTTTATTTTAACTGCATAGTATAATATATAATTTTTAATTAATATGAACAAAACAAAGAAAAATAGGTGTGTTGGTAATGTTCAATAAGAAATATTTCCCATGCAAAATGTTATTAAACTGAGTACATACGAATGTGGTGCGTTGTCCCATTGGTGTAATTTTCTAGGCTTAATTAGGCTTTGTTTGTATGAGGCGGTGGAAAAGTCTAAAAGTATTACTTTAGCAAGGCTTCAGAAAAGTTGGATGTAACCGTGAATGGACTCAAAGAAATATGTGTGACTAAAATAAGAACTCGAGTGTAGCTCAAGCAAAATTATTTTGAAAATGTGTTTGTCATTGAAAAGAAAACCAGCATTCTCACGCAATCGTTGTACCGCCTGTGTTTAGCAGGAGCTTACAGGAACTCTACAGCTCGGTAATAATAACTTTCCTGACTACAGACATATTTCTGTTACATCTCCGTGATAGGACAGGTGTAATTGTAAACCATCTTACACGTATAAAGACAGTTGATTGGGACAAAACCAACTCAGCGCCTCAGTGACAGATGACCAGCCAATAATGAACGTTGTATAGCGCAGTAGGCGTGTCCACTGTCATGTCGGCCAATAGAACGGCAGTGAGTGGGAACACGGAGGCCAATAGAACCTGTGTTCCTGCAGCGGTGGATATAAGTAACTCGCTTATAACTTGTCTTGGTTGGCTTGTAAATGTCTGCCCGCCTCTAAGTGTTAAGATTGTAAATCCTAGTCAAGATCCCGTTAAACGCGCGAAGTTTTCTTCTACCAAATGCCTTCTACTTTTCCTTGGGCTTAAAACGGTAGTTTTACACACGGACTAAAGATTAGTTTGGCTGATTTTCCACTTTACGTCATGTCCTTAACGTTGCCTCAAAAATGACCACAAGAATTGTTGGATCGTGTGCATCGACATAAACGTCGTTTTCTTGCATATGGTTTCACAAGCCCGTGCTTTAACAACAAAAATAACATTTTCGTTTTTTTATTATGTCTTATTTGCGATAAAATTTAATCTAAATTAATTTACTAACGTTTGTAGGAATATATTTAAAGGTGAGAGATAGAGCTAGTGCTACACTATTTTGAGCCATAGAGTGCGTTGAACAATAATTATTCCAATTTTTTCTCCGACATGGCGCATCAGACAGCATTAAAATAATATCAGAGAAATATCTTTCTTTGTTTACTATAAGCGGGTGAATATTTTCTGAGAATGTATATTGACGTCATAACAGTACAAGGAGTCAAACGTTCATAGTTTTCAAAATGTAATAACATAATGTTCTACGCCCTAACAAAGCTACATTTTCATAAATTAATTTCATACAAAAGTAGTGGCAAAAAAATTAATTAAAGATGGCGTCCAACTTTCACTTTAAGTAAATATTGAGTTTTAGTCTATTCAGAGTTTCTTCGCGTTTTTTGAAACAAACATTTGAAAAATCACCCAACGTGCGGTGTCGTGTTTGGTTGTTTCCTAAGTATGTCACGTATCACAAGCGTTCTATACTTGTGTTATCACAGAAGTCCCTTATTTTTGGTAAAATTGAACTTTTACTTATATTTTATCTATAAATCATATTTAATTCATAATCTATATGAATAAAAAGGAGAGAGAATACGTGTGTTTATAATGAGTAGTAAGAAATAGTTCTCATGCAAAATATTTAACTGAGTACACTAGAATGCGGTACGTTGTAAGTTGGAAGTAACCGTGAATGGACTATAACAAGGGCCAGTGATTTTTCTCGCAAAAATCGGAGCGCACGGTAGACTTCACTATTATATAAACACCTCAGCTGTTGTCGTGCCTCGATTGGCTGCTGGTGTTGTTTCCGCTCTTGACCGAGCCANACCTCAGCTGTTGTCGTGCCTCGATTGGCTGCTGGTGTTGTTTCCGCTCTTGACCGAGCCACTCAGGATTCCGTAATTCCGACACCGAACCTTTTTGATTCGTGCGCAAACAGTTAACATGGACCAGAACATGTTTCAGCCGATCAAAAATGCTGGGCAACCCCCACGGTACTTTGAACTTGTCTCGAAATCTTTTCGCGAAATGTCACCGCCCCTAGCTATAACATTAATCGAAGCTACGTGATTTTGACAGTTGAATAAAAAAGCCATTCAACGTTACGATGCTGAGGAGGTAACTGCGCATTTGGCGTGATCTCTCTACCCTGGCATTCTCTCTAGGGTCGCTCCTCCCTTCTCCCATTCTCACTCCCTCCTCTCCCCTAGGAACGAGAGGAGATCTGTGTCCTCCGCACGTACCATACTCGTGAAGGGCCCAGGATTCGCCACGTCCATATTGCTTAATTTATTGAGCCTTTTATTACATTTTTGTGTCAGAACTGGTATTGACGCCGCAGTACTTTTTTCCCCGAATTTCCCCATAATGAAATATTTGCTGCCGGAGACGGCGGGAGGGACAGCTTCTGCTCGAGTACTCCTCGCCAAAGGGCACAAAAGCGCACTATGTGACGGCGTTGCTGGGGACGTGGGGTAACTGAAGTGAAGCAGCATGGCGGCTCCTTTGATGTGGGCGTAACCATTCCTGCGCCTCTGGGAACAGACCTTGCGTCTGATTGGCCGCTGCTTACCGCGAGAAGTTCCCTATCGGTAGGGGTAGGAAGATGTCGCGAGTTCGATGACCCCGCAATCGTTTGTACAGCCGAGCCTCACGCGGTGGTTCATTGGTTGCTGTCCCAGAGATGAGACAGTGTTACCTCACACCTGGCGATGTAGGACTCGTTGCAAGTTTGCTGTTGGCTCAGAGTCGTCCAGGGCGGGTATAATCAACGTGTTATCCACTTGCAAAGGCGACTTCAGTGTACACGTGTTTCACTTCTATCTCGGTCTGAAATTAATTAACGAGATTTTCCTATCTCTATGTCTTGGCTAAGTATCGACGCTATAGTTACTGACAGTTAACTACACTCCACTCTAAAGAAAAACTTAATTTTGTGAGTTAACCCATTGAGTACTGAATTATTTCACAAGCTCAAATGTTGCAATCGTTGCATTTTTTGATGGGCGCTGTACTTGTGCCGATCGTGCTTCTCGCAACCAGTGAATAACCCACTACGTGTTCGTTGCCGTCAGCAGTAACCATTCACATACCTGAGATGCAGAAACTTCAACCAATCATATGACTCGGAAAGAAGATGCTCAGAACACCGGCCACTGGTTCCTTGCTGTGTACAGTGCCGACCAATAATATCCTTCATGTGCAACATGTCCCCCATCATGAACACGAGGAGTGAACGGTTCAAGGACTTTGCCTACCAAACTACACATTTCTCTATACTTCTGCAGAACGCTGTTTAGATAGTACAAATTACATGGGACACGAATGGCGTCAAACAAAGAAAAATTAGTTATGCCGTTTTGCTTAATCACATTTCAAAATCGCAATCTTCATTTGGAAAGGGGCGGAGCTAGCACACATTGAATAATGCCAAGACATTAGCAAAAATTAAATAAAGGAAACTAAAGCACACTATCATGATTAAGATGAACTTGGCCAAAGATATTTCCTGTAAAAATTAACAAATAACCGCAAATATAAAAAATGCCAAAAAAAAAAACCCCTATTTTCCAAAATACAAACAAATTTTATTACATAAATTTTTTGAGGTAGTTGTTGGGATTTTCTTAATACATCTTTTGCTGTAAGATATTCTCCAAACCACAGAAGAGTCTTGTTTTCTTGATATTTTGCATATGGAATCCTGACACGGTTTGTCTGCTTGTTAACGTCTCACACGCATCTAGCATTAGAGTACAAGCATTTCCATTGGCTCAGCGAAGTCGGGGAACACATCCGCCCAAACAGACAAAAGGTAGTACGGAAAGTACAGTTAATAAATATAAGCAGCACATTAAAATACAGTAATTAATCGAATGTTCCAGGCACTGTATAATGTATGGAATGCGTTTCCCGCATAAATACACACATTCATGGAAATAAGTGTTCAAAAATTGCAACTGAGAGAGGAAGATTACGATGTGTTTTATTAAGAAAGCAGTAAGTTCTTTGATTTTGTGACAGATTAATGTTTATTCATCAAAGTATATAAGCAGGTTAACAAATAAGAGAAAACATTGCATATAGAAAAATAGGCCGTGTTTTAATTAATTTCGAGTTTTGGTTTCTCGTAATTTGTTTTTGGCATTTTGGGAGGTTTATTCGAAACACCGCGACATCAACTGTNATTTCGAGTTTTGGTTTCTCGTAATTTGTTTTTGGCATTTTGGGAGGTTTATTCGAAACACCGCGACATCAACTGTTTAGCACGCCATGCTGTTATTATTTTGATGTTACATCAGCAGGGCCAGTGACTTTTCGCGAAAACATTGGAGCACACGGTAGACTTCAATACTACATACACACCTCAGCTGTTGTTATACCTCCATTGGCTGCTGGTGCCGTGTCCGTCTTTGACCAAGCCGCTCAGGACTAAGTAACTCCGACACTGAACCTTCGTGATTCGTGCGCAAACGGTTAACAAGGGCCAGAACAATTTTTTTAGCCAATCAAAGAATCTGGACGACCCTACAGTGCTTTGGACTGTATCTCGTCTCGAAATCTTTTCGCGAAATATCACTGCCCCTAGTTATCACGACTGAAAAATTAATACCCCGTTATGTGTTAAAATAAACAGTATTTATTCCCGAAAGTGGTTAGAGAGCCATTTAAAATTTAAAATAAAAAAAAATATGTTGTCAAATTTTACTTAANCCCGTTATGTGTTAAAATAAACAGTATTTATTCCCGAAAGTGGTTAGAGAGCCATTTAAAATTTAAAATAAAAAAAATATGTTGTCAAATTTTACTTAAAAAAAAAAATTGTACCAGGAGAAATTATCTATTTCAAAAATAATATTTCAGTAACTTGCTTTGTGAAATAATTATTGTGAGTACAATACACATTTGTTTACTCTAATAACCACGCCTATACGTGTATTTAAGCGTTCTAAATAGGGTAAACTAATATGGCGGCGGTTTGAAAACTTGTATTTTGTAATTTGTCAGCTTTGAAACTGACAAAACGCAAATTACAAAAACACGTCATTGATTTTGTAGACAAAGTGGATCACGTGACCATTTTGTAAACAAAAAGTTCCAATTGGAACACGGTGATAAATAAGCAGTAATGTCAGTAAGTTCGTGGACGCCATGATGCGTGGCTGCCTACTCTCGAGACCNGAACACGGTGATAAATAAGCAGTAATGTCAGTAAGTTCGTGGACGCCATGATGCGTGGCTGCCTACTCTCGAGACCTCAGTCAATATACGTTCCTACAGGTGTAGTAGTAAATATGTTGTCTGAACAAGTGCATTTGAGGCTGGACAAAATGCTCGTACAGCAAGTAAACAGTACACTTTCCAAAACATAAAGAACGCAGTTGTCGTTCCTTAATACCTACACTCTAAATGCGAATCAGTGATAATTTCACTGTTTAAATCAGCTCACAGTACCTGACTGATTTTGTAAATTTTATTAATGAATTAGTGNAATCAGTGATAATTTCACTGTTTAAATCAGCTCACAGTACCTGACTGATTTTGTAAATTTTATTAATGAATTAGTGAAAAAATGCCAGTTTCCCTTCACTTATTGATTTGGTGGCATTTTTTACTGAGTCAGCAAAACATTTTATTCGCTGTTTTCCAGTTATTTTTTTACTGAAGGATCAGTCAAACTACGTGTATCAAATGAAATCTTATATAACAACGCATAAACTAATAAAAACAACAAAAATGATTTCTATAATGAGAGTTTCGTCTTTATTAATACATTGTTACAATGTAACGAACATTCAGTCTTTCAATCCGTTTTCATGTAATCATTACAGCTCTCGGTTTGAATGTTTAAAATGCATTAAATGCGGCGAAGTGCGTGCGTACGATTAGTCAGGTAATGCATGATTAGTAGGGGCAGTGATATTTCGCGAAAAGATTTCGCGACAAGATACCGNGCGTACGATTAGTCAGGTAATGCATGATTAGTAGGGGCAGTGATATTTCGCGAAAAGATTTCGCGACAAGATACCGCCCAAAGCACTGTAGGGTCGTCCAGCTTCTTTGATTGGCTAAAAAATTGTTCTGGCCCGTGTTAACCGTTTGCGNGCGTACGATTAGTCAGGTAATGCATGATTAGTAGGGGCAGTGATATTTCGCGAAAAGATTTCGCGACAAGATACCGTCCAAAGCACTGTAGGGTCGTCCAGCTTCTTTGATTGGCTAAAAAATTGTTCTGGCCCGTGTTAACCGTTTCCGCACGAATCACGAAGGTTCAGTGTCGGAGTTACTTAGTCCTGAGTGGCTTGGTCGAAGACGGACACGGCACCAGCAGCCAATGGAGGTATAACTACAGCTGAGGTGTGTATATAGTATTGAAGTCTACTGTGTGCTCCGATTTTTACGCGAAAAGTCACTGGCCCTAATGATTACAAATTAGTTTCACTTCCTATTACGGTGTTCGAATGGATACTTATGACAGGCCACGTCGACAAGTGATATTTCGTACTTTTACCTAGCGCTCGCATAACAAAAGGCCTGTTATAGGTCGCTTTTATTCCTCATCGTAATTAAGCGTACTCGCCACACCACGCCTCTATTAGCAGTTTGGTTTTGCAACTCCGAGAGGGAGTTGTATAAACACTTACGCCCACGACTGCATGTAGACACGTGCAAAATTCACGTTATTATTAGGCGACAGACTAGACTCAAAGTTTACGTAGCCTATGTTTGTTCGATTTCTCAGCCATTGGCCAGTAAGCTGCCTGGCAAGCTCAGGCGAACTGTCGAACCAACAACGTTAGTTCACTGGAGGACTGGCCAATCCCCTTCATAGAGGTTGAATAAGTGAAGCACCCCGTTTGACGCACAGCGGCTCAAATATGTAGAAGCAAATTTAGCCTACCTTAACCTAACATCGGCGTGAATTTCGCAGGTTTCTAATCGTAAGTAATTCATATCTATAAACAGAACAAAGTACTCGTAAAAAAAAAAAAAAAAATCTTTTACAGAAAAAGTGCTGGTAAAAATGTTTCTAATACTCTCCATAAAATAACGGATACAATGCTTTTTAAATAACGGACTTCCCGTGAATCACACAAAACTTTCCGTGAATAAAGTATTCTAGTTAATTTTCAACTTAGTTTATCTCTATTTCTGGTTTTCAAACACACATTACGAAAACTATATAAAATTTTTGTTATGCGGGTATTTCACTGTGTGAAAAAAATAAATTTTAAAAAAGATAAAATATTTTATTTTGGAGTGAAATATGAACACGAATCAAAAGTTTCTAAATCCGTGATTCTTATTATTTACGCACGACGTTGTGAAATTGGAGAGTATAAATTATTTCAGGAAAGCAACATACGAAACTGACTTATTTTCTAGAAATGTTTGATCGTTTAAATGCTGCTAAATGTTACAGACACACGATGCTACCTTTTGATGTTTGAAGGAATAGGTTTAGAGTATAATACCCCGAGCATACTAGTTCACGTCTGACATGTTGCAGAATACGTGAAGTCATGGTCGGTGCTGTACAAAGTCAGAAGCTAGCATCAATACAGCCAACGTCTTTCCTAGGGGAACACTGTTCGTTACTGCTGACACACAAAGTATATTAATATTATAATTGGCTGCTTCTTATGCCACTGATACACTGAAACCCTTTCTACAGGCTCCAAAGTGTCAGTGGTGAGAAATTCATAAGTACTGTGCGCACCAAAAATTTCTTCTTTCGCAACACATGAAAATAAAAATTAATTCGCGCGGTAAAGTGTTGGTTGTAAATTTCCTTAAAGAATTCCGTGAATAAACTAAAATAAATTTAATTTTAACAGTGTGTTTACCACAAATTTAAAATCCAACAACTTGAACCTGCTGCAAATAAAAGCGCATTTCACCTTCTCAGCAAAGCACCTCGCTATCTCTTACAGTGCCTGTGTTTCAGCGGGAACTGCTAGCTCACCACGAACTGTAATATTACTCTAGTAATGAATTCAGGATGAGTTCCACATGAGTAGTGACTGCCCTGCAAACGATGTAACATTCCACAACTTTTAAATTCATTAACGAGAGGACGGTTCAAACAACGCGTTTTGCAGTTGCTTGGAAAGCCACAAGCGGGGAAAGACTAACACGGAGACGGCTCATGTACTTTGAAAAGTTGGACGAGTATTTCAGCAAACGAAATGCTACTCAGTTGTCAGTGGCACGATAGAGGGAATATTTAGCACACACGTCTCATATTGTTACTTGTTATATACAGGATGATTCTAAACTCATGGGACACACATTGAGGGGTGGTAGAGCTCACTAAAACAAACAATTATTGTATAGGAATATATGGGCGAAGTGACGCGTTGAGGCACAAACACAAAAACCTAACACATTAACGGAAACATAAAATGTTCATTAGCAGCATACTTAACGAGTGATTCCGCACAGAAAATGTTAAAACAGTTGCTGGAAATGCATCCACCAACAGTCACGCATGCTTGGCGACCTCTACATATGGCGTGATTGGCTGACAATGGTGGCGTGCGTGAAATACCCGGCGTATTTGAATATGTTCGCCAATCACTCCACCGACGCTACCAAGCTTGCATTACTGTCGGTGGTAGCAATTTTGAGCAATTATTATAAACATTGCTGTAAAAAGGTATTTAGCGGCGACGTTGTAAATAAACACTGTGTTGCATTTCATGTGTTATTTTTGTGTTTGTGCCTCAACGCGTCACTTCCGCCCATATATTCCTATACAATAATTGTTGGTTTTAGTGAGCTCTACCACCTCTCAATGTTTGTCCCATGATTTTAGAATCATCCTGCATATTGATATTTGCTTGTTGTTGCGGAAATATAAAAAAATATAACAAATTCGTTTTATGACGGGAGCCGCGGTGGTGTAGTAGTCAGACTACTCACCTCACACGTAGGCTAACTGGGTTCCATTCCCGGCGGGGTCACACCCGGACGATACCGCTGGTCGATAGGTTTCCTCGGTGATCTCCTGTTTCCCCCGCCCTTTCATTCCGGTGCTGCTCCATACTCACGTCACTTCAACATCATCGATTTTCAAGACCTTGATGTTAAGAGCCGCCCAAACCTCTCCTCTCTCCACGTGTTATGTGCATGNTCAACATCATCGATTTTCAAGACCTTGATGTTAAGAGCCGCCCAAACCTCTCCTCTCTCCACGTGTTATGTGCATGTATGCCCGCAAATGGCGGGCATACAGTGACGGAGTAACATAATTCTCATTGACCACTCGAGTAAGAAAATGTCTCCTGACAAAGATACCTGGCCAATGAGAAAATAAAAACTAATGATACACCGGTAGGGTGTTGAAATACAGCGTACGTGGAAATCTTTTCGTGAAAATGTGTCCGTACTTACTGACAGGGACACCCGAATTTCACGAAAGGATTTCATAACCAGTTGCATTTCATNGCATGCCCGCAAATGGCGGGCATACAGTGACGGAGTAACATAATTCTCATTGACCACTCGAGTAAGAAAATGTCTCCTGACAAAGATACCTGGCCAATGAGAAAATAAAAACTAATGATACACCGGTAGGGTGTTGAAATACAGCGTACGTGGAAATCTTTCCGTGAAAATGTGTCCGTACTTACTGACAGGGACACCCGAATTTCACGAAAGGATTTCATAACCAGTTGCATTTCATAACATTTGAATACAAGGGAATAAAAGGGTGGGGAAACGGGATATACCCGAGAAAACGCGCCCACCAGCCCCATCGTCCGTCATGATTCCCACATGTGAAAATTCGGGAGTGACCCAGCCGGGGATTGAACCCAGTTTGCCTCGGCGGAAGGCGAGCGGGCTAACCGCTCAGCCACCGCGTCCTCCGAAAGTTCTTCTGCTCCTAACTGCGGGTATTCGTGTCCTTCCTTGGAAGGATGACTTAACCATCTCATTTCCCGCACCCACTCATCGAGAATCCTGCAGAAGAAATGCGCGNACAAGGGAATAAAAGGGTGGGGAAACGGGATATACCCGAGAAAACGCGCCCACCAGCCCCATCGTCCGTCATGATTCCCACATGTGAAAATCCGGGAGTGACCCAGCCGGGGATTGAACCCAGTTTGCCTCGGCGGAAGGCGAGCGGGCTAACCGCTCAGCCACCGCGTCCTCCGAAAGTTCTTCTGCTTCTAACTGCGGGTATTCGTGTCCTTCCTTGGAAGGATGACTTAACCATCTCATTTCCCGCACCCACTCATCGAGAATCCTGCAGAAGAAATGCGCGAGGCGTCTACCCGGGGCTGATCCTGCGAACATCCTGGAAGTCCTGACATTTCAGCGGCGGCGTGGCGTAAGGCGAGGCAGCGGGGAGAAAAATGTCACATTTCCATAGCGATGACGTCACCAAGACTCCCCCCACGCTCCTTCTGAATCTTTCCTGACAAGTGGTCGGGCCCCTCTGGTTATGCAACCCGCGCTGCACGCCGTTACTCAACGCTTACGTAACGCGGACTGGTCGACAGGCAGGCGTAGAGAGTGCATACAGTTGTTACTGCCTGTGTACACCGGAGGAGCAAGAAGTTGTTGGAGGTGCGACGGCTAACCTCGACCACACAGTAAATAAACACACACAAACGAAATAGCGTGGCGGTTTCTTTGAAGTGAACTTCCCCATTCTCTGATTGGCAGCGCGAAGCTCGGGGAAAAGACGTTGTGTCAGATTGGTTACTGCGTGCTGCGGAATATTCCCTATTGGATGTGACGGCTCCTGGCAAGAAGAATGCCAGGAGCTGTTCGGCGAATGGTGTTCCGATATGTTGGTGGCTTGTGACGTCATTTTGGTGACGTGTGCTGCTGGAGTTCGTTCCACCTCTGTAAACTTAAGTACTCCAAGGCTCGACGAAGAAGCTCGGCAAAGGTTTTCCATGATATTATTTAAACACTCCAGCGATGGTTCTTTACTACAGGCAATGGCTACTTCATCACCACATCCGTTTCTTAATCTACCCGCTGTCGATAACACATATACCTCCCCCCCCCCC
>NQII01000547.1:98481-168946 GCA_002778355.1 Clitarchus hookeri | reverse complement strand
TTGTTCAAAACAAATATTAAAATTATGTTTTTCTTAACCCGTGCAGTTACTGTTTCTACGACCGTGGACGCGTTGCGCATGAATAATAATTATGACCGATACTGTACACGCCAAAGAATTAGTCCTCAATCCTCCTTGAGGTTAACTGATTTGTGGAATTTCCTTCACCTCTTTGACGTCAATGGTCAATGCTGATACCGTCGAGCACAGGGCACGGTGTTCATTGGCTACCAGAAAAATGCAGAACATAAGTACAGCCCATAACTAGGGGAAGTGATTTTTCGCGAAAAGATTTCGAGACAAGATACAGTCCAAAGCACTGTAGGGTCGTCCAGCTTCTTTGATTGGCTAAAAAATGTTCTGGCCCGTGTCAACCGTTTACGCACGATTCTTGAAGGTTCAGTGTCGGAGTTACTTAGTCCTGAGCGGCTTGGTCAAAGACGGACACGGCACCAGCAGCCAATGGAGGTATAAGGTGTGTATATAGTATTGAAGTCTACCGTGTGCTCCTATTTTTACGTGAAAAGTCACTGGCCCTACCCATAACCAAATATTACGAGTTCGCAGCACTTGAACTCAGAAATGAATGTGTGACCGACCGGGTTAAAATGCCCTTCCTTAGAAATGATTCAGTTAAAGGCAGCCAAGAGTTCACTGGAAGCTTATGTAATCGGCCTCTGGATAAACCCTTTGTCCGAAAATCTCTATGTTGTACGTAGAAACACGTGGTTATCACGAGTACAGTTCCAGGCATGCTATACTCGTATACCCTACGTACACATAAGCACGTTTGCTTATTTAACTGTGTTTCTTTGAGAGAAGACTTTATGGTTGGATACCTGCAAAATTCACGTTTTTCTTTGGCAACCACCCAGACGTTACTTCCTTACACCTACCTAAGCAAATTTCGTAATGACAACTGTACGGTGTCGTTTATATTCTGTACCATATAAGAAGGCCACTTTTTGACAGCTCGGCGAAAGTAGCGCCACTGTTTACGTCTGACTACGTATCCTTCCGCCATCAGCTGGTCCGCCACGTCAAGGCTGTATTTTTTATCAACACGCTGTCAGCTAATCCACTTGCCATTGTACTGTAATGCTAAACAAATTTTAAGATATTTTAAGACTAACATCTGTTTTAAAAAAAAGTAGTTTATAAAAGTAAAAATATAAAATGTTGCAAATTATTAAATATTTGCTAACTCTTTTTTAATTTGTCCGAGATAGTGANAAAAAAAAGTAGTTTATAAAAGTAAAAATATAAAATGTTGCAAATTATTAAATATTTGCTAACCCTTTTTTAATTTGTCCGAGATAGTGAATTTGGGTTAACATTTGTGAGACGGTCTGTTGTATCTATTATCACACTTTGGACGTTATAGCTAATATATTCGAGTTGGAAATATGTGACGTGGAATAACGTTAGAATTGCTTAAAAACTATTCACGCGTGTCTATATAACTTTCAAAGGAAACAAGGAGATGGGTTTCGAGAGAACAATATGGCGTTACTGAAGATTGCTGACTCTACCGTCGGGCCTTTACTATAAGCTGTTAGTGTTCACGTGGCATGCCAAACAAGTTAACGGACAGTGGTAGAAGTATAAAGAGTAGGGTATACAGCGTGTTGGAGTTCAGCCTGCAGCCACACAGTAACGCGAATCCCGCAAGATCCTAGTTATAGTGTTTCACTGGGCCAGTCAGAATTACCTTACTCCAGAAAAGAATGTCTGCGATTCGCGGGCTCCTGAGACACAATCGCGAAAGTGACCTAACCTGCAGTGTTTTGCAATACAAACAGATACAATTTCTTCTCGTGACAATCGAGTCTTCCTAGTTATAACTAGGGGTAGTGAAATTTCGTGAAAAGATTTCAAGACAAGTCATATGTCAAAACACTGTAGGGTCTTGATTGACTGAATTACTTTTTGACACGTGTTGACTGTCTGCTCACGAATCACATAGGACCCGTGCCGATGTTGCCGAATTCTGAGTGGCCCCGTCAAATATGAGAATTTCTTCTGAAGCAGACAGCAACCAATGGTACTGGACAAACTGCTGTTGGGTGCTTATAGTATTGAAGTCTAACCTGTACTCAAATTTTCTTTGCGAAAAGCACTAGCTCTAGGTATAACTAGAGGCAGTGATATTTCGCGAAAATATTTCGAGACAATATACAGTCCAAAGCACTGTAGGGTCGCCCATCTTCTTTGATTGACTAGAAAAATGTTCTGACCAGTGTGTTAACCGTTTGCGCACGAATCACGAAGGATCAGTGTCGGAGTTACTTAGTCCTGAGTGGCTTGGTCAAAGACGGACACGGCACCAGCAGCCAATGGAGGTATAACAACAGCTGAGGTGTGTATACAGTATTGAAGTTTACTGTGTGCTCCGATTTTTACGCGAAAAGTCACTGGCCTTAGGTATAACGTAGACATTGATTAGGGTATTTAATGTAGCTGTCTAGTGCGGGACTGGTCAGGTGAAAGGATGGCGTTTTACAAGTTAAATTATTTTACGCGTGTCTCGGTCACCTTTCACAATATCGCTTTCAAGTAAAAAAAAAAAAACATTTGTTTTATTATTTCCCCCCAGGCCACATTTATACAAAAAAAAGTTTTGTAAAAAAAATTCGTATCCTGAAAAGTGCGGGTGCATTAAGATTTACNATCCTGAAAAGTGCGGGTGCATTAAGATTTACAGATTCAACCAAAAAAATGCTACTTGCTCTCATGTAGCTGGTTCTTCTCTTCAATGGGCGCTAAGTTCATTTGAGTTGTTATTCAAAGATTATTATTTTTATTCACGGTAGTTAGTATTATTGTGCCTTAAACATTTTTTAATATCCTGACAAGTCTTACCGAAACAGTGGAACTACATCCATAAGAATTTCATTTCCAGTTCCAGAGAAATTTTCCTCTTTGTCATATACGGAATCNATGGAGGTATAACAACAGCTGAGGTGTGTATACAGTATTGAAGTTTACTGTGTGCTCCGATTTTTACGCGAAAAGTACTGGCCTTAGGTATAACGTAGACATTGATTAGGGTATTTAATGTAGCTGTCTAGTGCGGGACTGGTCAGGTGAAAGGATGGCGTTTTACAAGTTAAATTATTTTATGCGTGTCTCGGTCACCTTTCACAATATCGCTTTCAAGTAACAAAAAAAACATTTGTTTTATTATTTCCCCCCAGGCCACATTTATACAAAAAAAAGTTTTGTAAAAAAAATTCATATCCTGAAAAGTGTGGGTACATTAAGATTTACAGATTCAACCAAAAAAATGCTACTTGCTCTCATGTAGCTGGTTCTTCTCTTCAATGGGCGCTAAGTTCATTTGAGTTGTTATTCAAAGATTATTATTTTTATTCACGATAGTTAGTATTATTGTGCCTTAAACATTTTTTAATATTCTGACAAGATTTACCAAAACAGTGGAACTACATCCATAAGAATTTCATTTCCAGTTCCAGAGAAATTTTCCTCTTTGTCATATACGGAATCTCACTAAGTCATATTGTTACTTAGAGTGTCGTATTTCGAATCAAAACCACTGGAATCGCGTTTTTTTTTTGCACGCATATCATTAAGAACCTCTGATAATGGCAACATATTATGTGTGTAAAATTTTAAACACAGTTATGTGAAATGAGAAATTAGGCAGAGCTTCCTAATTTGTTAATTGGCTAGGAACAAACAAGCTTGCTTTATGCACGTCTGCTAATTTGCACAAAGAGATTGGTATTCCCATCTCAGTAGGTTGTTACTACGTGCAGTTAAATGTTATTGCGTGATATACGACGCGTTTTACGAAGCGCCTTTCCAAATTATTAGACGACGTTAACGTGCCTGCAGGGAAATATAGCCATCATCTGCTTTTCCTTCAAGCTAGCACCTGAAATGCTTTTGAGAATCGAAACAATTCCGTAAATTACTCGAGAATACGCCACTTCGTATTTCTCGTATTGCAAATGGCTCATGTGAAGACATTCGAGAAACTATTTTTAAATTTTATTATTTACAAATTTTAGTCTTCTTTGTTGAAATATCCCGTTCAGACATGAGTGATTTATATTGTTACTAAATGTGCCCACGGCTCCACTCGCGTGGACTACATAATTACGGTTTGAGTTTTTTTTTTAAATAAAGTTGAATTTTCTTTAGTGTTAATCTTCTATACTCTATACATATTATAAAACTCCATGTCTCGGTGAATTANATGGTTTGAGTTTTTTTTTTTAATAAAGTTGAATTTTCTTTAGTGTTAATCTTCTATACTCTATACATATTATAAAACTCCATGTCTCGGTGAATGAAATGGTAAAAACACTTATTAGTATTTCTCTGTTATAGATAGATGTATTCTACCGCGGAGTTTTTTTAGGTATTTTTATTCTACACGATTCTTTACTACATGCTATTGTTCCATCTTTAACGGTTTAGACAGCGTATTGCAAGAGAGCGCGCTGGCGGCAAACTTTTTNTAAATGGTAAAAACACTTATTAGTATTTCTCTGTTATAGATAGATGTATTCTACCGCGGAGTTTTTTTAGGTATTTTTATTCTACACGATTCTTTACTACATGCTATTGTTCCATCTTTAACGGTTTAGACAGCGTATTGCAAGAGAGCGCGCTGGCGGCAAACTTTTTTCCGACTTGATTCACTATCATCGTTTGGAAATTTTTTGAGTTATTTTCTCTTGCGATAAAAAATAGCCAACATCACCTTTCAGCCCTCCGACTATTTCTGTGCAACAAATTACGTCGATCTGTTGCTCCATTGCGACGTTTCATTGTTATTCCGTTTGTGTACTTTTTCATTTTCCAATAAGAATTTCCCAGAGGGAATGACATTTTTTTTTTTTCGGGATAAAAAGTAGCCTATGTCACTTCCCGGTCCTCCAACTATCTCTGTACAAAAAATCACGTTGATCCGTTGCGGCGTGAAAGAAGGGCAAACAAACAAATACACTTTCGCATTTGTAATATTAGATCTTAATAAAAATAAAATAACTAAATTTAACTTATAATTTACTTATAATGCTATAAATACACACAGCTCTTATTTACAACATTAAACTATTAACTTTTTTTCATTCTCACTAATCGCAATATTTTATGTTAACCTCGATTCGAATTAAAGTCCTTATCACTATCTCTATATTAGTTAACAGACATTTAATTCAAACTTATTATTTACACATATTCAATCTGTGTATTGCCATCATGTCCAGTTCAGTGGTCCCGCCCGCCAGTCTCACTCTTCACTGCACCGATGCTCGCAGTTCGCAGACTTCACTCCCGCTGGTCACTCTCGTCCCCACTCGACGCTCTGCTGGCTCGTCGCTTAGTTGTCTTCTCACACCTCGCGCTTAAGGTCGCACAATCTTCCGAACTCTATAGACTGTTGGCTCGGAGGCCCGTCGCTGCTTAAGTAGTCTCTCTGGCCCGATGTAGAAGGTTCCCCGCACCACGAGTCTAGGGCGATGACCAGAACATTCTTGCAGCGATAATCCCAGAAATTCAATCCGCTCAAGGGCAGAATGTGGCACGAGTTCCGATAGGCTTACCGCGGCGGCAGCAGCATGCTCGGCGTCACGCCTTTGTACATCTTTACACACTCCTCGAATTACTAGAGATGCCGGTGACACACTGTCATTCGCACAATCGAACGGAACGGGGGCAAGGGGCGTGATGCAAAGCAGAAACATGTTGGTAAGCAGTTGGCAGTCTGCAGTCTGCAGTTGCCAGCTGACAGTCAACAAAGTACTTTAGCAGTGAGCAGTCGACAAAACACTGACGNGCAGTCTGCAGTCTGCAGTTGCCAGCTGACAGTCAACAAAGTACTTTAGCAGTGAGCAGTCGACAAAACACTGACGTAAATTAAAACTGTTGTTATTTGGAAAAAATAAAAAGGTCAAAACCTGGTTCTCGAAAAAAAATTAAAATCTGAAATTATATAGGTATTTTAATGTGGTTTTTTTTACCTTAGTTACTAAAAAAAGTGTTCGAATTCAAAATGTTTTTATAGGTTATTTACCTTAAGCTGTATTTTTTGTATCGTGTTTAAGGTTTTCACATACCAATTTGGCTATCGAAAAATAAATATAAATGACTACTTGAATATTCTTTCGAAAATTAATCTTTATCTATTCGCAAAAGTGTAATTTGCAACAAATATTTTTGGAGTATTTATTTTAAGGTTATGTTTGTTTATAAGTTTCTTCTTTCTCCCTAGAAGAAAATGTCGGGAAATGGCGTTGCAAGTATGACGAGTTTTGATTTGCTAGAAGCACCTTGCAGTCGGGCATTCGGCAGTCCAAAATCAAGTTCACCGATCTGCGACTGCTCGACTGTGGGCAACCGACTGCTCGTTGTAGAAGGGGCCTNGCAGTCTGCAGTCTGCAGTTGCCAGCTGACAGTCAACAAAGTACTTTAGCAGTGAGCAGTCGACAAAACACTGACGCAAATTAAAACTGTTGTTATTTGGAAAAATAAAAAGGTCAAAACCTGGTTCTCGAAAAAAAATTAAAATCTGAAATTATATAGGTTTTTTTATGTGGTTTTTTTTACCTTAGTTACTAAAAAAAGTGTTCGAATTCAAAATGTTTTTATAGGTTATTTACCTTAAGCTGTATTTTTTGTATCGTGTTTAAGGTTTTCACATACCAATTTGGCTATCGAAAAATAAATATAAATGACTACTTGAATATTCTTTCGAAAATTAATCTTTATCTATTCGCAAAAGTGTAATTTGCAACAAATATTTTTGGAGTATTTATTTTAAGGTTATAGTTGTGCTGTTTGTTTATAAGTTTCTTCTTTCTCCCTAGAAGAAAATGTCGGGAAATGACGTTGCAAGTATGACGAGTTTTGATTTGCTAGAAGCAACTTGCAGTCCAAAATCAAGTTCACCGATCTGCGACTGCTCGACTGTGGGCAACCGACTGCTCGTTGTAGAAGGGGCCTAACACTATGTATGTACGTGGTTAGGGGCACCTGATTTTCAAATTACACGATTTGTTGTACTCCACAACTTAGGTCAGAGTTCCTGATTGGATAACTTTCATTGTTACGCATCTGACTGCCCCCGAATCACGGACTTCAGTGTTGGAGCAACTTAAATCTGATTGGCCCAGTATGGTATGACCATGTCTTCTCTCAAGGATATCTGGCTAATAATCAAAGGAAAGCTGCAAGTGGGCACATAATGCATTNAAATTACACGATTTGTTGTACTCCACAACTTAGGTCAGAGTTCCTGATTGGATAACTTTCATTGTTACGCATCTGAATGCCCCCGAATCACGGACTTCAGTGTTGGAGCAACTTAAATCTGATTGGCCCAGTAAGGTATGACCATGTCTTCTCTCAAGGATATCTGGCTAATAATCAAAGGAAAGCTGCAAGTGGGCACATAATGCATTGAAGTCTGACCTGAGCGTGGAGTTTTTTTTTTTTTTTTTTTTTTTTTTTTTTACGAAAATTAGAAGGTCCTATACACTTGTCTTTAGGGACACCTGATTTTCCCGAAAAGCTTCCTTGACTAGTTGAAATTCACTACGATATACACTTTCGCAATTATATGATAGTAACTGTTTCTCACTTCATGCTTGTACCCGCGAAGCACGCCCCTTTAGGATGGGAAAGGAAAACTTCTCGCTTTACACTACCTGTAGACTGGGCTCCATTATCCTATCTATTTACGAGACTTGGCTTTCTGCAGATGGCTGCTGCCCCAGAATGTGTCCAGATTCACCTCGGACCAGGTGGCACGGGATTCGGTGCTTATTTCCTTGCATGCCTGTTATTGGCTCAGAGTTCACCTGGGTGTGTCTAATAAACTGTGATTTTATTGCATACGTAACAGAAACACACGTGTGTTTTGAATTCTAGCCTGTCCTTTGATTAATTCACGAAATCTTCCATTCCCTAGTAATAGAGTAACCTCAGTCTGTGTGGTCCACTAAAATGCCACAACGCCTCCTCACAAAGACAAGCGGCCATTAAACAAAGGGAATAAGTTACATCTCTGCAAGTAAGGGCAATCAAATATAGCTTGCTAGAGTACTAACATGCCAATAGTCATGGTACAGCAGTATGTGAAGGTAATCGTAGGTGACGCCACTGTACCGTTACGTCTTGTAAGTGCCCAGACCTGTACCAGTTGAGCTGTGACATGGCGTGAGTGAGTGTGAGCTGGTCATGGCATTGCACTGCAGTCCTTCGTTGACTTGACGTACCTCCACAACGAGGGGATATTCCAGCAGGATAATGCACAGTGTCGTCGGCACAAGTTGTCCAGAACTGGTCCCAGGAGCATTCTTCAGAGTTTCAACGACTGCTGTGGCCACCTTGCTCACCCGTTACGAACCCCATCGAGCAGTTATGGGACGTGGTGCGGAGGTCCATTCGCACCCAAGATCCCGCACCTACAAATATCAGGGAACTGTAGGTAGCTATCCAGACGACATGGGTCAACATCTCTCCACAGGTGTTTCGTCCACTTCTGGAATCGATGCAACGAAGAATTACTTCTCTTCACCGTGCTAAAGCAGGGCCTACACGATACCAGACCCGTATTCTATGACTTTTGTCATTTAAGTGTAATTATTTTCAACGAAAAACACGTACCACTAATAATATTTTCATATTTCTTTAATCGTTAATCAGACATTGTGGACTAGTTGTTGAACCATTCCCTCCGAACAGCAATCCGGGTCAATTCCCGGAGGGGTCGAAGATTTCTTAAGATTGTAAAGGTGAAACAGATGCTTATACGGCGAACAACAACTGCAAACGCCAGCAAGATGGCGTCACTGGCCAGTAACAGCCGTTCGCCAATCAGCGTCTGGCAACCTGCTCGGCAACCAGCCAATAGGGAAACTCTCACAGCATGCGGTAGCCAATCGGTAGGGCCACCTGTTGTTCGCGAAAATATTATAATATGTCCTATGGCAAACGTGCAGTTTTCCTTTGGTTATTGGCCACGTATCTTTGTAGGGAGATAGTTCCTTACTTGACTGGGCAGACAGATGCAATGCGTGACAGTTGAAATCGTCCAATCACGGAAGTGGATCTGAGCTGTAGAGTTATTGGAGTACACGTAGTTATGAAATCTTTTCACAAAAAACCCGCAACTCTACCAATCAGGCGCAATGTCCGTTCGCAGAACAGACTATAAAAACGCAATAAAATGCACTCTTAAAACAATGTCATCGCTCTGTGACAGCCAGCACTCGGTGGACAGTTGAAAGATGCGAGTTTGTGTGCATAGGCTGTTAACAGTAAAGTAAGCACTGACCAACCTTTCAGAAAAAAAATCACTGCCCGTAACTTAATGTATGTAACAGTGCACACTGGCGTTCCAGCTCCTAGTTAAGTTGACAGCGAAGAAATGAAAATAGTCCTAACACCCGGCGTTGTATTGTGAGCGTAATATTTAAATGTATGTCCAGTGAGGTTGGTTGTTTCTAGTTTTATTCACATTATTTTGGACGCCTGTTTTTCGCGAAAATATTCCAGGATTAGTTGTATTGCAAAACACGCCTGTTTATAACCGCCGCCGAACCCTCATATGCCACCGAATGGCTTTTAGTGTTGTGAGACCGGAAGCCGAAACTCCCATAACTCACTAGGTGTTTCTGATGGAAAAGCACCCTGACACTTTCTCAAATCATTGGGTCGGCGGCAGGGGCAGTGTATTTGTGGGGCTTTGGGCACCGGGCCCTTATTTAGGCGAGTCTGTTTATAACAATTTTCGTGGCTGCAGGATGTCAACTATCACGCGTCTTACATGTCTGCCAGACATTCACGATCATTCAGTGTCGCGGTAACTTAAGTCTGATTGGCCCAGTCGCGTGTAAAATTTAATCTCGCCGAGACACGCGGCCAATATTCAAAGAAGATTAGCAAGTGTGCACGTACGAAGTTGAAGTATAGCCTGCTCATAAATCTTTCCCCGAAAAGCAGACGGCCGTACCCATTATACTGAGGATTTGCATATGAGTAACAACATTTGTAACCTGAGAGTTCCGCAATTTCACTTGGGAGGCGCTATGAAAACACACTCGTGTTAGGTTTCAACAAACTACGGGCACAACAGCTAGTTTTCTTTTGCTTATTGGTAGGGCCAGTGACTTTTCGCGTAAAAATCTAAGCACACAGTAGACTTCAATACTATATACACACCTCAGCTGTTGTTATACCTCCATTGGCTGCTGGTGCCGTGTCCGTCTTTGACCCAGCCGCTCAGGACTAAGTAACTCCGACACTGATCCTTCGTGATTCGTGCGCAAACGGTTAACATGGGCTAGAACATTTTTTAGCCAATCAAAGAAGCTGGATGACTCTACAGTGCTTTGGACTGTAACTTTTCTCTAAATCTTTTCGCGAAACATCACTGCCCCTACTTATTGGTGGCGTGATTTAGTGAGAAAACATTTTCCTACTCGGCTGGCCAATCAGAACTAGGTTACTCGTGTAGTGTGCTTCTGTGATTCGCGAGCAGACGTCTAAGACGCGCAACACGTAAATAATCCAGTCAAGAAAATGGAGCTGAGATAAAATGTTAATGAAAACCATCTGGTCGTGAAATCATTTAGCGAAAATTGGGTGTCCCTACGCATCAATAAAACTACAACGCCCACAGCAATCTTAAATTTACATTTGGTGGAAATATACAATCAGAGAAGTATGGTTAGTTCGTGATATCTTCATACTTTTTGAACCAAACCTGTGAAAAATCACACCATTTATGACCCTTTATTGTTTGTTTGCTAAATTTACCATGTATCACAGGGGTTTCACACTTCCGTTAACATAAAAGTACAATATTTGTTATTAAATTGAATGTTTACTTAATATTTAATATATGAATTATAATATTTCGTTTATAATTAACATGAATAAAAACAGAGAGAAAACAGGCGTGTTGGTAATGCCTAGTAAGAAATAGTTCTAATGCGATGTATTATCAAATTGAGTGTGCACGAATGCGGTGCTTTATTCCTTTGGTGTGATTTCCTAGACTTAGTACAGCTTTGTTTGCACGAGACTAAGGAATGGCCTGAAATCACAACTTTAGCAGGGCTTAGTAAAAGTTGGAAGTAACCATGTACGGATTATATATCTTAAGCAGTGCCATGCAAAGTTTTACAGTTTACAGTTAACGGTCTATAAGTCTGTGAAGTCTAGTGTGCAGGTGGTTGAACTAGAAGATTTCCCACGTCGCTATTTAAAACTGAATTCAGCTCACCATAGATGAGTTGTTCAAAACAAATAACGTAACCAGATATTCTACTCGCCACCTGCGTTCTGTTGTTCTCCCCCCGGCTCTCTCTCTCTCTCCATTTGCTCGCCTCATGTCCTGGTATCGTGACCATTTCCGTTCGTTTTCTGCTTCTGTATCTGTGTTGTTCCGAGACGACGGGGGAGGCCGTGCGCGCGGACTTGAGCCGTCTCTGCAGCGTCTGCCCCTGGGGAGATGTCCGCGTGTGGAACAAGCAGGCGATAGCTGTATCTTCTCTCTACTTTCCTGTATTGTCTTCAGAGACGCCTCGCTCCTCCCTCCCTCCTGCCGTGACAGTGAGAAATACCTCCGCGGCGCGGAGGCATCTGTTATCTACGTCGCCGTAAACAACCGCAGCACACCGCCACCACACCGGTGTTTTACAACGCTTTGACGGTTATGCACGGCCGCGTCTTGGGCAATGCTACTTTGTTTATTTACAAACAAGCTTTCAGCTATTTCTCCTTCTCAGTATTATGCAAAAATAATATAAATAAGTGTAGGGACGTGCAACGTTCGCGTTATTTTCTGGCATCACGCTAGAATTCACCGTACTGTACTAGGGACACCCGAATTTCGCGAAAAACATTTCCGCGCGTGTTAGTTTTCAATACCCTACGTGTGTATCGGCAGTTTTCTTTAGCTTATTGGTCGCGTGTCTTTGTTAAGGGNGCGTGTTAGTTTTCAATACCCTACGTGTGTATCGGCAGTTTTCTTTAGCTTATTGGTCGCGTGTCTTTGTTAAGGGGAGGAGGGGGCATTCTCTTACTTGCCTGGCCAATAAAAACTATGTTACTCGTGTAGTGTACTTCTGTGATTCGTGAGTAGACACCTAGAATGCGAAAAACGTAACTCATACACTCAAAAAAGTGGATCTGAGCTAAAGTGTTATAAAATACAAGTGCTCATCAAATACGTTCACGAAAATCGGATGTCCCTACCTATACATATTGNATATATTGGAGTCTCCGTCGTTTGTTTGTTGGTAGGGACACCTGAATTTCGGGAAAATATTTCATAAACCAAACATATTTCATAACACTTAAGATCAGAGCCACTTTCGTCATTGGATGATTTACGTGTTCCGCGTCCTAGGTGTCTGATCGCGAAATACAGACGCACAATATCTGAGTAACCTGGCTCTAATTGAACAGTCAAGTAAGAAGATGCCTTCCTATAAAGACACGCCACCGATAAGCAAAATNTGAGTAACCTGGCTCTAATTGAACAGTCAAGTAAGAAGATGCCTTCCTATAAAGACACGCCACCGATAAGCAAAATAAAACTGCTGGTTAGCCCATAGGGTATTGAAATCTATAGCATGTGCAGAAATGTTTTAGCGAAATCCCGGGGTCCCTATTTATTGGCTTATGCAGCAGTGAGGACCCATTTTCCCTTTTGACTTGGTTGGACGTGATTGGGCCGGTTTATTTTTAGTAGTGACGTCCAGGGCGTGGCCTGGCACTCGTCCAACGACGAACGTAATACAAAGGCACAAGGGTTTGAAGTCTAGTCTGCCTTCAAATAATAACTCGCATTTTCCCCGCACCGCATATAAATAAGTTCACACGATTTTTGTAAAAAAGGGTTTCTTCCAAGTTGTATTTCGAAACACCTTATCTCAGATACACTAAAGAATTTTCGCGAAAAANTTGTAAAAAAGGGTTTCTTCCAAGTTGTATTTCGAAACACCTTATCTCAGATACACTAAAGAATTTTCGCGAAAAATTTTTTTAGTACAGATTAGAGTTAAAATACTATAAGCACCCGATATCAGTTTGTCTATTGCCATTGGTTGCTGTCTGCTTGAGGTTGTTTTCGTATTTGACCGGGCAACTCGGAATTCGGCAACANTTTGTCTATTGCCATTGGTTGCTGTCTGCTTGAGGTTGTTTTCGTATTTGACCGGGCAACTCGGAATTCGGCAACATCGGCACGGCTCCTACGAGACTCGTGCTCCAGTTAACACGTGTCTAAAAGTAATTCAGCCAATCAAGACCCGTAAACGACCCTACAGTGTTTTGAAAGATAACTTGTCCTGTAATCTTTTCGCGATATTGCACTACCCCTACTCAGCAGCAGGCACCAGCCAATGAACAAATGGCAGCGCCTGAGGTGTGTACACAACTATGGAGTCCATCCTGGCCGTCAAATTCCCGGGTCGCTACCAACTAAGGCTCCCACTTACCCGTCACATATTTTTTTTGTCAAATGTGTTTTTTCTGAAATATGCAGACTAGAAATATGCTTAGAATAGTATTTAATAAAGACTCGTATNTTTTTGTCAAATGTGTTTTTTCTGAAATATGCAGACTAGAAATATGCTTAGAATAGTATTTAATAAAGACTCGTATTAATTTATTTTTTAAAACATTGAAATAAATAATTTGCAACGCAGTATTTTACAGTGTAATAAATCATATGAATTCCTCTCTTATATGCAATATAAGTGATAATTTTCCGACAGTTTCGGTAGTGTGTGTACGGCTCTTTNATAGGAATATATGGGCGGAAGTGACGCGTTGAGGCACAAACACAAAAACATAACACATTAACGGCCACCACGATCGCCAGATTTATCGAGTCTCGATTTGTTTCTATGGGGGCATTTGAAAGCCCTCCTTTATGAGACTCCAGTTGATTCCATTGAAGACCTCGTCGCTCGACTATCCCGTGCGGCTGCACGCGTGCGTGAAATACCAGGCGTATTTGAATCTGTTCGCCAATCACTCCACCGACGCTACCAAGCTTGCATTACTGTCGGCGGTAGCAATTTTGAGCAATTATTATAAAAATTGCTGTAAAAAGGCATTTTGCGGCGACGTTGTAAATAAACACTGTGTTGCATTTCATGTGTTATTTTTGTGTTTGTGCCTCAACGCGTCACTTCCGCCCATATATTCCCATACAATAATTGTTTGTTTTAGTGATCTCTACCACCTCTCAATGTTTCCCCCATGATTTTAGAATCGCCCTGTATAGAGTCGGTTACAGCGCCCCATTGATAACCACTGTCCTACCGTAGGCGCGCTTCTCACCAAACAATTGATAATTTTATACTTATTCGCAGAGCCGCCTGTTGTTCGTGAAGATATTTGCGTACAGTCTAGATATCAATATTCTACGTGTACACTCGCCAATTTCCTTCTGTTATTGGCAGGTACGGGTGTTTTTTCGCGAAAAGATTTCTTGACCAGTTGTATTTCATAGCACTATAGCTCATAACCCCTCTCTTGATTGGATGATCTAGATGTTAGGCTTCGTAGGTGTCCACCCGCGAATCACAGGCGCACAGTATCAGAGTTGCCTTATAATTAGGGGCAGTGATATTTCGCGAAAAGATTTCGAGACAAGATACANTCAGGCGCACAGTATCAGAGTTGCCTTATAATTAGGGGCAGTGATATTTCGCGAAAAGATTTCGAGACAAGATACAGTCCAAAGCACTGTAGGGTCGCCCATCTTCTTTGATTGACTAGAAAAATGCTCTGACCAGTGTTAACCGTTTGCGCACGAATCACGAAGGATCAGTGTCGGAGTTACTTAGTCCTGAGTGGCTTGGTCAAAGACGGCACCAGCAGCCAATGGAGGTATAACAACAGCTGAGGTGTGTATATAGTATTGAAGTCTACTGTGTGCTTAGATTTTTACGCGAAAAGTCGCTGGCTCTTCTTATAATAATTGACCCATCAGGTAAGAAAATGTCTTCTCCCAAAGACACGTCGCAAATAGGGAAATTCAAACAGCTTCTTTGCCTGTAGGTTATTAAAATCTAGCATGCGCGAAACACTGTTCAACTTGTAGTTGAGTGGAGTAAAGAGATTTGGGAGGCTCTTTGCAGCGAGGTCTCTAGAGCCGTGTTCAACTTGTTGACGTTACTTACAAGTAAGTTCTCCTTACTCACATACAAAAGTCTTAGATTGCAAGTCATGTCAGGTCAAAGGCACAACTTTAATGTTTCTGGAATGTTCAAATAAAATAAATAAAATCGTATACAGATAATTTAACAAGGGCGACTGCAAGGTCATGTCTTAAATCATTTTAAGACATGGTAAGCAAAACTTATTTCACAAAAATATCATTAACTACTACAAATAAAAAAACTTGCAATAATTTCTTTGTTTTAAGGAATTTTTACAAATTTCGAAAACATTTCGTAGCGATATATTAAAGATTCCTTGAAGTAACTCTTTGTGTCTCGTTCAATTGCGAAATATTTCATTTCGATTAGTCTTTTATTATTGGTAAGTCCAAAAAAAAAANACTCTTTGTGTCTCGTTCAATTGCGAAATATTTCATTTCGATTAGTCTTTTATTATTGGTAAGTCCAAAAAAAAAACAACCAAAATTGCCATTTTGACGAGCCATTGTTAGTATGGACTTTTTAAGCGACTAAGTAAAACCGACAAGCTAGAATTCAAAACACGTGTGTTTATATAGCTTCATCCACTTGACCACACTGTGTTTGACACTTCCTGGAGAACGCTAGCCCAATCGTCGCCTTCCACTATGACAGCAGACATCCAATGTGCGGTTGACATCGGCATATTTATACATACGACTGTAGAGTTCAGCCTGCAGGTCGTTGAACTCGCGAATTTTTCAGGTCTCTAGCCATTGTGTAAAAAAAACATGCCGTCTGAAATGTTTGTATGTGACGAAGTAATACGCGCAAGGAATGTCTGCGAGATGAAANTTGTAAAAAAAACATGCCGTCTGAAATGTTTGTATGTGACGAAGTAATACGCGCAAGGAATGTCTGCGAGATGAAAGATGTTTCGTAAGAATACAAAATGATGCATTTTCTGGTGACTAACATCCGTAAGAGACATGAACCCGAGATCTTGTGTTGTTTCGCTGTAGAGGCGCGGCGATACGGGCGACAGTGCCACGCGCGACTAGCTCCCCGTCGCCCCTACGCGCAAGACGCTGAACCTGCGCGCAGTTCCTCCGCTGTTGCAATATCCTGTGCAGGTGAGATCTGTAACACTGGGATTTTATTACACACGTTGGCCCCTACAATAAACTACGACTGTACCGTCTTATTTTTCTTCTGCGTATTAAGGAAACTTCGCTGGGAAGCTCTAGAAATGCGTTTCTTAACCATTTTCACGATTTTCTTCTTTTTTATATTATAAAAACAAAACTATACTGTCTTAAATGTTATACACATAAAAAGTTTGGAATATTGTGCGATAAGGTAGTTTGGGTGGTAGGAGTTGTTTAGTTCTTTTGTGATCAACAGAGAGCGCACTAACGCATAGAACATGCCTGGGACAAGCTGAGAACAGCAGTTTATAATGGTCTGCAGCCTCCAGCAACACTTTCAGATCTCACCAGAGCCGCCCAGATGGAATGGGGGCTTCTTCCGCAAGATGACAGCAACACGTTGATTACAAGCANATCTCACCAGAGCCGCCCAGATGGAATGGGGGCTTCTTCCGCAAGATGACAGCAACACGTTGATTACAAGCATGCCACGGCGTGTTAGGGACCTGCACAATGCACATGGCGGCCATACACGGTACTAAG
The DNA here is from genome assembly GCA_002778355.1 of Clitarchus hookeri. Taxonomy (NCBI): domain Eukaryota; kingdom Metazoa; phylum Arthropoda; class Insecta; order Phasmatodea; family Phasmatidae; genus Clitarchus; species Clitarchus hookeri. Next base: position 152,118 of record NQII01000547.1, on the reverse strand, counting down.
CTGCAGTGGGGAGACATAAACCCTCCCTACTCACACACACCATTACGTTAACTTTGTTCTTCTTTCGTTTTTATTTGTCTGTGATATTGGAAAATGTTTTGGTTGGAAACACTTTGAATTTCACGTTTTGAATCGGTGCCGTTGTTAGCGTCTAATTGCTATGCTTTCTTTTATGTATATTCCATAGTTTGGCTTTCTGTATGTATATTTCAAACTTTGTGTGAGGTGTTCAATTGATTTTTATATTTTATGGCAAAAAGAGTTGAATTCCCAGGACATTTATTTTCTGAGATACGCGTAAACAATGAATGCACAGAAAATATGTCCGGACTACAAACTCCTAAGCCGTACCTATCCAATTATAGTTAATTCATTGTAATGTTGAACTTTTCTGAAACCGTGGTAAAGTTCTATTTTTCAGGATATTCCTCCGCCTCATGCAAACAAAGCTTAACCAAGTCTAGGAAATTATACCAAAAGGCCAACGCACCACATTCGTGCGCACTCAGTGTAATATTATTTTGCATAAGAACTGTATCTTACTAGGCATTACCAAATCACTTATTTTCTTTTTGCATTTATTCATATTAATTATAAATGAATATTCTAATATATAGATCAAATATAGGCAAAAGTTCGATTTTATAAAAAATAATGTATGTTTATGTTAACACAAATTTAAAACATTTGCGATACATGACATATTTAGNAGTTCGATTTTATAAAAAATAATGTATGTTTATGTTAACACAAATTTAAAACATTTGCGATACATGACATATTTAGGAAATAACCAAGCACGTCATAGGTGGGGTGATATTCCAAAGGTTTAATTCAAAAAGTGTGAAGAAACCGCGAATAGACCATACCAATGTATCCCGACTCAGGATGAATGGCGAGTGGAGAGGGTGTGTTTGCAAGTCCGCTGCTGTGACGTCACTGGGGACGGCGTGGGTGTCCGGCAGTGCACGCGAATGGTGTCCGGGGGTAGCTGGTCGATGCTGCGTCGAGGGAGCTAGGCAGAGGTGCAGCGAGNTGGCAGTGCACGCGAATGGTGTCCGGGGGTAGCTGGTCGATGCTGCGTCGAGGGAGCTAGGCAGAGGTGCAGCGAGACCCTCCCCACGACAATCCTCGTGCCGCCACTGGCCGCACAATGCCGGCCGTCGGTATGTCGTGCTCATTGTGAGCGTCGTAACACTGCGTCCCGCCGTTGGCTACACGTGAGTCGCCTCTGTGCATACAATACTGCAGTAGTCCTGTCTCTCTCTCGTGCTCCCACGCAACACACAGCCATGTCTGTCTTCGCCAGTGCGCGGATCCACTGCGGCATGCCAGCGAATACCCGTATTCCCTCTCGTAACATTTATTAACCACTTAACATATGCCCCGAGTATACTCGCTCACATACGACGTGTTGCAGAATAGGCGAAACCATGGTCTGTGCTGTGCAAGTCCGGAAGCTAGCACCAACGCGAACGTCGCTATTGGTTGCTGTTGACACACCAACTATTATATAACTGGTTGATTCTTGTACCATGGCAATACTCAAACCTCATCCATAAACTCCACAACGTAAGTTTTTATAGCAAATTCGTAAGTGTTGTTCACGTAAAAAATTATTTTTCTTTTGCAACTACTGAAACTAAAAATTAATGTATACCTTAAGAGGTTAACAAGCTCATGCAAAACTAAGCACTTTTGAAAGCCCTGCTTAAGATATACTTGTATGCACATTGTGNTAAGAGGTTAACAAGCTCATGCAAAACTAAGCACTTTTGAAAGCCCTGCTTAAGATATACTTGTATGCACATTGTGTATTCTTCCGCCATATGTAAAATTAACATTGCCGTGGGTCTGATCACTTTATCCATGCGTCGGTCAAGTGTAACTGTGAAATTATTAGAAAAGTATATATTATACAAATTTGCTAATTCTTACAATTATATGAATTAAAATACAAAAGAAATAATTTCAGTATTCACGAATGTTTACCTACGACTTTTAATTCAACGTTGGAACTACTTTCCCTCCGTCGTTACCAACTTAACTGGGCGCTTACCAGANTTTACCTACGACTTTTAATTCAACGTTGGAACTACTTTCCCTCCGTCGTTACCAACTTAACTGGGCGCTTACCAGACATTGTTCCCGTTAAAATATGTGTGGGTATAGGGGCAGTGACATTTTTCAAAGGTTGACTTCAAAAATGCTCAAATATCCGCGAAGAGGCATATGTTTGGCTGCATGCCACATGGTTGTGAATACTCGAACTGGCGTTTGTAGTTCACTAGCTACTGACTAGGTGTGAAGACATTCCTCTCGTGACAAGATTGCACGTGGTTCAGGCGCACCACTATGGAGTGTTTATTAACTGGCGCAGAGCTATACAGGGCGTGTCATATGAAGTATGACGCTATGCAAAGACGTGCCGTAAACGGGGGTTACTTTGCACCTGCAGGAGTAACTTTTCACCATTCAATATCTCGGCTTTGGTGCTATTCTGTCATGAAGTGGCTGTGTTTCGTTGGGTATTTATACTTTAAATTATATCTGTCCAGGTAATGTTTCTATAATCCTTCACAAAATTACACTAAAAGAAATATTTGAGTGATGCAAAGTTACCCCTGTAGGTGTAAAGTAACCTCAGTTTACGGTAGTGCAGACTTACGCGCCGTGAACTCGTTAATGCAAGCAATGAGCGGCAGACGTGTTTGGTGGATATTAACGTAAAGCAGTAGCACGGGTTATGAATCAGTTACAAACACAAAGGATCATTCGGCACTCTTCGCAGTGTACAGTAGCGGTCAAATATAACCTTTATGTGCAACATGTAGAGTGAAGAGATTTGGGCGGCTCTTAACAGCGAGGTATTTGATAGCTGATGAGGGTGATTGAGGTGAGTGTGGAGCAGCGCCGGAATGAAAGGCCGTTGGGAAAGGGAAATCCCCGAGAAAACCCGCCGACCAGCGCCCGGGGATCGAACCCGGTTCGCCTTGGTAGGAGGCGAGCAGGCTAACCGCTCAGCTACCGCGGCCCAAAAAAAAAAACATGTAGATGAAAGCACGTATCGAAAAAAAATTCATATTTGCAACACTGGTAATCTTAAATGAATGTAGTAGGTATGAAAGGGTTCAAGCGAATAAATGTCGTTGAACTGTTGATATAAAACTTGGCTGTGTGAACTGCGCCGCCGGTTATTAGCAGGAAACGCAGGCAATGAGAGGAGTAACAAGCAGGTCTGTGTGAGACGTACTACGTGAGCGAGTGAGGAATCAGTGTAGAGTAGTTGTTTGCAGTAGAGGGAACTGTGTTTCCCGCGCTGCTGTGTATCGGCGCCAGCCACGACTTCAAAGAGACCAGGCGGCGTTTGTATGTCGTCGCCGCCTGTTTGTGCAACACACAGAAACCCAGCGCACTGGATTAAACTGCGAGACCACCCCGTCTGCTTTAATCCCACGTCCTCTTGCAAACTCAACGTTCAAGCTCCCTCTCTGCATGCTGTTCTAATCATTTTCACTACCTATTTCCTTTCGCAAATTACTTAGCGCGGACAAAGTAAAAANCCTCTCTGCATGCTGTTCTAATCATTTTCACTACCTATTTCCTTTCGCAAATTACTTAGCGCGGACAAAGTAAAAATTGGAAATAATACAGACCTTAACATTATGCACGTGATTGTTGAGGACAGCTACATTTCGAACAATGTATTTGCTTGTCGCGTTTCGTATTAAGCCATGCCTTTTTCTATCCAGGTTTACATTGCAGTGAGCCAATAATAATATGTATGTACACTTGATTTCCGCGGAAATAGCTTCGCGCTCACCACACTTTAATATCCTACTTCTTCTATAGACTATAGTTAGGGCCATTGACTTTTCGCGTAAAAAATCGGAGCACACAGTAGACTTCAATACTATATACACACCTCAGCTTGTGTTAGACCTCCATTAGCTGCTGGTGCCGTGTCCATCTTTGACCCAGCCACTCAGGACTAAGTAACTCCGACACTGAACCTTCGTGATTCGTGCGCAAACGGTTAACACGGGGCAGAACTTTTTTTTAACCAATCAAATAAGCTGGACGACCCTACAGTGATTTGGGCTGTATCTTGTCTCGAAATCTTTTCGCGAAATATCACTGCCCCTAACTATAATATATTCTCAGTGTCTTCGCACTTTTTTGAACAGGAGGTTCGAAATATCACGCCGTATATGACGTGTTTAATTGTTTCCTAAATATGCCAAGTGTTAAAAGCGCAATATACTTCTGTTAACATGAAAGTATTTTATTTTTGATTAATTTGAATATATTTTTTTATATTTTATCTATAAATTGTATTATTTCTTTTATAATTAATATTAATAACATTGGAGAGCGAATGTGTGTGTTGGGAACGCCTATTAAGAAATAGTTATTATGCAGAAAGTAATGAACCGAGTGCGCGCGCGTGTGGTTGGTTGTCCCCTGGTGTAGTTTCCTGCTTTAGCTAAGCTTTGTTGGCACGAGGCGGAGGAATAGTTTGATAGAAGAACTTAAGCCGTGCTTCAGAAAAGTTGGAAGTAACCACGAATGGACTATAGATATGGAGTTTTCATTTGGTTATTGGTAGAGACTGTAAAATTTCTCGTTTTAAACGGCTTGTAAGCTGGACTTAATGATTCTATGTATTTTCGAGCCTTAGCTTTTTGTATATTGACTGCTGTCCAAGTTTTCAGTCAGTTTTACCTCAGACCAGGTGGCACGGGATTCGGTGTTTCATTCCTTGCAGGTCTGTTATTGACTCAGAGTTCACATGAGTGTGTCTAATGAACTGTTGTCCAATTGCAAACATAACAGAAATTCACACGTGTTTGAAGTCCAGCTTGTCCTAAGATTAATTTGGGAGAATTTTCAGTCCCTAGTAGTCATGAATTTTCTTTCAATAATTTACTTGATGATCTTGCTATGCTTTTACCTTTCCTTAGACACCTTTTTTTTCTCTAAAAGAGTTCGCGTAAAGCACGTTAGCTCAAATCCACTTTTTTGATTGTATGATTTAAGTGTTCCGCGTCTTAGGTGTCTGCTCGCGAATCACTGACGCGCACTACGCGAATAACCTAATTCTGATTGGCCAGCCAAGTAAGAAAATAATTCCTCACAAAGACACTCAACCGGTAAGCAAAACAAAACTGCTAACATACCCGTAGGGTACTTAAATATAACATTTGCGGAGATATTTTTCGCGAAATTCATAAGTACTTTTTGGGCAAAAAATATCTTTTGTCGCAACACTCTAAAATCTAAACGAAGAATTAATGTGTAAGTTAAGGGGCTAAGCAAGTGACAGTGGCTTGCGTAAATAGCGTGGAACGTAGCCTTGCCCTCAAACAGTCAGGAAATATCTGTGTCTCAAGAGGCTTTCCACTGGCCTTCTCCACCTGCTCCGTCCCACCGGACATTCAAGTGGGGAGCGATAATAAGCGTCATTAATTACGTACATTTAATCCGGGCTGTGGGAGGAGCTTGGGTAGAGCCGTGTCTCTAGGGACTATGGGGATCACAACAACCCCCTCCCCCATAACTACTTTCTAAAAACGAAATTACTGTGTGTACAAACACGNAATAATGTTTTACTGTCAGTTTGCCGTTAACATCCCATGCATTTACAAACACGTAACTGTTTCTCAACACTCCCACGACGGTTTTCTGTTATTTCTACGTCCCGTAACACTTTCCGCAATCTGCCTAATCACGTAGCGAAAGTATCGCTTGCAACAAGCTAGATGCGAAACATCCGTATGCGTCCGTGAAGAGCGGGGCGTTGTCATTGGCCGTTGCTTGTTGCTTTCGTAACGCATCTTGTTCGCTCGTCCACGGAGAAGTCATCAGTTGTACAGATGCATGGTTGTTAATGGTCCGCTGTGTTCAAGAGCCAGGCCGCATTCATGTTCACCTGTGACTTTAGCGAACCTAATAAATTGTGCTTATAAGTAGGGGCAGTGATATTTCGCGAAAAGATTTCGAGACAAGATACAGTCCAAAGCACTGCAGGGTCGTCCANGGCAGTGATATTTCGCGAAAAGATTTCGAGACAAGATACAGTCCAAAGCACTGCAGGGTCGTCCAGCTTCTTTGATAGGCTAAAAAATGTTCTGGCCCGTGTTAACCGTTTGCGCACGAATCACGGAGGTTCAGTGTCGGAGTTACTTAGTCCTGAGTGGCTGGGTCAAAGATGGACACGGCACCAGCAGCTAATGGAGGTCTAACAACAGCTGAAGTGTGTATATAGTATTGAAGTCTACTGTGTGCTTCAATTTTTACGCGAAAAGTCACTGGCCCCATGTATAAGAAATTAAATGCGAGGGAATATAAATAAATTAGTTAACTAGTATAGGTCGAAAAAAGCTAATATGACGATTTGTCTGTCCTTGAATACAATACTCGTACTCGTGTGCTTCCTTTGCCTTTTCCTGTTTGTATGTTGACCGTACACGGTCGCTATGTCACTTCATTTATTTTCATCACGAAAATTTTCATTTTTGTTAAAGAGACCCTACCATTTCGCGTTACAATTCATTACCAAAGTAGACGGCATACAAGTATATGTCAGTTTCACGTGTGTCATTGTATCTCCGCTCATTGCCAACATCAACACACTCTGCAGCGCTCAGAACCAATAGTAAACACACAGTACTTTTGCCATATTATTTCAGTGAAGCTGGGTCAAACAGTACAATGANGCGCTCAGAACCAATAGTAAACACACAGTACTTTTGCCATATTATTTCAGTGAAGCTGGGTCAAACAGTACAATGAATACAGTACCCGAAATTTCGCGAATTCATTTGAGGGCGAGCTAGACTTCAAACATACACACATTTGACTTTCGTTTTAACTGGATTGCAGTTTGTAAGTCACACCCTGGGCNGCGCTCAGAACCAATAGTAAACACACAGTACTTTTGCCATATTATTTCAGTGAAGCTGGGTCAAACAGTACAATGAGTACAGTACCCGAAATTTCGCGAATTCATTTGAGGANCCATATTATTTCAGTGAAGCTGGGTCAAACAGTACAATGAGTACAGTACCCGAAATTTCGCGAATTCATTTGAGGGCGAGCTAGACTTCAAACATACACACATTTGACTTTCGTTTTAACTGGATTGCAGTTTGTAAGTCACACCCTGGGCGCATTTGAACCAATAAGCAACACGCAAGAGAGGGAGGGCTGAATCCCGTGCCACCGGGTCTCGGGTAAAACTGTATCATCAGCCAATGAACAATTAACTGAGACTCGAGTACGCAAAGGATTGTGGAGTTTAGTGTGTTACCAAACGAATAGGTGAAATTCCTGGGTCTCTAACAATGAGTTCTGCCTGTGGAGACAGTCATTGAACAAGTGACATCTACTTGAGTGTATAGCGGACTATGGAGTCCGCCGCCGATCTCTCATAAGCCCCCGTAATTTAGTGCTGTCACGAGACCAGGGACCGAAGTTCCCATAACTCGTTAGGTGGGTTTCCAAATCTAGTTGCAGCCCGACATACTTGGGGTCTAATCAATGAGTCTGCGGCGGGCTGCCGTGTTTGTGTTTTAGCTGGGCTCCGGGGCCGTATTTATAGCTGTTAACCAATGTTGCTATCTTAGTAAATGTACGTGTAGGTGTATCGGCGAGGGAGTGAAGCTCCCCACCATTCTCCCGACTGGTGTGTTGTAGAGACTGTGGAGGCTTAGCTTGATGCCAACTTATAACGCCAAACTGTAAAGTCTCTCTTGCCTGGAGGCCGCGGTGGCTGAGCGGCTAGAATGTTCGCCTACCACCAAGGTGAACCGGGTTCGGTCTCCGGCCGGGTCACTCCTGGATTTTCTCAAGTGGCAATCGTGCCAGACGATGCCGCTGGTCGGCGGGTTTTCTCGGGGATCTTCCGTTTCCCCCGCCTTTGCATTCTGGCGCTGCTTCATTCTCACCTCATTTCACTCTCATAGGTCTCAAGAACTTGAAGCCACCCAAATCTCTCAACTCAATTCTCCTTTCTGGTTATGTAAATGAACACTGCGACCTTCACATCACATCACACAAGACAAATCGCTTTAATTAGAGCAGAGTCACCTGCAAGTCCGGTGGTTAGCAGTCAGCCAGTAATGAGACTTGTCAATGTGGTAAGTCTGTCCGGCGTGGTATGGACCGACAGGACTTTATAGGTTCACAATCCTTCCGACCCTCTTAGCCTTCAGACCCTACCGGGTCTTCTCCTTCTCTTAAACCGTTTACTTGACCACATTTAGTATAAATGGTAGTCTTTCTCCCAGGCTACTGCTTTTATATTTCACTAAATTCTGTTTGCTGTTCGCTGTTATCTTAGCCATTTGCTTTACAGATTTGACATTTTCAAATATCCGTTTACTTGTCAATTTTTATGCCATGCTAGGCTCCTGGGTGCGAATTTTCAACCACTGCCAGCACAAGTCCTTTCCCCCTGTGACCTGGTGTCAGGAGAACCACTGACCCAGACTCGGAGGTGACCCAAGGTCCAGCCCACCGGCCCCAGGCGAGTCAACCTCGGCCTAGATTGACCCCCACAGGCGTCGAGATACCTCGCCTCGACGCCTGTTTCCATATCAATGGGTCCCTCAATTTGAAACCCTTGGTTTTGGGCCGCAATGGTCTGATTGTAAAGGAGTCGATCAGCCCGCCTCCAATCAGGACCATTACTATCTGCTGTAATTAAAGCCATCCTCAAGTCAGACACCCCTTACAGCCTCAAAGACTTGGCATAGGGAACGCCCTGGTTATCCATGTTTGCTGAACCCCACAAGGAGGGTCACCCAGCGGTACCACGAGGAGGCGTGGGTCCCCATGGCCCAGTAGAGGCTGTGGTCTTGCGCATATCTGGCCCTTTACGTAACTATGTAGCAACTGGGCTCCGATACTAAGACTTGACAGTGGCCCCGCAACACTTCAGACACTTAATTGCCCAGTTGCGCTCCACGCAGTGCTGATCACTGTTTCACCTCAGCGAGGGGGGAGTCCTATCCTTCAGTAGCCCACATTACGTTGGACCCCCTTACGCCCATTCAAAGGTCAGTTCCCGCTGTGTTATTCCAGCAATTTCGCAGTCGAGGAGGGGGTAGTCGTTCCCCTTCCAGGTTACGACATACCCACTGGGCATTTAGTCAGGTGGACTGCAACCTTACGTTCGTTACAGGCCGGTTCCTCGACACCAGACTTAAACCTTCCAGGCGTAGAAGACGGCGGACACCACCCCCACGCCCTTCCAGTACCTTCCACCAGAGAGGGAACTGCTCCAGCCCTAGGGCCATCACAGCTCCCGCCAGAGAGGAAACTGCTCTATCCTAGGGCCACCTGGTTTTCTCGAAAATATTCACGCGAATGCTAGACACCAGTGTCATATGTCACACGTGCCGTTTTCCTTTTGATATTGGCCGCGAGTCTTTGTCGGGGGACAGTTCCTAACGTGACTGGACCAATCATAATTAGGTAACTCCGACACTTAAGTGTCCGTGATTCGCGGGTAGACACCTGCAATGCGTGGTAGTTAAAATATTCAAATCACGAAAGTGGAATCGGGGCTGCGGTGGCTGAGCGGTTAGCCTGCTCGCCTCCTACCAATGCGATCCGGGTCACTCCCGGGTTTTCGCAAGTGGGAATCTGGTTGGACGATGTCGCCGGTCGGTGGGTTTTCTTGGGGATCTCCCGTTTCCCCTGCCTTTTCATTCCGGCACCCTCATCGGCAAGACCTCGATGTTAAGAGTCAGCCATATCTCCCCACTCACTCACGGAAGCTCTAGTGTTTTGGAGTACAAGCTGTCCTGAAATTTGTTTCGCTCCACGGCGTGAGCACTGAAGTCTGCAGTTCGGTACCCTGAGCGTAGCGGCGATGGCACTTTTGTAGCGCGTGCCAGTGTGACCCTTATAGCTGCCGCGCTTCCAGTTCAGAAAAAGGAGGAAACGATGCAGGCATAGGGTCAGATGGGACAGGGTTTGTGTGCGGGGACTTGTCCGCTTGCTGCGTGGAGAGAGGAGCACGTCTAATAAGGCGGAGGTGGCGACGTGCGGGCAGGACTTATCTGGATCGTCAACAGAGCGGCCGGCAGAGACAATGCACCCCCATTGTGCAGGGGTAATCGATCCACCCCTTTGGGACACTCCTCTCTCTCCGCCCCCGCGCGCACAGGCATCACCCACTCGATGACTTGGCAAATTCTGACGGCGTATGACGAGAAGCGAGGACGAGGGAGAGACGACGACAGAGACGCCTGGCGGGGCGCGCACCAACTAAGCGCCGGCGTTGTTGCCAACTTGTGACGTTGGACTCGGACACTAAACATGAGGCAGGCCGATTATGGTCTTCTACCCGACACTGACCTACCCCACACCAATACAACTGTCAAAGTCACATGGTCGGCAGTGATGGACGTGTTTGTTTACATCTCAACACTTCCAACACTGGGCAATATTACGTACTGGGATCAGCACTTCCAACCGGCGTAAGTTCTATTTGTGTCCGTGAATAGGTAGCAAAATTACCTTATGGGGGTGGGATTATGGGAACTCCCTAAGAGTAAAATATGTTGTGTAAAATGAATGTTTGCACGTACACACATACCTCGGTGAATCTATAATCTGGAAATACCACTTTTTTTTTCAGGGAAAGTATAAAACTATTTAATTATTTTTACTTTTAACCTACTAAATCTATCCAAAGAAAAGTATTGACAATATTAGAAAATATCATTTCAAGGTTTTCCTGAGCAGTTTTCTTAGGGAAAGGGGCGAAGAACAAAGTGGCATCTGCATCCATTGACTTACGCCACGTGTAATAATATCCTACTGTTACAAATCGGATTTGCGAGAAATTCAGCAACCTAGGAATTAATATTGCGCCCTTGGGAGGGCACGTCGCGATGCTTCCTTATGACTAGGCATGACCTTGAGAAGTTTGAAATATTTACTAGGGATTCCCCATAAGGAAAGTAACCGGGGACGCGGGTCGACCAGCCCTAAGTCCCGTAACCGCCACTGTATCGCGCTTCTTGAGTCTTCACTCTCTGTCAGTGTTACCAGGTCATCCGAGTACAATTCCCCACAAGGCTGGTCAACCATTCCCGTTCTCGTTCAGTTTTAAACAAATGTGTTACCCTCTTAGTTTACTGTTAGTTTTCTACGCGTATTTTCTCATTTTCATTCCCAAACCACAATAGAAAGTGCATGAAGTAATCAAATAAAGAATAATGACTAGAGACGTGAAAAATTCGCGAGTTCAATGACCTGCAGGCTAGACTCTATAGTCTTATGTACAGATATGCCGATATCAACTGCACATTGGTTGTCTTCCGTCACAAGGGAAGGCGAAGATTGGGCCAGCCTTCTCCAGGAGGTGTCAAACACCGCGTGGACCAATGCTTGACATTTTATTAACACACGTGTTTTGAATTCTGGCTTGTCCCGAAATGAATCCGCGAATTTTTCAGGTCTCTAATAATGACAAAAGATTGACGGTAAAAGTTCGAGATAAAAAGAGTATGTATCAAAAATACTAATCTTGCCATTATGTCCTTGGAATCGACTAAAGATATTTTTCTTTGCGGATTATGGACACCTACACGCATAAGTTCGAAATTTCCATGTTTTTCTCGTTCCTTCCCTTTTTTTCTCGCCATCTAATACAATTTCCCCTGGGAAACGGGAAATTTCCGGCCATCTGGCAACACCGCACTCTCGGCTCGTCTCTTTCGTACTTGAGAGAGCACAGGTTAAAGAAGAGGCAGAGCGATCTCGCTGGCTGCGCACAGCCAGTCTCCGTGTCCCAACATAGAACTGTTGTTCTGCCAACACGTCTAGCAAAAACGGCGTGGATTGGATTTGAGGTTAGAATACTGTTTAGTAAACAAATGCTTTGGATATAAACAAACAAGTTCATCATTGTTAACCACGTGACTTTGACAGTTGTGTTTCTTTTGGGGTAGGTGAATGTTGGACACGTGGGCAGAAGACGAATAATCGGCTGAGCATGAGAGGGTTAAGGGTTGACAACTACTTTGGTCTGTGACNTTAAAGCGTTCTGCATTTATTGTGTTGAGGGTTGCATCACTATAAGGAGATCCACTTTACTTCTACCTTAACGTGACGACGTGTAAGCGAGGTCGCTGTGTGAGACGACTTGCAACCTGCTCGCCTTACATCTGAGGCCCCTGGCCCTGGCCGCCGGCCGTGCAGACTCACCTCGCTGTGACTGTCCGAGGACACGGGAAACTGCACTGCACTCTGCTGGATTACTTATAGCCCATTACACCCTCCTGTCTGCCCTTCACTTCTAGCGGCGGCCTTGCTTTGGTCGACCTGCTTCTCTCTCTCTCTTTGCCTCGTTTAACACGTCCCAGCCGTGGTTCCGTCCACTGTCCACACAAATTAAGGCGGCGCTAAAAAAAATAACCACTTTTGTCTCCTTTGGAGATTTTCCTGTTACATTGAAATCAAACAAACTTAAGAGGATGTGTCACCCCTTATACAGAGTATTATAACAGATGAGTCAGGGCCATTTCTGAAAATGTTTCATTATAGAAGCATTACATTTCATGTTTCTGTGCAAATTTTTGTACCCGATGGTTAATAGGCAGAGAGAGACCTGAAGAATTCGCGGATTCATTTATGGACAAGCTAGAATTCAAAACATTTGCGTTTATATAAACTTAGCCATTGGCCCACGCGGTATTTGACACTTCCTGAAGAGTGCTGGCCCAATCGTCGCCTTCCACTGTGACAGCAGACACAACCAATGTAAAGTTGATGTCGGCCTATTTGTACATAAGACTGTAGAGTCTAGGCTGCAGATCATTGAACTCGCGAATTTTCCCGGTCTCTATTAATAGGTGTTCCCTGGTTGTCATTAAAAGATGAAACTACATTAATATACTCGTATACCTTTTTTTATTAAGTTGATTGTTGTATAAATGTGCGTTAGTTATTCGTATACTATGTCTGTAATGACGAGTAAAGTAATTAGCTGAGCTTCTATCGTCTCATTTTTTTCAATAAATTCTCCTAAATTTAGAATTAGGAAGAAATAAATAGAAATTGCAATATGTCGGGTGGCACGGGCTCTTAACCCACGATCGTGAACACGTTACACGACGTGAGTTGTTCTTATGAGCAGTACTGTACACAGCAAGGCAACAGTACCCAGTCTTACCTGTGACCGATCAGATGTGCGAAGTTTTCAACCCCTCTTTGACATGAATGGTTGGTGACAGTATCATCGAGTCCNGGGGGGGGCGGTGGCTGAGCGGTTAGACTGCTCGCCACCCACCAAGGCGAACCGGGTTCATTACCAGGCCGGGTCACTCCTGGATATTTGCAAGTGGGAATCGTACCGGACGTTTCCACTGGTTGGCGGGTTTTCTAAGGGATCTCCCGTTTCCCCCACCCTTGCATTCCGGCGCTGCTCCATTCTCATCTAATTTCATCCTCATCGGTTCTCAAGACCTCGATGTTAAGAGGCGTCCTAATGTCTTCGCTTAGTCACTCACGCCTTTCCCTGCAAATAATGAAAGCTGGTGTAGTGCATACATCCAGGACGGCGGTAAAAAGAAATACGGAGACGAACATGGCGTCATTCTATAAGGGGATACAGACGACTTGCTTCTCGTATCCTGAATGCTACTAAATAAGTGCAGAGTCAGAGTACTTAAGTATATAGAGGTGAAATGGCCACTTGTACCGCGAACTCAAGCAGCACACGCCAGCAAAATGACGTCAGGCGAGCTACATGTCGGAACGCCATTCGCCAATCAGCACCTGGTAACCCACTTGCCAACCGGCAGCCAAGCCAATAAGGAACCTTCCGCAGTACGCAGTAGCCAGTCAGACACAGAGTTCGTTTCCAGAGCCGCGTGCAACCAATCATAAGACGGGTACGCCCACATCAAAGGAACCGCCACGCCTATTCGTCTCCGTGTGTTGTCTATTCTGTTGAGTGGAGCGGAGAGATTTGGGAGGCTCTTGAATCGAGGTCTTGAGAGCCGATGAGAGGGAAATGAGGTGAGGATGGAGCAGGGCCGGAATAATACAAGGGTGGGGGAAACGGGAGATGCCCGAGAAAACCCGCCGACCAGCGTCATCGTCCGGTACGATTCCCACATGCGAAAATCCACAAGCGAGTCCTACGGGAATGGAACGCACCTTGCTGGGAGGCGAGTTGTCTGACCACTACGCCACCGCACCCCCCTCCCGTGCCCAGAGTACTAACTACTGTGCGTCTGTCAGGACGAGGAGCCGGTTGTAATTGAGACTGCAGTGTGTGTCGCTCGCCGCTCGCTGTATCTCAGCTGGGACGAGAGGATGCAAGGCAGACAGTCATCACAGCTGGCACTCGTGGAAGGATCGCCGTGTATCGCATTGTTCTGCACCTCGTAGCAGCAGCAGAGGAGGTCCCCGTCACACGCCGGCAAACACTCGTTAATTAAAACTTTGCGGGCGACACACTTAGTTATCGGCAGTGAACGCGAGCTGGGAGCGTGCCACCTCTGACCTCGGGCTGCAGAACACTCGTCAGCCGGGATGATGTATTTCTGTAACAGACGTCCTGTTTCTCCTCGCTACAAAGGACACGCCACGGAGGCTGAAAACCCATCCTCACCGGCTGGCCGTAACCGGTGCTTCGGGCTTTCACAACTCTCTCAGGCGTATAATAAAACTGGCTTTTGCCCGCGATTTTGTCCGCATGGAATTCGTGCTTAAATAAGAAGTATGTCTTCAAAACCGAACACATATTTTAAAATATAAAGTGGAATGAAATGCAATTCCGAAAATAAGAGAATCCATGCCTGTTAAGTTTGGAGTTGTTATGAATAATCAGCCGTGTCAACATATAAGTAAGGCTTTTTACACAACTTGTTTGTAATCAATGTTGTATACCATTTCAGTTAATAAAACCTTTTACTATTGGTTTATTTATAACTGTTATCACATTGTTTAATTATTTATTTTTATATTAATTTCATAGAATTTAGAATTAATATGGCCATTTAACATTTTTTCTCCATACAAACTTTAAACCCCTATTTCACTCATTTAGGGGTTGAATTTGGCTGCCTAAATTGCGTAATGAATGTTTCCTCCAAATTTCATATTTCTAGGACCAGTGCTTGAGTCTGGACGTTGATATGTCAGTCAGTCAGTTTGAAAGAAGCCAATTTTTAGCTTGGAATTTTGCCAGTATCAGTATAACGCTCCGTCATATATCCCGGCCAATAAAAAAAGTGCATGTGTTGATGTTATTGGTAGCAGTTGTTTGTTAGGTTGCGGTATATAGTCTCAACAGGGAATGATGTCTCCCACACGTAAGAAACCTGATGTCTTACTGGATACGTTTTTCTGCTGTGTACGGTATATATTACTGTTACTTTTTTCCAAAGCTTGTGGGTATAACCAGCTTCTTAAGGGATGGTAGTGTTAATTAAAAAAGTTAATAATAGTTTTTTTTAATTTATTTACAACGATCCCAAAAAATGTATACTTAATACTGTATATTGACAATAAATGGCTATCAGTTGCTATTTACATAAAATATTTATGTAATATTAATACAATCAAACATTTAAAACTAGTATTTATATTCAGTTTTCTAACAACTACTAAGCTACTATTAAAATTATATATATTTGATATCTGACAGTCTCAGTGTGTACAATTAAGTCTGTATTGCTCGTCCATTCAGACCAGATACTATCAGTTTTTTCCTGTCCTGAATTATCTGCACTGCCTCGAGCGCTCTTGTAAACAGCCACTCTCTACTTGTCGTGTAACTTGCCCTCCCCGGCACTCGTGTACTCTCACTCGTTCCTGCCGCAGTCTCCAACACTATCGCTCGCCCTCAGCTCACTATTTGCAGCACGACAGATGGCTATCGCAGACTGCCGGCGGTATTTATAGTGGCCGGCGTTCCGACCCAGAACCTTCTTCACGCGTCGGTCTGCGCCGAGGGAGAATATTACCAGAAAGTTCATGAATAACACGCCGCCGACTTCTCCAGAAGGGGTTGGGGGTGGTGACGTAAGTTCATACCAGCTGTCGATCATGCCCCGCCCGGCTACACAGCGGCTGTCGNGGTCCGCCAGTGATATTATTATCTCTACTTCCTGTTCATTGATATCGAAGATGCAAAGTCTCGTGTGCTTGAATAAATTTTATCGCAGGATCACATGTTATTTGACACTTCCTGGAGGACTCGAAGCCAGTAACAGGAATCCAACAATCCTTGTATCCTTGCAGGTTTGTTACTGACTCATTGTCGCTTAGGGCGTGTCTCAAACACTGCGGTGCAGTTGTGAAAAACTTAATTAAACTGTTCTTTAAATATAGTTTAATTAATTCGTGTAAACTTCCGTACCCTACGAATTGCGGAGTTTAATCGGATGCCAGAAAATACAGAAAATTTATCTTCTCTGTAGTAATATATTTAAAGTTAACGCGTTCAGGGGCCGCGACCATGTTCAAAGCCACGTGGCACTTGAATGGTGCTTATAGCCGGTGCTGTGCACAGTAAAACATCATTGTTCAGTCTCCCTTGTGGCTAATCTGATTTGTGGAATTTCGCACACCTCTGTGACATGAATGGTTAACTCCAGTATCATCGAGCACGCATAACATTGTTCAATGGCTGTAAGACAAGTGCTGAATACAAGTACAGCACGTACCAAGAAATTACGTGATTGCAACCCTTGAACTCGGGGATTAATGTGTGACCGAGCGGGTAAAAATGCCCAAACGTGCAGGATGGAGTCTATAATATTCTAGCTCGGAATCAATATTCGATTACGCACTTTCAACTCGGCATTACATTGGCAGAGAGCCGGCCAGTAATGAGCGTTGTTCTGTATGGCGATCATGTCGAGTGTTCTGTGGGCCAATGGAACGGTCGTAAACAGGAACGCATAAGGACTGGAAAATCCGTTAATTCATTTCAGGACAAGCTACGACTTCAAACACACGTGTGTGTGTGTATTCCGTTTGCAGTTGGATCGCAGTTTATAAGACACGTTCAGGTGAACTCTGAACTGATTTGCAAGGAGACAAGCACCGAAACCCGAGCTGCCTGGTCTAAGGTAAAACTGGCTACACACTGGGACAGCAGCCAATGCACAAAAAGTTGATGCTCGAAAATACATTGGACCGTGTAATCTGGCATACAGGTGGTTATAGGCTGCTCGCGGTTATTTAAGCACTTTTTAAATCGACCTTTGAAAAACGTCACTGCGTGCACTTGCATATATTTGAATGGACACACAGACTGGCAAACGCCCATTGCAGTTGGCGACGACCGACGGAAAATATTTCCATGTCTTAAAGTTGAGTTAAAAGTGTTGGGCAAACATTTATAATTGCCGTAAACAACCGGGGTTACTTTGCACCTGCTGGGGTAACATTACACCAGTTAAAATATTGGTTTAAGTGCCATTTGGTGACAGGGTAGGTAACATTGAAAAATTTTAATATCTAGCTATAGTCCTCTGTTTCTTCACCAAATTTCACCAAAACGAATATTTCTAGTGGTGGGAAGTAACCCCGGTTTACGGTACTAAAATTATTTATTTCGCTTTTTGTTTATTTTTAAGCATGGAAGTGTATAAATTAGCAAGTCTGTAAAATATTTACTTTTCTAATAATTACACAGTTTCGTTTGACCTACCCACGAACTAATTGATGAGGTGCAAGGCAATGTTAATTTTACATGTGGTACAAGAATATACAACGTGCATACAAGTAGATCGTAACCCTTCCATTCCCGGTGTAGAAAACTGTCTACATGTTGCACAGGAAGGTTATATTTGACCGGTACTGTACTCTGCGAGGTTCTGTGTCCAATGATCTTCCCTGTGGGTAACTGATTCGTAAACTCTGCTTCTGCTCTACGTCATGACTGGTTCATATCGCCTACCTCTAAACACAACGTCTGCAGCTCATTGGCTGTATTAACGAAACATGTTCTTTGTCAACTTTAGAACAATGCGCATCAAAAATTTCCTTTTTTTGCAGCACCAGGAATTTGTAGACAATGTGGGAATTAAAGGGTTAAGCAGGGACTTCCGAAGTGCTCAGTTTACCGTGAACAACCTACAGTATAAACCCGTTCAGTGCCAAATTAATTTACCAGTTCAAGTTTCGCCATTTAATTTTTATTTTTTTTGTTGTTGTGCGTTGCACTTGTGTATGGCCTGCTTCCAGCAACCAATGAACAACGTGCTGCGTGTTGGTTGATATCAGTACTAACCATCCACCAAGGAGAAATACTGAATCTTCAACAAATCACATTAGGCCTATTCGAAAGGAAGAAGCTCAAAACAACAGCCACTGCTTCCTTGTTGTGTACAGTGCCGACCATAAATGTCCTTGATGTGCAACGTGTGTCCTTGATCATTGTCGTGGCGATTGAACGGTTAAAACGCGGAATTTTCCTGTGCTTAGGACTACAGAGACCAGGAGAACTGACGGCCTTGCAGTCGTGTATAGGCGACCCACTTACAACTAGGCACAGCCGATTTCACAACCAGTTCTATTTCATGACATTTTAGCTCAGATACACTTTTTTTATTGTATGATTTAAGTGTTACGCTATTCACAGTCGCATAGTTAGGGGCAGTGATATTTCGCGAAAATATTTCGAGACATCATAAAGTCCAAAGCACTGTACGGTCGTCCAGCTTCTTTGATTGGCTAAAAAAAAGGTTCTGGCCCTTGTTAACAGTTTGCGCACGAATCACGAAGGTTCAGTGTCGGAGTTACTTAGTCCTGAGTGGCTGGGTAAAAGACGGACACGGCACCAGCAGCCAATGGAGGTATAACAACAGCTGAGGTGTGTATATAGTATTGAAGTCTACTGTGTGCTCCGATTTTTACGCGAAAAGTCACCGGCCCTACGCATAGTATCTGAGTAACCTGACTCTGATTGCCGGTCAAGTGAGAAAATGTTTCCTCACAAAGACACGCGACCAATAGGCAAAACAAAACAGCCGATAAACCCGTACTGTACTGAAGCATAACACGTGCGGAAATATTTCCGCGAGATTCGGGTGTCCCTACTTGTGACTAGATCCACCTGTTTTTCGCTATCAAAATGTCAGGGCTACTTGTGTTTCTAAACATTAGAACTCAGATCCATTTCCGTGGTTGCATCATTTAAACTGTCACGCATCACAGATGTCTGCCCACGAATCACGGACACTCATTGCCGTAGTTACCTTACTTGACTAGCCCAATCAGAACTAGGAAAACTGCACGTATGACGTACGACATTAGAGTGGCCCTACTTGCAACACACCTTAGTTGTCGGTAACTGTGTACCGCACTCAAATTGTTAATGGACGCACGGGCGTGTCGAGCTGTCCACGCTGGCAAGGGGGGTGGTCGGCGCACTGCGGCCGCATTGCAGATTGCGAAGTTGACCCTGGTTGACGTCGACCCACCCTCCCCACCTTGACGAGGTACCTGCGGCTGCTTCTATGACGGTCCCTGCTCGCGCTTCCTGCCCGCCACTTCAAACGAGCGACGAGCCCTTGTGCGTCGACATGCAGATATCACTTAGCTGCACCTTCCCCGCACGCGGGGCATAGTTGTCAACGTATCAAACACCTCCTCGTGTGAGGGACGTCAGACCAAGAGCTGACGTCCGTTGGTTCAACCTCGCATACAACCGTCCAGCAGGGCTTTGACACTTTGAGGACTACACTCGAGTGTAGCTCGAGCAAAATTATTTCGAAAATCTCGTCATTGAAAATAAAACTTGCATTCTCACGCAGTCGTTGTACCGACTGTGTTTAACGGGATCTTACAGGCGAAATTTCCTTGGCATGGGATTACCTACTAAAATTTTGCACCTGCCAGCCGGCAGGCAGTGCCCTTAAGCAGTGGTTTCAAAAATGCTCAGTTTGCTGTGAGCAGCCTATACGCAGATGTCGGCTGGGTGGGGCGGATATCTGATGTGGGACGTACGTGCCAGTGTTACTGTCATCGCCGGCCGTGCCTCAGGTTCGCAGACGTGACAGCACGTGGGCTGTCGTCGTGGATGTGCAGGTAAGCGAGCAGAATATCCTGCTTTCCGCTCAGTCGATCATTATCGGACTGCGAAGACGAGGAAGGAAGTCTCGTCGCCTTGGCAACGCTCGTCTGCCACATTCCCGAGCCACGCACACACACACGGGAGCGCCGGTATCTCCGGTGCATTTCCTTCGCACAATATTGCGAGTGCTTTCATACGCAGACTTAAGATGAGGCAGAGCGAGCTCGCTCTCATGTCCCAACATTGAACTGCTCACCTGCCAATACGTCTAGTGAAAACGGCATGGTTTTAATTAGGTTAGAATACAGATTTGTAAACAAGAGTTTTGAGATGTATACATACTTCCTCTAACCAATTTGTAATGCAGTTTTATTAAATTCAAATGGATAAAAGTATTTTATTCATATAATAGGGCTTGTCACCTAAAAATTAAGATACAAGCAAACACTTTCATTACTGTTAACCATGTGACTTTGTCAGTTGTGTTCCTTTCGGGTAGGTCAATGTTGAAGACAAATAAGCGGCTACCTCATCTTTAGCCTATGTTTTTATACCTCCTGTCATTTCCCACTCGCACTCTAAACCTGAATCAGTGATTTTAATAAATAGGATTATTTTAATGAATCTTTACGTGACTCCTTCAGTCCAGAATTTATTTACAAGCACGAGTGGGGCCGCGGTGGTGAATGGTCAGAACACTTGCCTTCCACCAAGGCGAACCGGGTTCGATTCCCGGCGGGGTCTCCCCCGGATATTCACACGTTGGTATCGTGCCGTAAGATACCACTGTTCGATGGGTTTTCTCGAGGATCTCTCGTTTCCCCCGCCCCTGCATTCCGGTGCTGCTCCATACTCACCTCAATCACCCTCATCGGCTCTCAAGACCTCGATGTTAAGAGCCGCCAAAATCGCTTCACTCATTCTTGTGCAACGTGTCTACGTTCATCTACAGGAGGACTGAACGGTTTAACATACTATCCAGAGTATACTCGTTCACGTATATGTCGCAGAATATCATGGTCGGTGCTGTGCGAGTCTAGACGCTAGCACCAGTACGGACATCGCCTTTCTCTGGGCGATGCTATTGGTTGCTGCTGACGCACCAACAGTTTCATAATTTGTTGCTTACTGTTCACTGGATATACTGATACCATTTCCATAGGTTCCAAAACTTCAGTCGTTATAAGAAGCTCGTAATTAGTGTCCACACGCATTATAATTTTCTTATTTTGCAACATCTAAAACGAAAAATTAATATATACTTTAAGAGGTCAATTAAATGTTATCTACTGGGGAATCAGTGGAATGCACTGAGGTTTAACTGCTAGGCCAGTGCAGTCCACCCGGGACAAGAAGAAATCACTGTTTAATCAGTTAATATCAGGGACTAAAATTATCAGAATTTTACTGATACAAGTGGAACAGTTTCAACAGATCTGCTGTCAAATTAGCTGATTCAGGGTGATTTTTTAACTGTTTCGATTTAAGTGTGCTTTCCGCACGAGCAATAACTGTATACTTAACCCGTTCATGGCCATACGTGTTGCGCGGGAAGGTTATGTTTCCCCGGCACCGTGCAGTGCGTGGCTCGGTGCCCAGTGATCTTTCCTGGTGATTAGTGATTCGTAAACCGAGCTACTGCTCTACTTCATGAGTGGTTCATATCACTCATCACCGAACACGAAGCCAACAGCTGTGATGAGGAAGAAAGTTCTTGGCCATCTTAAGTATAGCACGCAACAAAATAATTTTATTTTGCAACACCATAAACCTTTAATTAACGTGGGAATGAAAGGGTTAATTAAACTCGTGATCCAGACAGTTGTCAGTGTAGCTCCTGGGCTGGTGTTTGGGCCGTGCGCTGAAGACGATAATCTTCAGTTCCTGATCGTGGTGGCGGCATAAATAATTGAAGTGGTGAGTGGAGGGTTGTGGAAGTAGATGTGGCAGGGGGTTCCGGGAACCAGAGCGCAGTAAGAGCTTTGTTACCGTGGAGGCGCGGTGCTGTGGGCGCCGCTAGATACGTAGAGTATGACGGTGTCGCCCCGGGCCGCTGGGAAGCAGTTGAAAGGAGCAACTGGTAGGGCACTGTGTGTAGTAGCGAGGGGGAAGGACTGCGTAGCCTCGGGCAGGAGTTCTACTACAATGGCACGCAACAGGCGGGAGCAAGTGTCTCCAACACGCCACCCGCCATTTGCTGCGCACAGTGGCTCTCACTCTTGTCATCTGCCGCGTTGCTACCTACCTCGTCCTATACGCACCGGAACACACGCATGCATGCATGTATGTACCGAGGACGGCCAGCATTACGCACGTGCCTCTGCAACATGGGAAGCATAAGTCGTCTTTTTGCTGCGGACTTTGTAGGCGTTGTACAAGGCATCTGGCAAAAATAAGTTTTCAAAACCAAATTTTCAAAGGCTCATATCTTCTTTAATATTCCGTTTAGGTATTCGGTGGTCTATATATTTTCAACTTTATTTTTCATAAGGAATCGCCTCCCGTAGTCTAGGCGTTAATTTACGAACATTCTGCATACGTACATTTGTATGAATGTTTCTACGTACGTATTTATGAACATACGCATGTACGTATATATGTATGTAGGTATGTACATGTACCTACGTATGTATGTATGTTTGCATGTATGTTTGTATCTATGAACGTACACATATGTGTGCACTGTGTATTTATTAATGTATGCCTGTATACATATACGCATGCGTGTATGTATTCGTGTTTCGTGTATGCATATGCACGTATAAATATAGAGGATGAGTCAGGAGGGATTGTGTTAATAATTTAGGTTTGATATTAGTGATGAGAAATTAGGTCGAAAATGTATTTCGGGTGTTTTCGGCAAAGTCAAAATTGTACCAGTTGCAGGCCCTTAAAAATATAGTTTCAAACAACATTTATTAGAAAATATCATACGGTATGCTGTTTGATATTTTGTTGGTAGTATAATTCGACTTTCAGGAACGAAATGGGTGGATCGAAATTAAAACTTACAAAAAGTGGTCGACATTCATGTAGGTACTGAAAGGGGGTTTAATATATACTAAATTTACACACACACATATATATGTTTATATGTATATATACACATACATATGTTTATACACCGGATGTCCCAAATTAATGTTTACTCTCTCTCTCTCTCTCTCTGTACGTTAATAAGAGAGAAACTATTGAAGACAACCTGATGGGACCGCGTGTAGTAATTCTGCAGTTCAGTTCCGTTCGCAGCCACGGGCAGCTGTACTATAGTTGTGGAAGGAATGACGGAGGCGACAAGGCTCTCTTTCGAACAACGTAGTTATATTTTGAAGCGTTATTGCAAACGTGCGAACTTGACTGTGGTGCAGAGACGACGGAGGGCGGACGTCGATAATGCGATGCGTGTGACAATCGCACGACTACGCGACGAGTTCGAGCGGGAAGGAAGGACGGCGCGGCAGGAAGAGAGCGACAACGGACGAAGGAAGTGCGGCGAGTGTGTTGCACGTGATCACACGTTCCCCCGGGGACGTCGAAGCGTACGCGGAGATATGCGTGCAAGTTGTCGGCAAGTCAAGTGCACGTCGCATTTCAAAGAGAAAGCCCTGCAGTCGCACGTTACTTGACGCTACGGATGAAGGCGACCCAGATAGGTGTGGTCGAACTTTGCGAGTGGGTTGCAAACACGTGCGACGACACATTTTACCGACGTGATTGTTTGGTCCGAAGAGGCAAACCTTGAAATTGAACGGAACCGTCAACCGCCACAACTGTGTGTACTGGGCCGATGGAAATCCCCATACTGGGGCAGAGAAAGTAGTTATCTTCGTGGGTTAAGGCTTGGCTTTCACCCCTTCGTTTTCGGGTCATAATTTCGAATTCATAGTAATTACTGACAATGTACGATTATAGAAAATTTTAATTTTACTAGTTCTTTAATATTTTTATGCGTAATTTTAATTGTGTGCTATCTGCTTGTTGTAAACATATAAAAGTATACGTATGTTGTCAAGCGGTGCATACTGCGGCCACACGACATCTCTAGCTGACCTCTGTTGTCCATTCACCGTTACTTCCTACTTTTCTGAAGCCCTACTGAAGTTCTACTTCCACGATATTCCTCCGCAACTTGCAAACAAAGCAAACACAGAGTCTAGAAAATCAAACCAAAGGGACAAGGCACCGCATTCGTGCGCGCTCAGTGTGATAACATTTTGCATAAGAAATATTTCTTACTAATCATTAACACATCTATTTTATCCCTGGTTATATTCATATAAGTTGTAAAGGTAGTGTTATAATTTATAGAAATGATGTAAGTAAAAGTTAAAATTGACCAAAAATAAGGTACTTTTATGTTGTCACGAGTACAAAAGGCTTTTGATATGTGGCATATTTCGGAAACAACCAGAAACGTTATACGTAAGGTGATTTTTCGAAGGTTCGATTTAAAAAATGTGAGGAAATTGCGAATAGACTATAGCACTCTAGTATACAACCCCACACTATGTAGTGTACACAGGTGAAACTATCGCTTACACCTGGTTCACGTTGCCATGTTCTAACTCATACTGGAATAACAGCGGAGTGGGTAAGGGGAGAGATTTGGGCGGCTCTTAACAGCGAGGTCTTGAGAGCAGATGAGGATGAATATGGAGCAGCGCCGGAATGCAAGGAGATACTCAGAAAACCCGCCAACCAGCGGCATCGTCCGGCAAGATTCCCATGTGCGAAAATCCGGGAGTGTCCCGGCCGGGGATTGAACCCGGTTCGCCTTGGTGGGAGGCAAGCAGGAAAGTAGAACTATAAATATATAAGACTAACTAAAGTCAATAAAACTCCGCTGACATACATTAAAAATAAATATGCAAGATGGCTCTAATAAAACTACTGTAATTTTACCTCCTCAAGAGAATACACCAAGCTCGGCTTCCCGCTAGAATTTACTAACACGCAGTTCCATTCTCAAGACCTCGTTGTTAAGAGCCGATGAGGGTGAAATGAGGTGAGAATGGATCAGCGCCGGAATGCAACGGGAGATCCCCGAGAAAACGCTCCAACCAGCGGCATCATCCGGCAAGATTCCCACTTGTGAAAATCTGGGAGTGACCCGGTCGGGAATCGAACCCGGTTAGCCTTGGTGGGAGGCGAGTTGTCTAACCACTACACCACCGCGGCCTCCTTAAGCATGTTGGAAGAACACAAAATGAGACGGCTAGTAGATCCTAAGCATGGCTTTCAAAAGTGCACAATTAACCGTGAACTGCCGATACAAGCATGTGGGTGTTGGGTGGGAAGGTTGAGGGGTGGACGGGGTATCTGCCGGACCATAGAACTGTCGAGGGAGGGAGAGCCAATCTCCCGGTACATTGTTCCGAAGTGGCGCCGGGCTAAATGTAAACAATGAATGGCGGTCTCTACCGCAGCGTTGCCGAGAGCGCAAGTTAATTTGCTGTGCAAACATTGACAAACTGCCGCTACGCTGCTGCTTTTTAAATTACTGCCCCGAGATTCCAGTCAGGCGAGTAAGTTGGCGTTATTCGGAAACCTGTCTGGACACGCCGACATTCACACAACTAGTTAACTGTTAACTCGCAACTCTCCAGATCAAAGTTTACAAAAGCTTAAGCAGTAACGTAAAGTTTTGACATTTACGATTTTAGTTCTGTATGTTATTAAGAGGACCTGAGATCTTTGCCCTTTTATTTCAATTTTACAACACTCGTGCCCACTTTCGCATCTTTGTCGAAGTCACGTGGTCAACATTTACGGCAGTGTCTGTTTGTATTTGAATTTTCAACAGACACGCCGTTTTATATGAATGACCTACTTTGACTAACCAGAAGATATTGTAGTTGCATTGAAACTAAGTTAGAAAAAACTTACAAACTTCGAAAGCACTCAAGTTACTCGCATGAACAACGTTCTAACCTCAAATCCGAACCACGTTTGTTTGCAGTAGTGCTATTGGCAGGAAAGCATTCAAACGTTGCGTAACGGAGAGTGACTACTACGCAGCTCGGATGCGCAATCTACCCCCCATTTTCCTTCAACGATTTGTGGCGTGCATGAAGCGAGCTCGCCGGCAGAGGGGAGGGGGGTGGAGGGGCGGCCACCCCCTCCCCTCTCTAGCAGCGGGCTGTACCACGTGACACACACGTCACGCGCCAGGCCACGTGACCCGCCTGCTGAGCCACCCCGGCGGCGTTGCCACGTAGTGAGTCGCATACACAACAACCCCCTGTGTTTAGTCTACCCATTTAGGGACACCCGACTTTCGCGAAAAGATTTCGTGACTAGTTGTATTTCAGAATACTTTGTGACTCGGATCCACTTCCGTGATTGGATGACGTACTTCTCAAGCATCTTAGCTCTCTGCCTGCGAACCACAGACGTTGAGTATCGAAGTAAGCCAATTCTGATTGGCTCACGCAAGTAGGCAACGTTTTCTCACGAAAACACGTTGCCAATAAGGAGACGTCATCTGCTGTAATAAGGCTAGTGTATTGAAATATAAGCTGCTCCGTAATATTTTCGCGAAGATCGGCTCGCCCTAACTCATACACTAAAGATGAGTTAGACTGCTTATCCGTCTTCTGCGCATGTACGCTACATTCACCTACCCCACGCCAACACAACTGTCAAAGTCACATGGTCAACACTGATGAACGTGTTTGTTTGTATCTTAATTTTCAAAAAGACAACCACTTTTATATTCAATAAAATACTATAACCAATTTGAATTTTATCACGCTGCGTCACAAGAAGGTTAGAGGAAATATAGAAACATCTCAAACCACATGTTTGCCAGACAGGGTTCTAGTCTCAAATCCAATCGACGCCGTTTTTGCTAGTATTGGTAGAACAGCAGTTCAACGTTGGGACACGGAGATGAGTTGTATACAGCCAGGGAGATCGGTCTACCTCATCTATAGTCTATGATCCACTCAGGTTATGAACAAAACGATAATTCTTATGGGAGAGTTTGGCATAGGGAAAATTTCCGCCGCAACGTGCGCTGCTCTTCCAAAGAGGTCACTTTTATGCTGGTGGGAAATAGGGAAATTTTGTATTATTTTTGTAAACGCTCGTTTTTGGCCCGAATGGTAAAATATACTTTCTCCAACCAAAATATTAGCTATGAACTTTATTTCGTAGCGATCATTCACACACCATTCAATGGTGTTTACAAGAACAAACTGTGAAAATAATATTGTGGTCGACACTGGACGTTCAAAAGCAAGCTTAATTCAATTGTAAAACGTTACTAATTTAATTTCGAAATAAAATATAGCTGTCAATAATAGGAAAGTTGTGCTTTTCTCCTTTCGGTTATGAAAAAGGCACAGGAAAACCTTAAAAATTATATTTTTTTTAACCATTTCGCTATTGTATCTTTCAATTCATTTGCCGCTATTTAAATAAAGTAATTGTGTAAAACTGCATTTCACTAAAGCCAATTTACGACAGAATATTTAATAATATGTTCATGTATTTCGTTACATTTCCGTTTGTGTGTGAAGAACCATGTTTATTATTTACTTAGGACCTAACACAATACAAGTCAGAAGATTGTACACAGTTTTATTTATTATATGAAAATTGCAATTATCCCATTTACTTACAATACAAAACGGAAACATCCGGTAAACATGCAACACCAATGCAGCCAGCCTGGCGGCGAAACTTTTAGTTGCCAAACTAAAAGCATTGAGCTTCTTAACCAGAGTAGAATAAACCTTTATATTTCACACAATCAAAATTTACTACAAATTTTCTTCACATTTGGTTAATTCAATTCCCTTAATGCTCTGTGACGTTACTTGGGCGTCATAATCGCGGCCATTTTGTCTTTCAAACCATTGAATGACTCAAATTCCTTCAAAGATTTTCGTATACAACATGTTCTATATTTTCTTGAATCCAGTTTAACAACTAGGACTCAGAATTATTAAAACACTATAAATATAAATTGCAGTGTCTTAATGCAATAATTAATGCACATTTAAGCTACAAAACTATTTACAGGTATTTATTTCAATACGAAGTAAATATATCATTTTCGAAAAAAAATTATATATATTTTAATTTTGAAAAATAATTTTTGCATAGTGTATGGTTTGTAGAGGTTTAAAAATAACGTTACTAAACCTAATTATAATTTTTTCAACTGAAATATTCGGAGGAAATGTTTTAAGTTGCCACTTTAATATTTACATGTGTGAAAAACCATTCAAACTTTGAAGTAATTATTCGATTTATGTTAAATCTAAATCAATTGAAGTGCACGTGAACACTTTCTGTATTCAATAAGCTGGAATCAAATTGGCTGAACTCAATAAAGTATTTGATCGTGTTAAAAATGGCCTTTAAACATGAGGGAGGCTGATTTTCTTTGCCGATTTTTCCCTCTCTCTACTTGGTTATAGGTTAACTACAAGTATAGGCTGTTAGTGGCAGGCCCCGTGCAGAAGGGGGGGGGGGTTATACTCTGCCCCGGCCTCCACATCGCGAGGAGCCCCGCGAGGTGGAAATAAAAATAATATATATATTCTTGATATTAATATACCCTTGTGATCAAACATTCTGAGCATCAGTGTTGACTAACTGACTTAGCCATGCCAAACCCAGTCGCAAGTAAGCCACTTCGAGGGGAGGGTGCCGTCTCGGTTATGCTGTGTGCAGTCCTTACATAGAGAGGGATCATGAAACCATAAACCAACCCTCATTGGCGAGTAGCACCATCAGCCAGTCAGTCACTAGTGCGGAGTTTTCTTCTAGAGAGATAGTCAGTGTAACGCGACTAGAGATTGGTACAACATGGCGGCGTCGTAGTGCGTATCATGTGCTCTGATCGCGTGTCATATTTATTCGCGAAGTTGTAAATGACACCAATAGCGAAACGTAAATGTGGTAATTATTTTGTGCGCTCTCTGTGATTCATATTTTTATCTAATGCTCTTACATTTAGGAAATCACATCCTAAAAACATTCCGGGGTTCAAAATACAGCCGGTTTCAAATATGTATTTGCTGCTGATTGGGCGAGTAGTCTAACCACTACACCGCCGCGGCCCTCCTGAGGAGGAAGTGGAAACACTGTTGTTGTTCGCCCCGAGGCCTCTGGGCGGCCCTGGTTAGTGTAGTCTCCAACCCAGACTGTGATCTCAGTAGGCAGTGTAGTCTCCAACCCAGACTGTGATCTCAGTAGGCAGTGTAGTCTCCAACCCAGACTGTGATCTCAGTAGGCAATGTAGTCTCCAACCCAGACAGTGATCTCAGTAGGCAGTGTAGTCTCCAACCCAGACAGTGATCAGAGCAGAAAGTGTAGTCTCCAACCCAGACGCCAAAACACAAGTCGTCAGTGTCTCATGAGCAGCCTGAGTTAGTGATGGGCAAAATCGAATTATTCTCGAAATAATTTTTTATTCTAATATTCTCGTCTGAAATAGAATCAATCATTCTGATTCCGAATATTCTGTTTTCTTCTCCTTTTGCGTCTTAATCAAAAGGAATTAATGTTAGTGTTGCCACAAGTTAATAGTTCGAAAGTACTTTATCGAAGTGAGTTAATTAATAGCCTATTTGTCTGAAGTTATGATACGTGTGTTGATAAGAAGTTAATTTTATTTGTATTTGAAAAAGGTAGCATTTTAAGTTCTCGGTCTTTTTTGTCCTAATGTGTATTCCGGATCTGTCGTAAACCTTTGGAACGAAGACAAAAGGCTTTTTACGTTATTTTCTTTCTATGGTAATTATCCAGAGTAGCTGCTTTTCTGAAGGAAACGTCCTAGACCAACAAAAGTAGCATTAATACTTCTGTGCGTAATATTCGCGTATGTGGCGAGTGTTATTGGATTTTATAGTAGATCGTGGTGTTTTGTGGATTGAGGTCAGATGCACAACACTTGAATGGGTCGTGGACAGAGGAATTGTACCCGCCGCCCACCTACCTAGGTGAGTTAATTCATACTCTTTCGGTGTGTTTTACGGTTTGTTTAAATTCCTAAAATCCTATATTAGACTAAATTCGTAGGTTAGATTAATATTCTAAAATTCGAGGTTAGTTTAAAACCCTACAATCCTAGGTTAGTTAAAAACCCTACAATCTAGGTTAGTTTAAAACCCTACAACCCTAGGTTAGTTTTAAAATGTAAAATAGTGATTCACCAATCGTGGGGTCAGGTTCTGTTAGGTTAGGTGGGCACATATTACGAAATTAGTTTTTACAGAAAAGCCGTTACTCTGGATAAATACCCTTTCTATTCACAATCTGTTCTCATTTCAATGTTAAATACATTTTCTCAGGTATTTTGATGATTTCAAAACTCTTTGCAATTCACGAAAAGTTACAAAACTGAAAACAATTGCTAAAATTTATTTTCTGAAACCGAATTATTGCAGTAGCTGCCATTCAATTCCCTGATTTACGAATGAGCATTCACATGAGTGAAGCGAATCATTCTTTATTTAACAAAGTGAATGTTGGGTGGAATTTTGCTTCCCTTAAGTATAATATTCGACATCATCTGTATTTTAATAAAATGCAAAGAGAAAATTTTTAAATCTTTGTACACAAATGGCAAAAAGTTAAAATATAAATTTCTGATGACCTTAAAAAATTACGTAAATATTGTAGTGCACCTAGTGCCATTTGTTGTCGAGAAGGAAAACTTCAAACCGAATTATTCATTCGAATACCACAGACAATAATCGAAAATTCGAATTGTTTTCTTCGATTGTGCCCATCACTAGCCGAGTAAGTAGAGGAACTTTCGTCAGCTGCTGACAGTAGAGAGAGGGATGCGACCCTCGTAAGCGTAAGGCGCGCGGCCCTGAGAGCACCGAGGTCCCGTCCCTTCCTCGGACGTACACTTAACACTTACAGTTATGGTAGGTCAGGGGGAAACTTTTGACGTCTCTGCTAATCAGACACAAGGCACGTTCTTGAAGCTTCAGGCAGCCAGAATGGGCACGCCCAGTGTCGGACTTCCGCCTAGGCGAACAAGGCACCTGCCTAGGGCACTAGCCCCCAGCGTGGTGAGGGAGGGAGTGGGGGCTGGCCAGGGGACAAACTGTTTTCANGTGCATAATTATATTAATAGAGGACACAGGACAAGACAGCGCTATTTATTATTACAGTAGCCAACATTTCATAGTTTTATTGACTCGTGTAAAAAAGTATATTTGGTATTTTATTATTATATGTCTAGGTCTGCTTATCTTGTATATTTTCTAAATTAAAAAACGTTCATCAAATATAAAATAAAATAGGTTATTTTGTTAAATTATCAAAAAGGGGGCCCAGACTCTGTAATTGTCAATGGGCCCTGGGTCTCTAATTCCGGCCGTGGGTCTCTAGTTCCGGCCGTGGGTCTCTAATTCCGGCCGTGGGTCTCTAATTCCGGCCGTGGGTCTCTAATTCCGGCCGTGGGTCTCTAATTCCGGCCGTGGGTCTCTAATTCCGGCCGTGGGTCTCTAATTCCGGCCGTGGGTCTCTAATTCCGGCCGTGGGTCTCTAATTCCGGCCGTGGGTCTCTAATTCCGGCCGTGGGTCTCTAATTCCGGCCGTGGGTCTCTAATTCCGGCCGTGGGTCTCTAATTCCGGCCGTGGGTCTCTAATTCCGGCCGTGGGTCTCTAATTCCGGCCGTGGGTCTCTAATTCCGGCCGTGGGTCTCTAATTCCGGCCGTGGGTCTCTAATTCCGGCCGTGGGTCTCTAATTCCGGCCGTGGGTCTCTAATTCCGGCCGTGGGTCTCTAATTCCGGCCGTGGGTCTCTAATTCCGGCCGTGGGTCTCTAATTCCGGCCGTGGGTCTCTAATTCCGGCCGTGGGTCTCTAATTCCGGCCGTGGGTCTCTAATTCCGGCCGTGGGTCTCTAATTCCGGCCGTGGGTCTCTAATTCCGGCCGTGGGTCTCTAATTCCGGCCGTGGGTCTCTAATTCCGGCCGTGGGTCTCTAATTCCGGCCGTGGGTCTCTAATTCCGGCCGTGGGTCTCTAATTCCGGCCGTGGGTCTCTAATTCCGGCCGTGGGTCTCTAATTCCGGCCGTGGGTCTCTAATTCCGGCCGTGGGTCTCTAATTCCGGCCGTGGGTCTCTAATTCCGGCCGTGGGTCTCTAATTCCGGCCGTGGGTCTCTAATTCCGGCCGTGGGTCTCTAATTCCGGCCGTGGGTCTCTAATTCCGGCCGTGGGTCTCTAATTCCGGCCGTGGGTCTCTAATTCCGGCCGTGGGTCTCTAATTCCGGCCGTGGGTCTCTAATTCCGGCCGTGGGTCTCTAATTCCGGCCGTGGGTCTCTAATTCCGGCCGTGGGTCTCTAATTCCGGCCGTGGGTCTCTAATTCCGGCCGTGGGTCTCTAATTCCGGCCGTGGGTCTCTAATTCCGGCCGTGGGTCTCTAATTCCGGCCGTGGGTCTCTAATTCCGGCCGTGGGTCTCTAATTCCGGCCGTGGGTCTCTAATTCCGGCCGTGGGTCTCTAATTCCGGCCGTGGGTCTCTAATTCCGGCCGTGGGTCTCTAATTCCGGCCGTGGGTCTCTAATTCCGGCCGTGGGTCTCTAATTCCGGCCGTGGGTACGCCCACAGCAAAAAACCGACACTCCGTTTCGTCTCTGTGTAGTTACAGACAATTCGCGGTATACTCACATTTTTGAGTCAAATATTTGAAAAATTACTAAATGTTTGATGGGCTAGGCTGTTTCCTAAGTATGTAATGTATTACAAGTGTTTTATAATTGTGTTAACATAACTCTGCCTTATTTTTGGTTAAATTGAACTTTTACTTCTATTTTAACTATAAATTATAATATTCAAATTATAATTTATATGAATAAAACAAAGGATACAATAGGTGTGTTGGTAATGCCCAGCAATAAATAGTTATTTTGTGAAATATTATTACACCGAGTGCGCATGAATGCGGTGCGTTGTCCCTGTGGTCTAATTTCCTAGACTTAGTTAAGGTTTGTTTGCATGAGGCGGAGAAATCGCCTTAAAGTAGAACTTTAATGCGGCTTCAGAAAAGTTGGAACTACAGTATATCTACGATGTGACCCTGCGCCGCGCAATGTTTTGCGGGCGCGGGACGGAACGCAGAACTAAACTTGCTCGACACATTCGCGAGAAATGAAAATGTAATTAAAGTTGTGAGGAGGCTGTGAGTGTGGAAGTTGGAGCTGAAGTTGCCTGTGGAATAAAGCCCAGGATGCGAACGGCCATGAAGGACATTGGAAAGGCCGGGCCGTGTCTGCAGGAGTTAAGGCGTGCGAGGGAGGGATATATCCAGGACAGGCCGGTGTTATTGCGGCTGTTGGCCAACATTCTAGCNATGTCTCCTGGAGCATCTACCACCGGGCCAAACTCGGAACAATAAATGCTGTTCGACGAACTAAAACTAACACCCTCACACGTCCTGTAAGAAATCAATCGCCCACTCTAGTGAAGAGAGGGGAGATTTGGGCGGCTCTATACATCGAGGTCTTGAGAGCCGTTGAGGGTGAAGCGAGGTATGGAGCGGCACCGGAATGCAAGGGTGGGGGAAGCGGGAGATCCCCGAGAAAACTAGAGGGCCTCGCCAGGCACGATTCCTACATGCGAAAAATCCTAGGGCGACCCAGCCGGGAATCGAACCTGGGTCGCCTTGGTGGGAGGCGAGTAGTCTGACCACCAAACCACCGTGGCCCCAATCACCTTCTTGAGCTCATGGCACGTGTAAGCTTCTATAACCAAAGACTGGGAAAATTCAATGATCAAAATGACCGGGAGGCAAGTCTTTACAGACTTAAGCAGTGTTGTAATTGGCACTTTTAGTTTACTAAAAGGTCACGAATTAGTCGACTAAAATGTTGACGTATTTAATGATTTAATAGTTAGTTTTTAGGATGTTACGGAACCTACAAAAAAACGGAATCACCAAATCGCAGCCATCGCTGGGTAAGCGACTATTTATTTTATCTGAATTCAATGCTACTAAATTCGAATATACTAAATGGTTAATTCGAACACAGCCTTGGACCAGGGGCGAATTCAAAATGATAACGAGGTGGAGACATAATTTTCAAGTAACGTAACAAATATTAATCAACTAATTTTTCTAGACAATCTATAGATAAGTATAGAATCATTGTGCACATAGTTGTTCCGGCACACCGCGCATGGTAAATAAGCGTAATTTCTTTTTTTAAGAAACATCTCATATTGTTATGTTAAAAAATTGGTAATTAAAAGTTGTACTTAGATATGACGCTCATAATAAGGGCGAGTATTAGAGACGTGGGAATATAGCGGATTCGTTTGCCGAGAGCGACGTACTGCGTGTATGCTGAAGTCAGTATTAACCATTCACAAATGAGAGGTGCAGAATCTTCAGCGTGTTTCTCACAAGGAAGGCTCTCGAAATAGCAGCCACTAATTCCTTGTTGTGTACAGTACCGACCATGAATATCCTTCGTGTGCAACTTGACCTTGATCATGGACATGGTGATTAATCGGGTTTAAAAAAACACACCAATTTACGGAAACGTACTTGTAAAAAAACTCCAGAACTCTCCGTACTAATACGGGCACGTTGCTTCTTCAGTAGCGTAGTTTACGTGCATTTCACGGGCGCGTCCTTTCCGTAAATTTGGTAGTCAGTTTTCGTGTACTTCCGGTTTGATAAAACATAAATTTAAAAATAATAAGTAGTGATTTTTCTATGTGGTTGTTATACTGTGTATAAAAACATTTGGAAAGGTAAAATATGTTATTCTAGAATGAGATTTGAACACACATCAAAAGATTCAGAGTCCTCGACTTTTAGGAGTAGTGTTATGCTTCTTGTGACAACCATAGGAATAAATGTGCTGTTTATAAAACTGTGACACACGTAATTATTTCTTTTTCTGTGAATGTTTGACTACTTTCTATGTTTTAAGGAACGGGACAAGTGGCATGTATATGCTAACTTCCGCAGGGGAGGTAATGTTCTGGTTACGGTGGCGGGGAAATCTCCGTGTACACAATGCATTTTTAGTTCCCGAAACCTGAACTCACAGCAAATACGGAGACGTTCCGTACACTGATTGTGCAGTTCCGTAAACAGTAAAAATTTCCGTGAATATACGATAATGTTTAACAGTGCTTGGGCCCAATGTTTGAAACTATCGGGAGCAGCGGTGGCTGTGCGGTTAGATCACTCGCCTCCCACCAAGGTGAACAGAGGTTCAATCCCCGGCCGGGTCACTCCGGGTTTTCGCATGTGGAAATCGTGCCGGACGATGCCGCTGGTCGGCGGGATTTCTCGGGGATCTCCCGTTTCCCCCGCCCATTCATTCCGGCGCTGCTCCATACTCACCTCGCTTCACCCTCATCGGCTCTCAACAGCCACCCAAATCTCTTCACTTACTTCACTCACTCCGTGTATGATATGAATCAAAACATAATAAATTAGCTTCGTACAGGCACGCATTGGTGAAAATTTTGTACAGTTTACAGCTATAACTGGAATGTTAGCGAAATTTTTTGTACTAGTATGTTTACACAAACAAAATATTATGTAGGCGTTTAGTAGTGTATCTATTCAGTCTGAAACTAATTGTTTACTACAGTAAGATACCATGTATGACACTTTTTTTCTTGAATATATTTACTGTAACCCTATTAAAATAAAACAGATAGTTGAAAATAGTCTTAATTATAGTTATTCTTTTCTATCGTTTACATGTGTTCGCTCGTATCACGGTTTTTTTTCATGCGTTAATTAATTTTATTTCATAACTATTGGCGTATTTACGTCAAGTACGAACTATTAAGGAAAAAAACACAACAGCATGACAAATAACAGTTCCTGTAGATTTACTATGTATCACCAACTTCACTGTTTATAGTATCTGCAAATTACAAGTCTTGTCGCCATTGTAGATAGTTAAGTATTTTTTTTAATGGAAATTTCAACTGCTTATCCCGGATTATCTACTAATAAATAAAATGCGTATTTCTGTAAAAACAAATTTTCCTGCTAAAAACAAATTTTCCTGCCACAACAGATTTAACGAGACTGGTTGAGCTTTGGTGACGACACACGAAATGCAACAACGCTAATTTGTAATATCACTTCTATTCCGAAAGTCGCTGTGGTCGTATCAAAAATATACTCATTTTGTCATTCCGACACTCGCTACCGGAATGGAAGTACCGGATCAATGCGCTTGCGAATCTATTGCGATAAAGGCTGTTAACTATAAAGTAAGCACTTTTCAAACCAACCTTTGTAAAATGTCACTGTCCCTATCTGCTTGTATTTTAACTGGAACAATGACTGGCATACGCCCTGTAAAGTCGGTGACGACGGAGGGAAAGTAGTTCCATGTCTTAACGTAGAATTAAAAGCTTTAGGTTAACATTTGTGACTATTGATACTACTTATTCTTCTTATTTCTGTTTTATTAACGCATATAGGTAGGGGCAGTGATATCTCGGGAAAATATTTCGAGACAAGATACAGTCCAAAGCACTATAGGGTCGTGCAACTTCTTTGACTGGCTACAAAATGTTCTGGCCCGTGTTAACCGTTTGCGCACGAATCACGGAGGTTCAGTATCGGAGTTACTTAGTCCTGAGTGGCTTGGTCAAAGACGGACACGGCACCAGCAGCCAACGGAGGTATAACAACAGCTGAGGTGTGTATATAGTATTGAAGTCTACTGTGTGCTCCGATTTGTACGCGAGAAGTCACTGGCCCTACATATAGGTGTTACAATCAGCAAATTTGTAAAATGTTTCCTTTTCTAATAATTTTACAGTGTTTTTTGATGGACGCACTAACAAAGTGATCAGGACCGTGGCAGTGATAATTGTACATAAGGCGGAAAAATACACAATTTGCATACGATAAGTTCTTAAGCAGGGCTTAAGGACTGAGTTTACCATGAACAACCTTTACAGAATTGTCTGTGATACCATAGACTAAAGATGAGGTAGACCGTCTATCCTTCTTCTGCGCATGTACCAAACATTGACCTACCCTAAAGCAAAACCACCGTCAAAGTCACATGTTCAACACTGATGAACGGGTTTGTTTATGTCTTGATTTTTAAATGACAATCACTTTTATATTAATCAAATTATTTTACCAATTTTAATTTAATTAAACGGCATTCCAAATTGGCAAGAGGAAGTATACACACATCACAAGGCATGTGTTTACTAAACAGTGTTCTAACCTCAAATCCAATCCACGCCGTTTATGACAGTCGTGTTGGCAGAACAGCAGTCCAATGTTGGGACACGGAGGCTGGTTGTGCGCAGCCAGCGATATCGGTCCACCTCATATTTAGTCTATGGTTTACAGCACCTGATATAAATGGCTATAGTATACAATGTAACGGGTTGATATAGGCTGTTCAATGTAAAGTGAGCACTTTTGAGGCCCTAGTTACTTTTTCCATCCAGCCATTTTTTTATCCTTTAAGCACATTTTAAAATAAATATTTCCATGCAAGTAATAAACACAGTGTGTATATTCCACCGCACTCGGAAGTTAACGTCTAAGGCTAAAATAAAATATATTTGTTGACTATTATTCGAAATGAGAGGGACTTTCGAAAGTGCTCACTTTACAGTGAATAGCTTATAGTAACCAAAGGAGATTAGTGTGTGTGCATGTAGTATATCCTGTGTGTATCTCTTTCCTCGGAGATGAGGAGTCTGTAGCCATAGTTAATGTTGATATGTTGAAGAATGCAGTACCGTGCACTACACGAGTGTGTTTGCGTGTTGTTGCAGGTGAGAACACGGAGGTAGCTAGAGAAGCAGCCAGGTGTCCGCTGCGCTGTGTCAGGTTTGACTCGCATGTTTACTGCTGGCCGAGGCCGCATTAGTCGTTAGTGGGCCATTCCTGGCCTACAAACAATTCACTTTCAATTACGCTAAATGCTTTAGGCCAAGTGACTTGCGCAAATAACTTTAGCCGAGTGGCTCTAGGTCAAATCATTTTTAGGCCAAGTGACTTTTAGACTGTATAATTTTAGATTAAATGACTATGTAAAATAATTTTAGACCAACTGACTTTGTACCAAATCATTTGATGCAAAGTAACTTTATGTCAAATAATTTGATGCCAAACGACTTTAGGCCAAATAATGTGATGCCAAGGGACTTGAGGCCAAATAATTTGATGCCAAGTAACTTTAGGCCAAATAATTTGATGCCAAGTGACTTTATGCCAAATAATTTGATGCCAAACAACTTTAGGCCAAATAATTTGATTCCAAGTGACTAGGCCAAATAATTGTAAACCAAGTGACTATGCCGAATCATTTTAGACCAAATTACTGTAGGATAAATTATTTGAGGCCAAGTGACTTAAGGCCAAATAATTTTAGACCAAATGACTGTGGCAAATAATTTGAGGCGAAGTGATTATAGGCCAAATGATTTTGAGGCCAGGTAACGTATATGTATCGAGATCAGGTCTACATCACAATTGACATATAATATAATATGTGCATTTTACATCTTAAAAGTAAATTATGACAACAGATACAAAAAGTTTATCTGTGTAGGTCTGTTTACAATTTAATGCGTAAATTATTTATATTTGTGCATGTACACTGAAGAGTGTATCTTTTATATGTAATATAGAAATATACTTGCTAGCCTTGTTACTATCATTTAGATGTAATGTTGACATATTACGCTGGAACTTACTAACATATTTTAAACCTGGCTGGTATGTCTGTGCTTAATTGATTTTGATACATCCATGAAGGATACATAGTATACAGTATGTGTGTGCCTTTTGAAAGAGAGATTTTTCCCTAGACAATTTCTCCTAGTATTCAGTGTGTTAAGTTTGCTTAGCACGTAAGCCATCGTCCGATTTTTCATCCCCCTTCGCCGGGGGTTATAGCGATGTCCCCAACTCAGGAATCCAACGGTGATATGAACGGAGCTTCACTAAGAAACCTTTAGAATAACGTTGTTAAACGAGTATTTGCGATAGGTCTTCCGACAAATAGCATTTCAGAGCTAGTAGTCCAGCACGGACATAATTTCTGTACATTCGTTGTTTGCGCGTTTACGCGTGTCTCAGCAGATAAATATCCTGGAAATACTAATATTTCCCATAAAAGATAAAAACCTATTATCTAAGCCTGTACAGTTTGGTTTTTATCATATTAAATTTATTCTAAGAGAAAAAAACTTGTGGAAATTGTAAAAAAAAAAAAAAAAAAAAAAAAAAATCACAGTATTAGAGCTCGTCTGTCCAGTATTCTTAAGAGATAGGAGAAAAGTAAAACCACGTACAGTGGCAGTTACAAGTGTGGTCTTGCATCGCGTGCACTCGCGTCCCGCCGCCGTCACATCTCTCACTCGCACAGGAGAGAGCGAAGACGGCAGCATTGCACGCTGGTTTTGCCTCAAACGCGGAAAAAAAATAAAAATCTCTGGTCCGTGCATTTTTAAGAAACTCTTCACATATCGTAACTAATGTCCCCTTCCCCTTTTATTTTTCTCCTCAATTTTTAATGAGCATTTTTGAAAGCTTAAACGGCTAAAACAGGATTTTCGCATCCGCCAGAACTCGGCACAGGATATTTGAAGTAATGCGCCGACTTGCGTCAATCGGAATTGTGTTATTCCGGCACTGAAAGTCTGAGATCCGCGGGCAGGAACCTGGGTTGTATAGCGGTTAACTCTTTCTTTACGATGAACTTAGACTTCAAGCACGTGTACATTTCTGTTATGTTTGCAATTGGATCACAGTTTATTAGGCACGCCCAGGTGAGCTCTGAGCCAATAACAGACATGCAAGGTAACAAGAACCGAGTACCTTGCCCCTTGGTCCGAGGTAAAGCTGGCTACACATTGGATCAGCAACCAATGGACACGAAGCTCTTGCATATAGGTACATAGGACCGGGGATTCTAGCCCATGAGTTGTTTAAAACGCGACATTTCCCTGTCCATAGCCATAAGGGACACTTCCGACAACTTGACACACGACATCTGACCCCAATAAAATAATCAAGCAAAGTTATATAATAAAAACTGTTTCAAAAATGCTGAATTCAGTATTATGCATTAGTCAACATTTTTTCTGAACATATACAATAATAAATTATTAGTATAGACCTGAAGAATTCGTGGATTCATTTTAGGACAAGCTAGAATTCAAAGCACATGCGTTTTTATAACTTAATGCACTGGCCCACGCCGTATTTGACATTTCCTGGAGAATGCTGGTCCAATCGTCGCTTTCCACTGTGACAGCAAGCAACCAATGCGCAGTTGATGTCGGCATATTTGTACATAAGACTGTAGAGTCTAGCCTGCAGGTCATCGAACTCGCGATTTTTTCCGGTCTCTAATTATTAGTTGCAACTATAATCATAGTTGAGTGCGATCTGAGTATCTTATTCAATTTGCTTTAAAACAGTTGACACGAACACACGCCGGAAGAAGACACTGTACACATCTCGGCAAGCGTTACTCACACGCACGTACTTGTTGACGCGCGCCACCTGTCGAAGTCGGCTGCAACTACCCGTGGTCTCTGCGTTAAGCATCACAGTAGACGTACTTGCACGGTGGAGGTGGCCAACTACTCGCAATGTGTTTATTAATGTGTGATTTATTTTTGAAGAAGAAATGAGGTGCGGGGTGTATGACGTCACGTCTTACGTCCACGCGGGGTAATTTTTTAACCCCCGGATGCGGGAAACGCCGTGCTGTACGATAGTGCGGACAGTTGGCAACACTAGACCACGGCGTCCTGTATATGGAACGTGACACAGGAAGTGTATTTAATGATGCACGCAGCACTCGGCAGTGCACTGAGGCAAGTTCCTCGCGTTTCGTGAGACATCATTCGTTGTTCGGACTGTATTCCTTAGCCGCGTAAACAACTGCAGCCAGCAATATGAAGTACAGTCACGTTTTCTTGGCACCGACATTATGTTAGAGAGATATCCTGACACTTGTGCATGTCCCAAAAATTAATTTGTCCTTTTAAATACCCACGTTATGAAGGATGTATCTAAATTCACCTAACAAAATTCGATTGCACGTTAATCACGAAAAAAGAAGACGGGAAAATATATATACGACGTGTTAACATAGACGTGTAAAATTCGCGTTATTATTTTTTATTTGACTGCATGTCACGTGGTTGTGAGTACTCAAGCTGGCGTCTGTAGTTCACTCGCTACTGACTAGGTGTGAAGACATTACTCCTGTGGCAAGATTGCACGTGGTTCAGGTGCACCACTATGGAGTGTTTATTAACTGGCGCAGAGCTATACAGGACGTGTCATATGAAGTATGACCGTATGCAAAATGTAATGCTAACTTACCCGTCATTAAAATATTACTTGCCGCCAAACGTTAAAGCGAATTTTGCAGGTTTCCACCTATGAATCCTAAGGGTGGTACACATATTTGAAGTTGGACCTGAAACTCTAGTTTATTACAGGTATTCAATAAAATAATGTATAACAGAACAAAGGTATGTAAACAACACAACACCTGCCTGTCGCTGTCATAAAATTATTTCATGGAAATAATAACGGTTACTGCCTTATCTCGACTTAACTTTCATGATGCTGTGGCATATTTGATGTTTAAAAAATGGATTAATAATTATCCTGTTACAATTAACTTTACGCATTATCCAGACACTCAGTGAACCACCTTAAATATTTTCTCCAGTATTCGTAATAAAATAATGCTTCAGGTTCAACTTCAAATATGTGTACCGTCGATGCCATTCACTTTATGTCATAGGTTGTATACAAGGTGTTTTTAACCCTTTAAGGAACACATACTTTTTTGTTTTAGGTGTTGCAAAATAAGATTTTTTTGGTGTGAACAGTACTTACGAGTTCCTTATAAAAACCGAAACTTTGGAACCTATAGAAAGGGTTTCAGTATATACTGCACGAGTGCGTCAGCAGCAACCAATAGCATTGCATAGGTAAATGCTCTGTCCCTATTGGTGTTAGTTTCTGGACTTTCATATCACCGACCATGATTTCGCCTATTCTGCAACATGTCGCACGTGAACGAGTATACTCGGGATGAAATGTTAAGGGGTTAAGCTACATGTCAAAATTCAAATCGCGGCATCTACGGGCTAATACACACGAGAAATCCTAGTAACTAAATGTTCGGAAAATTCATCCAGTATATTTAAATCTAATTGGAAATTAACAAAACAGAGCCGGGAGGCGGCAACTTCACGTACCTGCGTGCAGTACAAGTTGCATACCACGAAGGCGAACAGAACTGGCGTAGAGCGCCTGCACATAGGCCACCATCAACACGAGGTACGTGGGCGCCGCTAGAGGTTGCTTGTTAGTACACGTGTGTCAAACTACATCAACAATGGGTAGAGACATGAAAAATTCGTGAGTTCAGTGACCTGTAGGCTATACTCAATTTTCGTATGCAAAATCATGCAGATATTACTGTTCACTGGTTGCTTGTTGTATTAGCGGAAGACGGTGATTCGGTATGCATTTTACTGTGTGTTCATTATTGGCTCAGAGTTGTCCAGGAGGTGTAATTTAACTGATGGACCAGTAACATTAGCAATACAAACGTACGGGGTTTCGAATTCTAGCTTGTCCCGAATGGAAAACGCGAATTTTTCAGGCCTCTAACAATGGGGGATTAGCATTTAAGTAGTAGAGGCTGCCATAGGTGATTTCGTATTATTTCCAACACACAAACAGTAGTAATGTCGATGTAGGGCCTGCACGTATCTACATAGTGGCCTATGTGCAGGCTCTCTCAGCTTGACGCACCAGTTCTGTTCGCCTTCGGGATATGCAACTTGTTGTAACGGGCTCGTGTATTTTATGGTCGTGCAGTGTTTTCCATCCCCTTGATAATTTTTTATGGTCTGGTTTCTTGTTTTCCAGACTACAGAAAGACATTTGATTGTACGAATGAAAGAGATTCCATGGAAGAACCAAACAGGCCATCCATGGGATAACCCGTGCATGCGATATGTCATGTGTCACAAGCGTTTTATACTTATGTTAACATTAAAGTCCCTTATTTGTTGGTTAGATTGAAAGTTTATTCTTATTTGATCTATAAATTACAGTATTTCATTTATAATTAATGCGAATAAAAACAGTAAAAAACATAGGTACGTTGGTAATGCAGAGTAACAAATAGTTCTTATGCAAAATTTTATTACACTCAGTGCGCACGAATGCGGTGCGTTGTCCCTTTGGGGTAAATCCCTAGACTTGGTTAAGCTTCGTTTCCATTAGGTGGAGGAATATCATGGAAGTAGAACTTTAGTAGATCTTCAGAAAAGTTGGATGTAGGCCTAACCATTAATCGAATAGGCTATATATGATTGTTCGTGTGGCATACGGGTAATGTGTTGAAAGAGTTAATAAAACCTATGAATTTTTCTAAGAAAGTGAGGTAAAGTGTGTGGGGGGAAGGAGGAAGGGCGCGGCGTGACCTTGAAGCATGACTATGGCAAGGAGGGAGGGGAAGTGTGCCGATGAGGCAGCAGCGGTCGAGTGGCGAGCACGGGAAGCTCAAGGACCATCGTGGCGGGNGGGCCGCCCCGCCCCCTTCTCCCATCCCCGGGTCTACGTCACAAAGCCCGCCGCCAACAGCCCCTACCCGCGTGTCTCGAGTAGGCAGCCCGACTTACAAGCCGCGCAAACCCCAGCGAGGGGAGTGGCGCCTTAAGACTGTGCAGCATACCTGGACCTGTTTTCCGCGTTTGAGGCCGTGAAGCGCAGGAGCGATAAGGGCGACACTGCCACGCGCATCAAGTGCGTCATCGTCGCTAAGCGGAAGGCTCTCAACTGCCGTGCGGTGTTCTCGTCGCACTGCGTGCACCTATGGGACTCTCAGCTGTGACGCTGTTATTTTATTAGTAGAAAGTCTGTAGGAAGGTTTAGTGCAAGGCTCTCGAGTAGATTTGTGTGTATCTGTCGCGTGTATTTTCAGATACAGCGGTTTGAAAAAGCAGTTTTTAGCCATTCTGGAGTTCTCTGAAATGGTGTTTCTGATGTACGCGAAGTCTTGAAAGCAGTCAACAGCCCTCGTCTGAAGTGTGTGTTGTTTTCGTAGATCAGCACGTTGGACGCACGTTTGATAGATTCGCAGAAGAACGCGTATTTCTAACACCGTGTAACGCAGTTCCAGTGCCGGGCAGGCAGGAGCCTTAATCCTCTCACGCACTCTGGTCTGTATACAGGCCGCCTCATAGGAAGTGGAATTTTGTTACCTGCATTGTGCAAGATGGAAAACTGTGGCCGACAAGTAGGGACAGGGAAATTCGCGTTTTAACCTGTTCAATCACTCTGTCCACGGTCGAGGACACGTTGCACATGATTGATACGTATGACCAGTACTGTACACAGCAATGCATCAGTGCCCAGTCTTCCTTGTAGCTAATCTGACTTGTGGAGTTCTCTACGTCTCTTCGACACGACTGGTTAATGCAGGTATCGTCGAGAACGCAGCACGTTGTCTACTGGTTGCAAGAACAACGTTGAACACAAGTGCAACACATATCTATCAGGAAAATTACGCGATTGCTACACTTGAACTCAGAAATCAACCCCTTAACATTTCCCCCCAAGTATATTCGTTCACGTCTGGCATGTTGCAGGATAGGTGAAATTATGGTCGG
Organism: Clitarchus hookeri; assembly: GCA_002778355.1. Lineage (NCBI taxonomy): Eukaryota > Metazoa > Arthropoda > Insecta > Phasmatodea > Phasmatidae > Clitarchus > Clitarchus hookeri. Next base: position 107,411 of record NQII01000547.1, on the reverse strand, counting down.
TGTGGTACAAGGCCAGACGCTAGCACCAATGCAGACAGTTCCTTTCCCTGGGCAATGCTATAGGTTGCTACTGACATACAAACTATTTAATGATTAGTAGAGACCTGAAATATTCGCGAGTTCCAATGACCTGTAGGCTATACTCCATTGTCGCATGTAAAATCATTCAAATATTACTATTCATTGGTTACTTGTTGTATTAGCAGAAGACGGTGATTCGGTCTGCATTTTATTGTGTGTTGATTATTGGCTCAATGTTGTACATGAGGAGTAAGCTAACGGTTGGGCAAATAGTATAAGCAATACAAACGTACGATGTTTTGAATTCTAGCTTGTCTCGAAATGAAACCGCGAATTTTTCAGGTCTCTAATGATTAGTTGCTTCTTGTACCATTTCTCTAATGAAACACTTTCCATAAGTTCGAAAGTGTCAAATGTTATAAGAAATTCGTAAGTTCATTTTACACCATAAATTTCCTTTTGTGTAACACCTGAAACGAGAAATTAATGTGTCCGTTAAGGGGTTAATGTGTGACCAAACTGGTTAATTTTCTGACATTCTAGACTCCATTTCCCTATACGCACATGGGTGCAACTCGTGATTTCATTGGCTACTAGCTCTTACACGAAGTCATTAACCTGTTTGACCGCATTACTGTAAATTTGTTGCCGTACTGCTGAGTCTTCACTATTGGCTAACGCTGTCTTTGGGGCGTGGCAAACCAGTCTTCCAACCAATGGTAAATATAGATCAAACAAAAATGTATTTGTTGCGATAAACCTACCTTGCAGTGGTACAGATGTAACTATTCATTTCTGCGGCAGGAAAACAGTGGTAGCACAGGGAAAATAAATTAACAGAGACGAAATGGTGTGGTGGTTCCTTTGATGTGGGCGTACCCATTAGCTGATTGGCTGTGCGGTGCTCTGAGAAATGGCCTTGCCTACGATTGGTTACCGAGTTGTTAGTTAGACTGCCGACTGGCGAGTTGGTTGAGTTGAGTTGAGTTGAGAGATTTCGGCGGCTCTTAACGAGGTCTTGAGAGCCGATGATGGGGAAATGACGTGAGTATGGAGCATCGTCGGAATGCAAAGGGCGGGGGGAAACGGGAGATCCCCGAGAAAACCCGCCGACAAGCGGCATCGTCCGGCACGATCTCCACGTACGAAAATCCGGAAGTGACCCGACCGGGGATTGCACCCGGTTCGCCCTGTGTGGGAGTTGAGCAAGCTAACCGCTGAGACACCGTGGCTTCGTTGGCGAGTTGGGTCACTAGGCGCTGATTTGCGAACGGTGTTCCGACATGTTGCTGGCCAGTGACGCGATGTTTCTGATCTGCGCTGCTGAAATAAACTGCTGTTTCACCTCTGCATACTTCAGCACCTTGCGTCAGTATCTAGCAAATGGCAGGCAGAAGCTGCAAGACTCTTACAGTGTAGAGCATATGACGGGAACGTTGTTCGTACTCTTAGCTGCAGGAAACGTTCAAGAGCGGATCGATGCCCTTGTCGCTTATAAGGACAGTGACAATGTGACGTCACAGTCCCCATGCAGTTCTGCAGGGCACGAAGCCAGATGAGCGCCACTGACAGGTTAGTTCCAACACAGCTTGGGTTTTAAATGGGTTTCAAGTATATCAACCCCTTAACACATCCCGATAAGAGGTTAACCCGTTCAGACCACGTGTCCGTGATCGAGGACGTGTTGCACGTAAAGGATATTTATGGTTGGCGCTGTACACAAGGAAATCAATGGATCTTCTTTGCGCGTCTTCCTGTCGAGAGAACTGTTTTGATGAAGATGACGCATCTCTCATTTGTGGATGGTTAATGCTGACGTCAAAGACTACGCAAGTAGTTCCCTGGTTGCAAGTAAGTACGCTCGACACACACACAATGCATATCATACAATTGGAAACGATTGCAAGACTTGAGTACAAGAGACTTAAGAACACAGAGTTGAAATAGCCGCTCGTACCACGACCTCCGACCGCACACGCCTGCAAGATGGCGTCACTCGCCAGTCAAACGTTGGAATGCCGTCCGCCAATCAGCGCTTGGTAACCCACTCTCCAGTCGCTGGACAAGCCGCGTAGCTCGGACACGAGGCTCGTTTCCAGTACCCCCCTGCAGCCAATCACAGAGTCGGTACGTCCACATCAAAGGAACCGCCACGTCGTTTCGTCTCTGTATACGTAACTACTCGGTGTGACTTAAGCTCGGAAATTAATTCAACACGGAAAGAGTTAACACACCCAACAGGTTTGTCGTATGTCATTCGAGAAATAATATATTTACTCTGAAGAGCCAAAAAAACTGATACACCTGCCTAATATCTTGTTGGGCCCCCGCGAGCACGCAGAAGTGCCGCAAGACAACGTGGCATGGACTCAACTTATGTCTGAAGATATGCAGGAGGCAATTCACACCATGAATCCTGCAGGGCAGTCCACAAATCCATAGGAGTGTTAGGCGGTGGAGATCTCTTCTGAACAGCACGTTGCAAGGCNCACGCAGAAGTGCCGCAAGACGACGTGGCATGGACTCGACTAATGTCTGAAGGTATGCAGGAGGCAATTCACACCATGAATCCTGCAGGGCAGTCCACAAATCCAATCTGCGCCAATTTGAGAAAAGGGTTGCACATCTGTCACGTCTAATGATTCTCGTCAGTCGTCGTTTGTCCCGCTCTTTCGCGATCTTTTTCCGGCCGCAGCGATGTCGAAGATGTGATGTTTTACCGGATCACCGACATTCACGGTACACTCGTGAAATGGTCGTACGCGAACATCCAAATTTGATAGCTACCTCGGAGATGCCATGTTCCATCTCTCGTGCGCCGACTATAACACCACGTTCAAACTCACTTAAATCTTGATAACCCGCCATTGTAGCAGCAGTAACCGATCTAGCTGCCGACCGCATCGCGTTACTCTGATTGGTTCCATACCTCTGTTATTTGCATACGCACGCCTATGCCAGTTTTTTTGGCTCTTCAGTGTATATCAGTTGGTTTCTCAAATGTCTTACATTCACGTAATCACATTTTATTTTGTAGTCGGGTAAACTAGGAACATAAGTTAAGTAACCTGACCCTCAAAAAATTGTCACAGGGATGGAAAACACCACACGACCTTCAAATACTCGTACATAAATGAACTTGATAAACAGATAAACACTATTTGCTCGGTTCGCTATTGTTAAGACTCCCGTCTGCCTGGAGCTTGAACTGCGTTGCAGTGAGTTTGAAATTCTTGTTTCTTGGTGAAACTATTGAACGTGCTCCCAGTACGTTTACCTACGAAAATACATCATACCCCAGACGAGGACGGAATGGTACTTTAAAGCTACCACGCAAGCTGTAAATATTATTTTGGAGTCCTCCAGTATAGTTAAAAACGGCATTTCCAGACTGCCGCTTCTTATAACATACTAGCTGGACACGAGCCAAACTACGATAGGAGCCTGTACTGAACTTTGCTACAGACTTGTCATCAATAAAATAATAGGGTCACCGGTGAAAGTGGCATAGGTACACGCAGCACCACGAGAACACTGCACGCCAGTTCACAGTCCTGCTCGTAGCGGCGATGGCGCTGTTGTGGCGCGTGCCAGTGTAACCCTTATGGCTCCCGCGCTTCTCTGCTGAAAAAAGGAGATAAACGATGCAGGCAGGCGATACCCTTATAGGCTGACGTGAATATGACCACGCCCTCGAACACAGCGGGTCATTAACAACCATTCATCTGCACCCCTGATGAGCTCTCTGTGGACGAGTGTACGAAACACGTGGCGAAAGTAAAAAAGGAACAGCCAATGAAATGTTCAGCGACTCACAGACATATGTTTCAAATCTAGATTGTTGCTACAATCAATTCGCGGTTTCTTCACACTTTTTGAATCCAACATTTGAAAAATCATACGATGTATGACGTATTTGCTAGTTCCCCAAATATTTCATGTTTCACAGGCTTTTTTTTTTTTTTTTTTTTTTTTTTTTTTTTTTTTTTTAACATAATATTTCCTTATTTTTGGTTAAATTGAACTTTGACGTACATTTAATCTATAATTTATAATATTATATTTGTAATTTATATGAATTAAAACGGGAAGAAAATAAATGTCCTGGTAAAGCCTAGTAAGAAATAGTTCTTATGGAAAATATTACGATAGCAATTGCGCACTAATGCGGTGCGTTGTCCTTTTGCGTAATTTTATAGATTCGGTTAAACTTTGTTTGCATTGTGTGGGGGAATATGCTGAAAGTACAACTTTTCCAGGGCTTCAGGAAAGTTGGAAGTACCCACGACTGGACTATGGTGGTGATTTCGCTACGAAATTTCGCTGAGTGTTCAAAGTGGTAACCCTTTCATTCCCACATTAATTTATGATTTCTGGTGTTGCAAATAAGAAGTGTTGTGATACGTACTATGCTTAAGCTGGTAAACAACTTGTTTTGCTATCACGTCCAATAAGCTGCAGGTTTTGCGTTCGACGTTAATGATATGAGCCAGTTATAACGTAGAGCAGTAGCACTGTTTACGAGTCAGTTGCCCACAGGGATCCATTGGAGACGGAACCACGCAGAGTACAGCTCCCGTCAAATGTAATATTTCAGTGCAACGTGTCGACGGATGGGTATCAAAGTGTTAAGCCGGAGAAGACCCGAGGAAGTGCGCACTCACAGCGCCCTCGTGTGGAAGAGGAGGGCCTGCCGCCCGCGACGTCGACGTCGGTCCACGAGAGCGACGCATATTCCTGGACGACTTCCAAATCGCTCCTCGGCGGCGGCGTCAACAAGTGACTGTGTCGACGGCTGCTTTGTCTCGCGGCTCGCTGCCAGCTCGGTCCGCCTTGCGCGCGTATTTCATGCTCAGCTGAAGACGTCGTAACTCGGCTGCGTGCAGCCTGCAGCCTCGCCAACAAGTGGCCCACTGCTGCGCGGTACTCAGGCTCACGTCGTAGCTCAGCGGTGGCTGAGCGGTTAGCCTGCTCGTCTCACGCCCAGGCGAGCCGGGTTCTACTCCCGACGGGGTCGCTCCCGGATTTTCACACGTAGGAACCGTGCCGAACGATGTCGGCGGGGTCGCTCCCGGATTTTCACACGTAGGAACCGTGCCGAACGATGTCGGTGGGGTCGCTCCCGGATTTTCACACGTAGGGACCGTGCCAAACGATTACGCTGGATCTCCCAGTGCTGCTCCATACTCACCCCGCTTTCCCCTCGTCGGCTCTCAAGACCTCGACGTTAAGAGTCGCTCAAATTTCCCCACTCCACTGAGGCTTGAGTGTTCATAGGATTTTGGATTATAGCTAGGGACACCGGAATTTCGCGAAAATATTTCTGCACATGCTAGATTTCAATACCCTATGGAAATACCAGCAGCTTTATTTTGCTTATTGGCGGCTTGTATTTGTTGGAAGTATTTGTGGGAAAACGTTTTCTTACTTTACTGGCCAATCAGAGTCCGGTTACCCAGATACTGTGCGTCTGTGATTCGCCATCAGACACCTAGGAAACGGAACACGTAAATCATCCAATGACGAAAGTGGATCTGATCTAAAGTGTTATGAAATACAACTGGCCATGAAATCTTTTCGCGCAATTCGGGTGTCCCTAATTATAGCCTAAAATTCACCGCGCTCGCAAATTTTTTTCTTTTTCTAGCGATTATAATTGTTACTGTTTTAGGCCCGTCGGCCCACAATTGACAAAATTTCAGAATCTAAGTAACCTTTTTCTGATTGGCGTGGCTACGACAGCTGCGCTTGCAGGATACTGATGCTCAAACTGAACGGCTATGAGGTATCCTTAAGGATGTTGCTGGTCACCGAAAAAAATTCTTTATTTTATATTTGTATGGAATACTGTTCAACTTGCAGACGTAATATACAAGTTATTTTTCCCTGCATAAAAAATTGATATGGCATATGTTTTACACAATTGCCTGCTATAGTCCATTCATGGTTTCTTACAATTTTTCTGAAGCCCTGCTTAAGTTATACTTCCGGGGTATTCCTCCGCCTCGTGCGAACAAAGCTTAACCAAGTCTAGAAAACTTTACCAAAGGGAGAACTCACCGCATTCGTGCACACTCAGTGTAATAATATTTTGCATAAGAACTGTTTCTTACTAAGCTTTGCCTACATACCTGTTATATTACTATTGTTATTCATGATAATAATAATAAATGAAATATTATAATGTATAGATAAAATACAAGTTAATTTCAATTTAACCAAAAGTAAGGTTATTTCACTTTAACAGAAGTACAAAACGTTTGTGATAGACGTCGCATTGAGGAAATAACCAAACACGTCATTCATAGTGATTTTTCAAATGCTAGATTCAAAAAGTGTGAAAAAAAACTGTAAATAGAATATAAAATAACAATTTTAATGTGTTTGTGACGTAGGTACAAATAATAAACACTATCACACTTATCGAAATTAGATCATTTACATTAAAATTAGGTACTACGAGTTGCTTCAAGGAATATTTCAAATCACGNTCACACTTATCGAAATTAGATCATTTACATTAAAATTAGGTACTACGAGTTGCTTCAAGGAATATTTCAAATCACGCTACGAAATGTTTTCACTAATTTTAAAAATTGCTTGAAATAATTAAATTATAGAATATTTTTTTAATTGTAGCAGTCTATGTTTTTTTATAAAATAACTTAATAAAAACTTAAACTGAATTAAGACATAACTAGTGATGATGAAAAATCGCGAAATTTTTTTGAGCCAACATATTTTCTATAGCATCTAACTAGTTTATTCTTTCATGATTGAATAAACATGGTTTTGACTGGGCTGAATTGTTTGCAAACCAATCACGAACGTTCTGCCTTATAGTATCAGAATCCCCATTGGCCCAGTGAAATGGGGTAGTAGCTTCAAACATGCATGACAGCCAATAAGGAAGGAAAACTGTCTAACATGTTTACATTACGTTGAATAATAGCAAACAGCCAACTTTTCCCGCTATAAATCATCATCTCTAGACATGACCTTTCATTCACCTTTGTTGAATTTCCTGTAAATTAATTCGTTTATTTTATTTGTGCGTCCTCGAAACGCTAAGATTGTGATATTGACTCGTCATAATGAAAAAAAAAACTATGCGAGGAAACAGTACTTACAAGTAATGTACACAAGTTGAAAGGTGTTTCGTACAAGTATAAAATAGTGTATTTTTGTTGACAATAACCCTTTACCAGTTGAGTCCCCGTGTCCATAAACGAGAGCATGTTGCACACGAAGGATAGTTATGGTTAACACTGTACACGACAAGGAACCGGTGCGCTGTATCTTGAGCTCCTTCGGTGTAAGAAATCTGGTTTGATGAACTTTCTGCACTTCTCATTCTTGAATGGTTAATCTGACGTCGAGGAACACGCATTGCGTTGATCACTGCTTGCGAGAAGCACGATCGACACAAACAAACAGACAGCGCGCATAAAAGACTTGCGCATTGCAGCACTTCAGCTCGTGAACTAATTAGGGACTACACGAGTTTACTCTTTCATTCCCGCATTAATCTATGGTTTCTGGTGTTGCAAATAAGAAACATCTTATGCGTGCTGTGCTTAAGCTGACAAAGAACTAGTTTCGTTCTCACAGCCAATAAAGCTGTAGGTTTTTTTTTTGTTCGGTGAAGAGTGACATGAACCAGCCATAACGTGGAGCAGTAACACGGTTCACGAATCAATTTCCCCCGCGGGGAAGATCATCGGTCACTGAGCCCCGCATTGTACAGCACCGGTCAAATACAACCTCGTCGCGGTACAGTCATCGTCTACAGCGGGCGTGGAAGGGTCAAGGACGAGCGACTGGTAGTGGTTTCTTTGAGGCCCGAAGGCCGACGCACCCTCCATCCTTCCCGCACTGCGACTGTACTCAGATGAGTTAAGCAGTGCGCTGCACTTTTTCCCATAACTTCAAGAAACCAATATCTGTCTGTTAACCTGTTTTCCATTTCATAAATTTGGTTTTCTCAGAAACCTGTCCTCCTCACCAATCAGAGTTATACCGATTAACAGTATAACTCTTTATGGGTCATTAGAAATCCGCTCAAACCACTTATCAAACTCTTCCAGTCTTTTACCAATCTGGGTGGCGAACTTGTTCCATATCACTAGGAGCTCCTTGTTGACGATTAAGTCTTCGAGGTTCCAGTGAATGGACTTCTCCTCTGTCTGAACTTCCAGCCATCTTCTCAGATCTTCCGTCTTGAGACAGTTCATGATGACATGTTGCACAGTATCATCTTCGCCACAGACGTCACACAGCGGGGACCGCACGAGCCGGAAAGCATGCAATTTCGCTTTGAAATTCCCATGTCCTGTTATTAGCTGCATGCTGTAGTGGTTTACACTGAACCACTTACAGCTTAATCTCCTCCTGACATCAGGTAACATTTCGTATGTTATCCTCCCTTTGTCAGCTGCAGTCCATGAACTTTGCCAAGTTTCCACAGCTTCCTCCATGATGTGGTCCTTTAAATCCTTGGTAAGCTCCCCAGCCCGCGCAGCAGCCGCCGTGAGACCCCTTACTCTCACCAGTAAATTGACAGGAAGTACTCCCACTACCACCGGGAGTGACACATTCGGCACAGTCTTATATGCTCCGGTAACAGCTAACAGTGCGGCTCTTTGTGCACTTACCAGCCTCCTTTTGTGCCACGAAAGGTCTGCCCTGTGATGCCACATCACTGCTCCATAAGAAATTATAGCTTCAAAGACGGCCCTGTAGATTACTCTAAGGGTGCTATATTTCAATCCCCAATTCGTGTTACCTATCCTTTTCAGCTTGTGGAACACAAGGACAGCCTTGCGCGACACATATTCTACATGCTTTAAAAAGCTCAGTTTGTCATCCATGATGACCCCAAGATACTTGTATTCAGTAACATACTGGAC
>NQII01000547.1:51614-98217 GCA_002778355.1 Clitarchus hookeri | reverse complement strand
AAAAACTCCAAATTACATATATATTTTTTATTAGAAACTAAGAACAAAAACATAAGACCTTACAGATAAATAAAAATACATATTTATTTTACTTTCTTGGCTAGCTACTAATGAGAAGGATGTGCTTACTTTTCTGAGCATAGCTTCTCAAAACGTGGCTCAAGTTTGGAAATTGCCACTCTCATCTCTTTCTCTGCATTTATTTGCGACCTGTACTTGTTTTTTATTACTGCAACTGCAGAAAAACGTGTTTCGCACAAGTACGATGTCGCAAATGGTAATAGAACCCTCANTGCAGAAAAACGTGTTTCGCACAAGTACGATGTCGCAAATGGTAATAGAACCCTCAGTGCTTGCAGTACTGATGGCACGATATTCGTGAGAAACTGATCTCCAAAATTCAAGCAGTTTGTCTTTGTCGAATTGGAGCTTAAGGCTCGAGTCACAGGACAATTCTATTAATTGTTCTTCTTCCCTTGTCGAAAGTGTTTGACGGTGAGGTCAACAGGAAAGGGTTTCTAACCCAGTCATATTGCTCCAGATTTTCGGGAAAATATTTTTCAAAATGTTCACTTAATAATGACAAGTGCTGTGTAAATATTAATTTTAAAGAGGGATCGAGAATTTGAATCGATTTTTCTTGTAGAATGTCTTGTAGAGCAGGGAAACAGTCTGTATTTACTTGATATTCTTATAATTTTATTTTCCATAACAGCAACTTCTCCTGAAACCCAGTAGTTTTATCTGCCAGTTGCAGTATGTGAGTTTCGTTTCCCTGCAAGGACTTATTAAGATCATTTAATTTTTTTAATATGTCGCAGAGATATGCCAATTTTACTATAAACTCTGCAGTAATAAACTTTTGCGCATCATTGTGTGATTCTGTCTGTGGATAAGTGTAAAACTAATTTCGTAATTCGTGTTCACGTGCGAGTACATTGTCTCTGGACAACCAACGAGAGTTGCAATAATAGATTAAAGAGGTATGCTCGGCACCCAATTCTTCACTAAGCTTATGGCAAAATGTTGCTTTCACAGGTCGTGTTGTAATGTAGTTGACCACTTTGATAATTATGTCCATCACAAACTTTAATTCAAGTGTAAAGTTCTTTGCAGCCAGGGCCTCTCTATGTATGACACAATGTGTCCATTTTACATTTGGAGCCTTGGTTTTGATGAGAGCTTGTAGACCTCTATACTGTCCAGACATCACTCGAGCGCCATCCGTACACACACCCACACAGTTCTCCATTTAATGTTATTTTCGATCATGTATGAATCTTAAGATCTTAAATAAATCGGTAGCCTTACCACTATCACAAATTGTTTTGCAAAATAACAAATCCTCACACACGTTTGTTTCGTGTATGTACCGCACGTAACGTATCAATTGAGCGTCGTCATTACTATCGGTCGCCTCGTTCGGTTGAATGGCAAATAAACCTGGAAGGAAGTTTTACCACAATTTGCTCATCAACATCTTCTGCCATGTCGTGAATACGGCGACTAATCGTATTGTCTGAAAGAGGTACATTTTTTATTTCTTTACCCGCCGATTCTACAATCATCACTGATACCTAGGGGCAGTGACATTTCGCGAAAAGATTTCGAGACAAGATACAGTCCTAAGCACTGCAGGGTCATCCAGCTTCTTTGATTGGCTAAAAAAAAGTTCTGGCCCGTGTTAACAGTTTGCGCACGAATCACGAAGGTTCAGTGTCGGAGTTACNAAAGTTCTGGCCCGTGTTAACAGTTTGCGCACGAATCACGAAGGTTCAGTGTCGGAGTTACTTAGTCGTGAGTGGCGTGGTCAAAGACGGACACGGCACCAGCAGCCAATGGAGGTATATCAACAGCTGAGGTGTGTATATACTATTGAAGTNTTGGTCAAAGACGGACACGGCACCAGCAGCCAATGGAGGTATATCAACAGCTGAGGTGTGTATATACTATTGAAGTCTACTGTGTACTCCAATTTTTACGCGAAAAGTCACTGGCCCTACTGATACCATATCCACCGCTGCAGGTAAAATCAGTTCCTCAGCAATCGTGCGTGGTTTCTTACGTTTGGCAACACGGTGAGCTACCTTGCAGGAGGNGCAGGTAAAATCAGTTCCTCAGCAATCGTGCGTGGTTTCTTACGTTTGGCAACACGGTGAGCTACCTTGCAGGAGGCGAGCAGTGCTTTGGGTAGGTACTGATGCTCTTGAAAGCAAAGCTGTGGACTGATGTTCCAGTTCTCGTAATTTTCTAACAAGAAAGTCTCGTGGCTAACCTCGTAGCTGACTGTGCGTTGTTTCCAAATGACTTTTCAGTTTATTAGCAAGAATACTTTCAGCAGCCAACACCTTATGACACACAACACATTGAGGAAGTTCCACATTTCCTTTGCTAATGTAGGTAAATCCGAACTGCAAATATTAGCCGTCATATTTTCTATACTTCTTCCGTTTTTCTAAAGTTTCTTTACTGCTCTCTCCTGAGTCTTCACTTCGTTTTGTATTTCTTTGAATAACATTATCCATAATCAGTATGAAAACTCCGCGTGCGTAAGTAAACAAAACAAAATCTTGACTGAACAAGATCGCGGAGAAATGGTGTACGNGCAGGTAAAATCAGTTCCTCAGCAATCGTGCGTGGTTTCTTACGTTTGGCAACACGGTGAGCTACCTTGCAGGAGGGGAGCAGTGCTTTGGGTAGGTACTGATGATCTTGAAAGCAAAGTCGTGGACTGATGTTCCAGTTCTCGTAATTTTCTAACAAGAAAGTCTCGCGGCTTACCTCGTAGCTGACTGTGAGTTGTTTCCAAATGACTTTTTAGTTTATTAGGAAGCATACTTTCAGCAGCCGACACCTTATGACACACAACACATTGAGGAAGTTCCACATTTCCTTTGCTAATGTAGGTAAATCCGAACTGCAAATATTGTTCGTCATATTTTCTATACTTCTTCCGTTTTTCTAAAGTTTCTTTACTGCTCTCTCCTGAGTCTTCACTTCGTTTTGTATTTCTTTGAATAACATTATCCATAATCAGTATGAAAACTCCGCGTGCGTAAGTAAACAAAACAAAAGCTTGACTGAACAAGATGCGAACGCTGGGGAATGGTGTACGCGCGGGGGGTGGGGGGAGGGGGGGAAGGTCGACGGCGCCGGCGGCCCGTGACAGTCAGTCAGAATGCGCGCGGCACTCACATGACTCGGCCGCGTCGTCACAGACAGCCAATCTGTGTGGATCGCCTCGCGACGCCCCTGGGATAATGCCACGACGCACAGTTAGGGAAGCCCTGGTCTAGAGTATTGTCAGATTTGGTGTGTGGGTTTGATGTGTGTATGATCGCATTTAATTGTAATATGATGAATGACAACTGTTTTTTTTTTTTAATTGTAACTTCAAATATTTAAATTAATCATATAATGCAGGTTCTACACAAAGTCCTTGACACATTTCAATCTCAGATAAATGGGAAACTAATCAAAATTAAAATAAAATTGTAGCTTCAATAAATACGCAAACTCAAAAAGTTTCGTATTAGTAGATTTATATGTTTGTCGATATTTCGCTTGTATTTACAACCAGGAATTTAATTCCCAACTGAAATGTGTCAATGATTTTGTGTACATTTTAACCAAATTTGTGTTTTTTTTTTTTTTTTGGGTTATAGTTATTATTCAACATTTGATTACCACAACAATGTACCCCACTTAACCTAACCTCATCTAACCTAACCTAACCTCACCTAACCTAACCTCACCTAAACCTCACCTCATCTAACCTAACCTAACTTCACCGCCAAGATAGCATACCGCCAACATCGGATATCGCTAACATGGAGATATGCGATTTACTGCTGTACACTGTTGGACCATATCGAAGTTGCGATGTTGCAGAAGTGTTGTCTCGTGATCGATACATATCGCCACATCGCATGCGTCCCTCCGGCTGGCTGTCTTGTACAGCGGTCATCTCCGCGACGGGACGGCCTGTCTTCCAGCGCGTCTTGCCACTTGTATGTGCGCCACGGGATCGATCCGGCGTATTTTTAGCGTGCCCCGGTGCCGCCTCGTCTCACTAGGCTTCGATTTCGTCCCCAGCTAGCGTGGTCCAAATCTCCTACTCACCTGCCTTCTTACGCACTACTCCCTCTTGTACGTCCAGTTATTGCTCTCATCATAATTAGTAGAGAGCCTATCATTTCGCGTTGTAACTCAGTAGCAATGTAGAGGGCACACAGATGTGTGTTAGCTCCATGTGTGTCATTGTACCTCTTCGCTCGTCCGACACGCCCCGCAAGACTTACAGCCAATAGTAAACACTCAGCACTCTTGGTATAGGCCATTCACTGTGAAGTGAATACTTTTTGAAGCCCTATCATTTGGAATAATAGTCAATAAATACATTTTATTGCAGCCCTAGACGTTAAATTTCGAGTCCCGTGAAATATTTATGTATATATATTTTTTTTTTTTTTTACGCGAAAAGTCACTGACTCTATATCTATATATAGGGCCAGTGACTTTTCGCGTAAGAATCGGAGCACACAGTAGACTTCAATACTATATACACATATCAGCCGTTGTTATACCTCCATTGGCTGCTGGTGCCGTGTCCGTCTTTGACCCAGCCACTCAGGACTAAGTAACTCCGACACTGAACCTTCGTGATTCGTGTGCAAACTGTTAACATGGGCCAGGACATTTTTTAGCCAGTCAAAGAAGCTGGACGACCCTACAGTGTTTTGGACTGTATGTTGTCTCGAAATCTTTTTCGCGAAATATCACTGCCCCCATATATATATATATATGTATATATATATATATATATTGTGTTTATTACTTACACGGTAACGCTTAATTTAAAACGTGGTGGAAGGGTAAGAAACGGCAAATAGGAGAAAAAAAACTAGGGTTTCAAAAATGCTGACTTTACCGTGAACAGCCTACAGCTATATTCCGTGAGACCATGTGTAACAGGAGAATGAGTTCTGTCTGTGGCGACAGCCAACGAGCAAGTGGCCTCTGCTGGAGTATGTAGAGGACTATGGAGTCTAGCTTGGTGCCATTTTATTACGCGAAATGATAGGGCTTCTAATAGTTAAGGAACCGGAAATTGCAAGGATTCATTTGTGAACAATCTAGATTCCACAATACTTTGTGTACTGGAGCCTCAGCTAGTTGTTCATTGGCTGTTGCTCCAGTTTAACCACCGACCAGGTAGCACGGCGTTCCGTCCTTGTTTTCTTGCAGGCTACTTATTGGCTCTGGTTTGTCCAGGAGAGTGTCTTACAAACTGCGATACAACACAGAACGAAAGTTAAATGTACATTTGCTTGAAGTCTAGCTTGTCCTCAGGTGAATTCGCGAAATTTCCGGGTTTCTGAACATAATATTAGCTAGGGCCAAGACAAATATATGGCTTCATTGTCCTTTGGGCTACATTTAACAGCCCTTTGTATACACGTGTCTGAGTCTCCCCCCCCTCCTCCATATTTTTCCTATCGACTGCTATCTCAGTGAGCAACGGGGCCGCGGTGGCCGAGCGGTTAGCCTGCTCGCCTCCCACAAGGCAAACCGGGTTCAATCCCCTGCCGGGTCACTTCCGTATTCTCGCTTGTGGGAATCATGCCGGACGATGCCGCTGGTCGGTGGGGAACTCCAGTGTCCCCCGCCCTTGCATTCCGGCGCTGCTCCATTCTCGCCTCATCTCACCCTCATCGGCTCTCAAAACCTCGTTGTTAAGGGCCGCCCAAATCTCTCAACTCTCTCAACTGCGGAAAAGTCGTCAAAGAAGACATAACCAGCGTGGCTCAAGCCCAGAGGCCAATAATGCATTGCCAATGGCTGCGAAAGCCTGCTATCTATTGCAAAATATCTTTATAAGTAGGGACACCCGAATTTCGCGAAAATATTTCATAACCAGTTTTAACTCATATCCACTTTCTTGATTGGATGATTTACGTGTTACGCGTCTTAGGTGTCTGCTCGCGATACACAGACGTACACCACAGGAGTAACCTAATACTGATTGGCCAGTCAAGTAAGAAAACCTTTTCTGCCGAAGGCACGCGACCAATTAAATGGAAAGAAAACTGCTGATATACCCGTACGGTATTGAAATATAACATGCGCTGAAATCTTTTCGCGAAATTCGAGTGTCCCTATTCAGTTGTNGATATACCCGTACGGTATTGAAATATAACATGCGCTGAAATCTTTTCGCGAAATTCGAGTGTCCCTATTCAGTTGTTAAATTTTATTTATTTAGTTGGTTTATTTTTGAGCTGGATTATTGTTTACAATTTTAAAAGTAAGTATTGGCAGCCCTACCCTAAAAATTAGCTACAGTTGTATTTTCAGGACATCACCTCAAAATTGTAATTTTATTTTATTTGTTTTGTTTTCAGCATTTATTTATTTTGACGGTTGTACTAATTCATCTCTACGTTCGGATGGACTTGTGTTATCTGTAAAATTACATTTTAATTTCATTTTCTCCTTGCACGAAGTATGTATGTTATCACCACAGCCTTGCCAGTGAGGAATTAATTTAAGACTGTTTAGTTAAAGGCAGTTCCACAACAAGAAGTGATTTTATCTGAGATGTCATCCGTTGTGGTAGCAGCCCCGTGTGAACCCCGAGACTCTTTAANCCACAACAAGAAGTGATTTTATCTGAGATGTCATCCGTTGTGGTAGCAGCCCCGTGTGAACCCCGAGACTCTTTAATCAACGGCCATGTAGTGCAGTCCTTCGTATCTTTGCTCCTGCTAAAATTTGATATTAATTTAACGATGGCTGCCCAAGGTAAGCTACGGAGGCGTGCAGGGGCGCCTCAGTGTTAGATAAGCGGGACATGAGCAGAAGAGGCCCAGAAAACTTGTATTTTACCTACTTTGGTGCTGGATTTGAGTTGCTGCCGTCTCTACTTAGAACCTAGCAGATGAGTGTAAGTTTCGTCGGGTAAAGAATATCTCAAGGCTACGTAACAAGGAATGCTTTCCATTTGCTTTATTTTGGATGTTTATTTGGAAAAACTTATATTGGAATTATTATTTTTAACTTTGAAATTGTACCTAATTTCTTTAAGAATTTTTCATTAAAAGGACTATTAAGTTGCATCGGACAATACCAGAAGCCAGCATAAAAGATACTCAAAGTTTTAGCTGTGCAAAAACAGTTTTACCAAATTTTGAAATATTTGTGACAATCGTGCAAGTGAAAGGAGAACTTTTATTTTCACGTAATTTATATTATTTTCCTGAGCAGTTTTGTTGAGGTGATCTAGAAAGGAATTTGATTTGGCAACTCTGATAATTTTCATTAATCTTTTTGTTTCACGGCAGCATTCTCTTGAATATTAAACATTCAGAATTTTTCTTGGTTGAATTAAGCAGCAATTATTATTCTGGAATAATATTTTCTCTACTGCATCATTTACATATAAAAAAAATCACTATTTTATTAATTGAGAGTCGAGTGTATATTTGTGTAGTTTTGCTAGTACATAGTTAGATTTTTCTCCTATGATTTATCTGCTCATACAAATTGTATTAAATGTGTGGTGTTCTCTGTCTTGTCTTTAAAGGTGATTTGGAAGTGTCCTATGTTGTTTTGCGAGGGTAATTTGTTACCTATAATCTCTGAAAGTACTATCGTGGAATTCAAATCCAACACCTCCCCCGCTGAAAACGTTAATTATTATCAAAGAAAAATATTTCTCACGCTATATGTTGTATGCTCTAATGTAAAATTAATAATAATAATTCTGTGTAATTATGTATGTGGTTTCAGTAATGGAAATATTATTATTGCTGGATAATGTATATGACTAACAGGAATTGAAGACTTCCAGACCCCTTAATCTCTAGAGATAAGGAAGCTTTCCTAACCTTGTGTAGCTGTATTAAGAGAAATATTTAACCTTGCCCAGCATGAACGTGCCAATGAATGAGTTAANTTTGCGCAGTAATGTAAGACTTTCATCTCCTATAAATAATCACATCTGGAGACATGCCGAAAACAGTAAAATTTGCTAAACATACCAAACGTGAAATACAACCAACATTCGTACGTCTCAGCCCTGCATGAATAAAATGGATGCAGCGTGGCTTTACATTGGATTTAATTACTGACGAAATTAATATATGAAACACTAATATGGCTAAATCAAGATATACATAAAATAACAGAATATTAACTCAAATATTATAACTGGAAACTAAATTCCAGAAAATCTCTCATCTTTAAAAGGCACGACACTGGCAGTATGTATAGTAGTTCTCTGTAACATTTATTAGGCAAATATTTAACTTTATTGAGTTGCTCCGCGGTAGATAACTATGACTCAAAAGAAATTATCTCAATTTCTACGCAGATATAACGTCTATGTTGGTAAACAAAATAAAATATTAAGCTTGACTGTATAAATATTTCCAGTGAAAAGCTGCCTGGTGGTGCAAAAAAATGAAACTTATCTGTTGAGTAGCGTAGTTCTGAATGATTGCCTGTTTCACACCATTCCAAAACATTTGTGACGGTTCATCTGGGGAGAATTCTTACTGCTGGTATATTTTTTTCTTTAAAGGAAATGAAAATATGTTTGCAAGATAATAGTCGAAACAGCTTGCTAATGTCATGTTTTTGTTCTCTTTTTTTAAACTCTATCGTCCTAGTTACCACACAAAATTCTGCCAACTTTCCCTTATTCTTAAAAACTTCTTAATATAAACATTGCTAAATTACTCCTACTTTGATACTGCATTTAATGACAACAAACGAAACAACTATAATTTAGCCTTTTTAACCAAAAATTGGAATATGATAAAAAACATATATAGCATTCCTAATAATATAAACAAATACTCGCACTTATTATTAAACAATCATAATGAAATATAAGCTTAAATAAAACCGGTACTTATTTGAACTGAACAGAATGGATAAAGTATTAAAATAAATATGTCCGGTCTTTCAAACGTTACAATGGGGAAGTTTTTCTCTTTGTCGGCGTCACTACACACAAGCCTATAGTTAGTGAACAAAAAGAAATACCGCCACAGCTCGGACTTCAGAAGTCTTCTTTTCATCACACAAGTGAGCCCCTCCCTACCTTCATCTCATTAAAATTATAAATTTTATTTTATAATTTGCACTTGAAATATAAGTACAAGTTCAATTTAACCAAAAATAAGATACTTTTATGTTAACAAATTATAAAGTGTTTGTGATACATGACATATTAGGAAATAATTGAACACATCATTCATGGAATGATTTTTTCAAGGGTTTGATTTTGAAATGTGAAGAAACCGCGAATTGACTACACGCGGAATTCGCTGGACTCTGTCCATTGGCTAGACTCCAAGTTCCCCTGTACAATTTATCCTGAGATACTTCGTGTGACTTCTGCCATTAGCCTGCAGTTTTGTGTGGGGCGCATGATAGCTCTACGGTAGAGTGACGAGTCTCTTGTAAATACGTCACACAGGTTTGACGATTTCGTATGAACGTCATCAGCGAATGAAACAGTGGACTGTGTTCATCTGTCCATGAGGGTATTCAAATTTAGCCTGTCACCAAAAATTGACGGGGATTTTTTTAGGTCTGTAGTAATAAATACAAACCGGGAAATTTCGCGGGTTCAATCAGCAACAAGCTAGAATCCACAATTATTTGTCTACTCGAGCCTCAGTTAGTTGTTCATTGGCTGATAATACAGTTTTACCACAGACAGGTAAGACGGTACTCGGTTCTTGTATTATTACACTTTGGCTATTAGCTCTAATTTGTCCAGGGCGTCTCTTAGAAACTGCGATCCAATAGAATAACAAAATCATTTGTAGATGTGTTTGAATCCTAGCTTATCCTCAAGTGAACTCGCGAAATTCCCGGGTCTCTAGTAATAAAGTGTCTTCGCATTGTACAAGTAACAGAAATGTAAAAATGTTTGAAGTATAGCTCAGCCTCGAAACAATTCGCGAAATTTTCCTACTCGTAATAATTAGGGACAGGAAAATTTCGCGTTTTAAACGACCTGCGTGGCAGAAGTACCACTGGCAATAACAAATCCGCAAGGAGAAGAGAATATAATCCCGCGTTACCTGTTCTGGGGTTGAACTGACCGCTCTGTACGTCAGCAGCCAGTGGAGAAAGCTGAGTCTCGATTGTGCAAAGGGTTGCGGAGGACATCTACAGGTACAGACCGGAACATTTCGCCAACGAATTTTATCCCAAACTGAACTCCAGTTTAATGTCATTAAGTCACGTTCGCTAATGGACACGCCCGCGATAGCTCTGATTCAATGACAAAGCCAAGAATAGACATCATACAGAGGTAAAACAGCTGCTTATACCGTGGACTGCAGCCGCACATGCCAGCAGAATGACGTCACCGGCCAGCAGCTTGTAACGCCGTTCGCCAATCAGCGCTTAGTAACTTACTTGCCAGCCGAGATCCCAGCCAATAGGTAGGGACACCCGAGTTTCGCGAAGAAGTTTCCGCACATGCTAGGTTTCAATACCCTACAAAGGTCAAGGTAAAATGTCAAAAGGTCAAGTTTGTACATTTGGAATGGTAATTCGGGAAATTTTGAAGAAAATTCTAGAAATTCTGAGTGTTTTCCAAGGTTAAATGTTAAAGGTCAAGGTCACCTCTGGTCTACTGCCAGATGCCACTACTGGTCCTCTGCCAGATTCCGTGTCCATCCTATCATCCTACTCCCATCTCTCTCATTACCTATCTACTGGAATCACTACGCCATTTCACTTTCGTATACTTATTTATTCTGTTACAAAGTTTGAAGGGAAGAAACACACCGAAACCTGCGCTATATATTCTGGGTATAAATGGGCAGTGGCCAATTAAAAAATAGCTGAGGATGGATGGAAGGGATAGCCTACAGGTCGCTCAGCTAGTGAAATCTTCCAGTCGCTATCTACATGCGGGAGTCACTATGACTCTAGTTGTGCGGCCTGTGGTCGTTGTGCGAGCCCAATAAACCCTCGTCGTACCTCGGAGCTGGGTCGCACGAGATGCTGCAAGGCTTCTGTGCAGTTTGGCTCCAGGGTCAATGTACCTCAAGGTGTCGTGATTGGTGGTGCATAGCCGGTGGCAGCCAGCCCTGTAGGTCGGGGAACCACGATGTAATGGCTATAAGTAGGGTCAGGTGTTTTTCGCGAAAATATTTCAAGACCAGTTGTACTCCAAAACACTTGTTTCTATATGCACTTCCGTGATTTGATGATTTTAAATGTCACAGGCCTCAAGTGTCTGCCCGCGAACCATGGACGTTCACTAGCGGAGTACTTTATTACGATTGGCCCAGTCAAATAAGAACATGTATTCTCACGTAGACACGCGGCCAATAACCAAAATAAGTTGTGGTTGTGGACGTGGGATATTGAAGTCTAGCATGACCATAAATATTTTCGTGGGAAACACCTGTCCCTAGCTATAAGTTCCGTGCCGTCAGGTCTGAAGTTTTTTCTCTGGACCAAGGGCGGGGAAACTTTTCCACGCGAGGGCCAAAGCCAGACCTCAAGTTCGTCCTGCGAGCCGCACTATTAATTATTGTCGATAAGTGAGTTACCGTGGTCGATATCCTCGTGTGCTAGGACGATCGTTCACGGCGCGCCCTTACGTCCAAAGCTTTTATACTGGTCGCACGCCCATGTTGGCAAAAGTAGTTTCTGAGTCCAAGTAACATGTAAAACATTTTTACTACGGATATATAAAAAATATTCTGACTGGCATGCAGTATAATCACACCTGAAAATATTACAGAGCACTAGTATCGTAAATGAACTACAGACTAATATTACATACTTGATAGATCTACGCAAACCAACCATTATCATAAGTAACCATAAATAAGTGATTAAAAAGTCACAGTGTCACGCTATATGTTGTTCACGTAGTTTATTTCAGTGCGGCGTTGCATTGTTATTTATGAAACGTTTCGTGTGCCACTGCGGGTAACTTCAGTTTTGCTGGGGCCGTGGTGGCTGAGCGGATAGACTGCTCGCATCCCATCGAGGCGAACTGGGTGTGATTCCTGGCGGGGGTCGCACACGGATGTTCGCATGTTGGCGAAGCGGGCTGGTTGGCGGATTTTCTCTGGTATCTCTCGTTTCCCCCTCCCTTGCATTCCAGCGCCGTTCCATTCTTACCTCATTCACTCTCATCGGCTCTCAAGACTTCGCTGTTAAGAGCCACCCAAATCTCTTCACTCACTCGCTCAAAAGTAACGTGAGAACCCAACACTCTGGATGTCCGTAAGGTTGTCCCGTGCAGTCCCGAATTACTTTACGAGTTCAAGTATTGCAATAGTTGTAATTTCTAAGTGTGCGCTGTACGTGTGTGGAGAGTACATCTCGCAGCCAGTGTTGGTTGGCGTCAGCATTGACTATCCACGAATCAGAGATCCAGAAACTTCGACAATTGTCTATTCGCGGTTTCTTCGCACTTTTTGAGTCAAACCTTTGAAAAATCACTTCATGTATGATATATTTGGTTATTTCCTGAATATGCAGGTTGAGTATAAAAAAATACCCCAACTTTGAAGGTCTATAATATCAAAACCAAACAACCTACAACCTTGATTGACCAATCGAATGAACCGGGGAACCGTGAAGTTTGTTTACCATACATTCATAAATGTTCAATATGACCACCACGAGCGGCCCGAACGACATCTACGCGATAATCAAACTCGTTCCACACTCTTGTCAGCGTGTCCGGTGTTACGGTTTCGATGGCGTTCGTAAATATCGTTTTGAGGTCGTCAATGTCAGCCGGCAATGGTGGACGAAACACTTGATCTTTTATGTACCCCCATAGAAAAAAATCGCACCGGGGTAAGATCCGGGCTTCTTGGGGGCCAGTGATGAAGAGCCTGGTCACCAGCTGCTCCTCGACCAATCCAGCGTTGCGACAACGTCTCGTTCAGGTATCTGCGACAGCTAGGTACCAATGGGGTGGCGCACCATAAAGGAAACATCAGACCGCCCCCTTCACATTGACGTGTCGAATGCGAGCTCGCTACCCCCTCACCACCTCAAACCGAGAGTTACGAACGCCATCCAAACCGTAACACCGGACATGCTGACAAGAGCGTGGAACGAGTTTGATTATCGCGTAGGTGTTGTTCGGGTCGCTTATGGTGGTCACATTGAATATTTATGAATGTATGGTAAACAAACTTCACGGTTCCACGGTTCATTTTATTGGTCAATCAAGGTTGTAGCGTTGTAGGTTGTTTGGTTTTGATATTATAGACCTTCAAAGTTGGGGTATTCTTTCATACTCATCCTGTATCATAATCACAAGCGTTTTGTTCTTGTTTTAACATAAAAATATTTCCAAATTTTTAAATTGAACTTTTAATTTTATACTACCTATAAATTACAATATTTTATTTATAATTAATATGAATAAAAATAAGTGGGAAATAGGTGTGTTGGCAATCCCTAGTAAGAAATAGTACTTATGGAAAATATAATTACACTGAGTGCGCACGAATACGGTTGCGCTGTCCCTCTGGTGTAATTTTCTAGACTCGGTTAACGATTTTGTATGAGGCGGAGGAATATCCTGGAAGTAGAACTGAGGGAGAGCTTAAAAGAAGTTGGAAGTAACCATGAATGGAGTAAGTATGATTGGATTACTTGGAAGGAAGACGCTCAAAACAGCGGCCACTGATTCCTTGTTGTGTACAGTGACGATCATATATATCCTTGATGTGCAACATATCCTCAACCATGGACACGGGGGCTGCACGAGTTAAGGAGGGTCCAGAATAAGAGGTTATGTTGTACGTCCCTGCCCTAAATGTGGCAGAAGCCGCGGGAAGTGTGGTGTTGCTAGCTGCGGCCTCGGCAGTCGACCAGCCGCTGCTGCTGCACTCTACCGGCGTGAATGATAGATGCTACCCGCGGAGCTGCTTCACAGCCGCCACTGAATATTTCACCGCCGGCACTTGGGCGTCGTTCTGGAGGCTGCCCCAGGGGCCCGGGCTCGGCGGGGTCGTCGTGGATGGCCACGCTCGTAAAACACGACCCTGCGCCATCCCTCTCTCGCATTTTCGTGCCACCCCCGCGAACGAATAAGAATTGTGGACGCTTCGTTGTACGTAACGGAAGACCCAGTATGACGTAGGTAGGACCCCCTGATTTTCGTGAAATTGTTACATGACTAGTTTTATTTCAAAACACTTCTGCTAAGATCCACTTCCGTCATTGATATTATTTCAGTATCTTAGGTACAGAATAGTTTCTTTTTACATGGCCGCCCGTAAGTTTTTGGCCTTTACTTTTATTCATGTTCCTCGTGATTTTATTTAGGTTTATAGCGTTCTATTTATCGCATTTCACCACTGAAGTGGATTATCGTTTTTATCCAAACCTTTTTACTCTTTATTTGTTTCTCTTGACTCACGGAGTATGGAAGTGGCGCGGTTGACCTGCTATCCACCGCCCTTCCCCACACGTCAAGGGAAGTCTAATTGAACTACATTACTAATTGTACTTATGTACTACATTACGATTTCCTTCATCAGTGTTGGCTAAGGAACTGGAGAGAGGGACCTGTACTGCCTTAGTCGGTCCCTTTCCACTTACCGATCCTTCCTTTTGGAGTCCTGTCCTGACCTCTCCTCTGCCGTTTTCATGCTGAGTCGTCTTTAAAAACGTTCTTTTTCCCTTATTCGCGTGCTAATTCCGTATTATTTTCAGCATCTTTCTCCTTATTAATTCCCACTAAGGCGAACAGGGTTAAATCCCTGGGTGGGCCGCTCCCGGATTTTCGCATGTGGGAATCGTGCCCGGATGATGCCGCTGGTCGGGGTTTTTCTCAGGGATCTCCCATTTCCCCAGCCCTTTCATTCCGGCGCTGCTCCATACTCACCTCAATCATCCTCATCAGCTCTCAAGACATCGCTGTTAAGAGCCGCCCAAATCTCTTTACTCATTCACTTCTTATTAATTACCTTGTCATCAGCGTCCAGATTCGTTATCATTGATCTTTGCCGGGTCACCATCACTGTGTTTGTTCATTTTGGTTGATAGGGGCCATTCGCAAAGTGGTTAGACGTTAATCAAGTTTATTCTGCTATTTCATCGGAAAACTCTCAGTTCTTACAGAGCGTCCGCGGTTTTATTGCGTCACTTCCTGATTTATTAGTCTAATATGGGACAATCACGTATTGGTTCTGAATTAACTATACATCGAACTCTTCCAACCTTTTGATAACCGTTCTCGCAATGTCTGTGAATATATTTAATTTTTATTAACATTTCAGTGTTTTTCTAATGTCGATATTTTCATCTTCCGTTATTCCTAGCATCCTTATCAGTTCGATTCTTATAAACTTTATTTTGAAACACTCTTGCACCATATGCTTGATGTCATCTTCTGACACAAATTATGCAGTTGGGTGACTCCACCAAGTTGAACGTGTCCTGACAATAGCTGTGTCAGGTAAATGGTCTGTTGTGGTTCAAAGGTGATTCAGTTTTTCTTCTACAATCGGATACATTTTATACATGATTCTGCCTTTCTCAGATTGTTCCCGCCTCTCCTTTCATAGGAGTATTGTTTGTTGTTTCTTCTCCTTCAACTGGGATAAGGCTTTTCTACCTTCGGTGACTTCCATCATCGCACTTCTTTCTTTAATCAGAAGGTACATTGCGTATATCACCTCAGCTATCACTTGAAGTTTCCAGTTGTTCTACATGCCTTCGTAGCCGACTGCAGCGCTGCCATTTGTCTCTTTCTCATCTGTACCTGTGATGCTGTGCGTGCTCTGTATATCGATGGCGATTGCCGTGAAGTCACCTTTATATGGTGTCATCATAGTTCAGACGCCAAGTCCCCGGGAGACTGTAGACACAGATTTCATCTTCCTGTGAATATACACAGCTTTGTACATTGAATATCTGAAGAGGTAAGTAGATATTGGAATCGCGTGGTGGCTCCTCTGATTTAGATGTGCCCATCTGGTGAGTGGTTCTACGAGGTTCTGGAAACTTGTCTGATTGGCTGCCGCGCACTGCGAAATAGTCCCTATCGTCTGGGCCGCCGGCTGGCGAGTAAGTTACGAAAGTGGATCTCAGCTAAAGTCTAATGAAACACAACTGGTCATGAAATCTGTTCGCGAAAATCGGGGTGTCCCTATGAATGGCTGATGGTTAGGGACATGAAATTTTCGCTGTTTAAACGCCTTACAGGCTTGATTCCACGATCCTTGGTATTTTATAGCCTCAGCAACTTGTTCATTGGCTGCTGCCCAAAGCCAGTTTTACCTCATATCAGGTGACACGTTTTGTTTTTTTAATACGACTTATTTCATTCTTCGATTGATTATATCGAAGATAGTGAGCAGCTGTTTTACTGTGCGAATTTCTCGTTCCATTTTCAATGCAGTAAAAGCAAATTACATTGTGAAATATTTACTTCTTGTTTACTCTTGTTAATAAATTATAAAACTTAAATCTCCCACTTGTATTTACTCTGCTACGACTCTGAAGTCACGTCTCAATTCTATTAATGTTCATGTTTTATTTTTCTATAGCATTTCTGTGGCATTTCTGAAGAGCAGCTGGTTCTGAACACGAGTCATAACTATCCAGTGTGACGTCAATAGTCACAGGTAAAGTACTCAAATAACAGATAGGTTCCTATAGTCCATTCACTTACCTGAAGCCCTGCTGAAGTTATACTTCCAGGATATACCTACGCCTCGTGCAAACAAAGCCTACCTAAGTCTAGAAACTTAAACTAAAAGGGACAAAGCGCTGCATTCGTGCGCACTCAGTGAAATTATATTTTGCTTAAGAACTGTTTCTTGCTACGCCAACACGCCTATTTTATATATGTTTTATTCATATTAATTAAAAAATTATTTATTATCATTAACATACAGATCATTAGCATAAGTTCACTTTAACCTAACATAAGATACTTTTATGTTAACATAAGTATAAAACGCTTGTGATATGTGCCGTATTTAGTAAGTAACCAAATACGTGACAGATGGGGTGATTTTTCAAAGGTTTTATTCAAAAAGTGTGAAGAAGGCGCTTCACTCCGCGTGAGAACAGACTGAGGACAAAAGCGCCTATTCCTACTGCGCTGCTCTGGCTATACGCGAGCTGCGTTCAAAGGCGCAGTGATACGGGCGACAATACCACACCCACCCAGCGCCCCGTCGCCCCTACGCCTACCGTACTACACATTCCTCTGCTAATTACATCTGTAACAGTAGCACTTTATCACACGCGAGGAAAGACCACAGATGTAACTACGAGTGCACGGCCGTACTTTTCTCCTACCACTTAATCCTTTAATTACCACGTTAATTTAATATTTCTGTTGTTGCAGATAAGAACTTTTTTTGATGCGTGCTGTACTTAACAAAGAACATGTTTTGTTAATATGTTTGTTTGTTTTGTTGCGTCCGTAAGATCTTTTTCAATACGTAACAGTACAAAGATATTGGACAAGTCAAATTACAGCATACAAGGTTTATGCACTGAGCATAGTAAACACACACACACACATATATATGTCATATTGCACATACACACATATATTTTCTTCATAATGTGACTAATGTTTTTCCAACATGATGTAGGGCGTCATCGTTTTACTGGAACAGAAGAAAAAGGGTACGAGAAAAACCGGAACAAGAAATGTGTACAATGAAATGTTATACAGTAATTTCTTAATTTTTGTAGTTTAGATATTCGTCTACGCTATAAAATGCACATTTAATAAGAAATTCTTTCAGCTGTTTTTTTTATAAAGAGTTTTTGGTTAGAGAAGTAAATTTCTTGAAGGTGTTGTGGTATTTTATTGAAAAGTTGGCTACCAAGATAGGACGGCCCTTTCTGGACTAGTTTTTATTAACTGAAGCCACATGTAAGTGTTTTTATATTCTAGTGTCTAGCTTATGAAAGGATGCATTTTACATATGAATTATATTTGTTCTTTGTGAGGGAATTCATAAGATATGTTTTATCTATGTTAAGATGTAATATGTTGGCAGTAAGCCATGCATTTAGCTCTGTAAATGTTGTGTGTTTTTTGCATAAGATCATTTACTGAGTCTCCAGAGACCAAGATGCTAGTATCGTCTGCAAATAGAATTGGAGTAGTGACTGGGGTTAAGGCACATGGGAGGTCATTAATATCAACCAAGAAGAGTAGGGCGCCTAATATTGAGCCTTGTAGAGCCCCATGCTTTACGTTTCCTGGTTCAGAGCAGAGGATGTAGGTTTTCCTTTGATCCGCACTTGTCTGTTTGAAAGGTATGAGCTTATTAGTTTATTGGGTGTACCTGAGACTCCATTAAACTTTAATTTGTGTATAAGTATGTTGTGATTTACGCAGTCAAATGCTTTAGTGAGGTCGCAAAAGATTACATTAGATGACATATTCTTATCAAGTGCGTTAAGAATGCAATTTTTTGGTTTGAAAATAGCATCATTTGTTGAGGCGTTTTTCCGAAAGCCAAACTGAAAATTTGATAAAACTTTGTGACTCTCAAAATATTGCAGAAATCTCCTGTAAATAAGGTTTTCAATTACTATTGAAAAGTAGGTAATAAGTGAGATAGGTCTATAATTGCTTACTTAGGTCTTGTAACCTTTCTTAAACAATGGTGTTACCATAGTCCATTTGAGTCTGTCTGGAAACAATCCTGTATTGAAGATAGCATTACAGATATGGCTTAATGGAACACTGAATTCAAAACCACATTGCTGCAATAACGTACAGTTACTGCCATCATAGCCACTTGATAATTTTGGTTGCGAAGGATTGATTGTTTTCTCCATGTCTTTTCTAGTTGTGTATGTAAAAGATATAGCAGGGTATTCAGTGCCCTGGAGTGTAGGAATATGGTTTATATCTTGTTTGATATTTTTGTTAATCATGTTTTCTACGACATTTAAGTAGTATCAATTAAATGTATCCGCGACTAATTAAGGGTCTGAGGATATACAGTTGTTTATTTTTAGGTTTACAACTGGACATTGCTCTGTTGTTCTTCCTATTGTGTTTTCTACAATATTCCATGTAGTTTTTATTTTGTTTTGAGAATTATGAATGAGCTTACAGTAAAAATTGTTTTTTTTTTTTTTTGTTGCAGATTTTATGATATTACTCAAAATGTTGCAGTATTTCCTGGCGTGATTCATTGTGTCAGGGCTGCTACTGGTTCTGGCGGCCTTTTACAGTTTTCATTTGTTTTCGCAGGGAATTTTTTATTCCTTTGGCGAGCCATAATTTTTTCTGTGGTGTTGCATTTCTGTGGGTCAGTCTGGATGGGAAACATTTTTCAAAAACATAAGAGAACTTGGCTAAGAAAAGAGTTGAAGTTTTCGTTTACTGCGGTACAAGTATACAATGTTGACCATTGCTCCCTGGTAAGCTACCTTTAAATAGTAAGGGCATTTTTATGGATGACATAATTAATATTTGTGCATCATGATCCGATAAGCCATTTATTACTGGGAGACAGTGGTACCCTGCAACTGCCTTACTATCTATGGAAATGTTATCAGTTGCTGTCTCACTGGTTCCTTCTATTCTGGTAGCAAATTTTATTATGGATTTAATGTTGAAGGTACTAAGTAGACTATCAAGTTCATTTTTTTGGTTGCTTTCTTTTAAATAATCAATGTTAAGTCTCCACAGAGAATAATTTCTAGATTGGTTCTGTAAATGGATGTAAGGTTTGCTTCAAGAAATTATAAGAAGCTACTAAAGTTGGCAGAAGGGGCTGGCTCTATGTATAGTGAGGACCCCCACTTTTTTACAGTTGTCAGTTGTTACTTCCACATAACTGCACTCAAACACTTGATCTTCGCATAGTAAATGCACGTCATTTTTAAAACTTACATTGTTTTTAGTGAAAATACAGGTACCGACCTTAGTCATGCTATTCTACAATAAGTAGAACAGAGGGAATAACCAGGAATTTTAGTTTGCTTAGCAGAGGATTCTGTTGTATGTGTTTCTGTTAAACATAATATTTGTACGTCCAAGTTGCGTTCTGCACACGGAAAGCTAATTAGTTTTGCTTGTTAAAGCTCTTAATATTCTGATGGAATAAGTACAAACTATTTTCATTAATTATAATAGGTTTTTAAATATTTGAACAATTATTGCATGTTTCTGGTATCGAGTGCCAAAGTAAAACTTCTTTGTTACATGAATTAGGTCTTATGGGAATGGACCTCTTTAGCCTAATAAATTTCTACGGTTCGCAACGCTTACCTGGATTTTTTTAATACATCCATGGTGTGTAAGAATCCTACCGGCAACGAGGTCAGCGAGTTTCCCGTTGCCAGCATGACTCAGATGTAGACCACGTCTCGTGTGGTCAGCCCTGGTTATCTCCTCTAGTCCAGTCTCACCAGTGTGGCTGAGTCTGCCAGACCTCGCACGGCGCCGCAGGGCAGCGTCCACTGTCCCCACCTTCCTTTGTAAGAAAGGCTTGTGCCGTTGCAGCGCCTCAGACCAACACACTGGCGTGACTCGTTGCTTATGTCTCCTCCAACTGAATAGTTCTTTTCCCGGTCAATGCTGTTGCACCTGATCTGACGTACTAAAGTCTTTACTTCAGCTACTTGCATCTTCTGCCACACTGCCAAGGCCTGCGTTAGGTTTACATAACGTGATGATGTCATAACCCTCGCCCAGTTTGCCTCCTAGGCATCTCGCGTGACTGCTTCCGAGGATCAGCACAGTCCTCTTGGCCCTCGCTGGGTCGTTGGGCGCTGGGAGGAGGTCTTATTTGTACAGAGGTCTACAGAGAAAAATAATTTCTTTCATCCAACAAGAATATTACAAACGTGCATCAGCAGGCAGGAATGTGTGGGCTCCTGTGTGTGCGCATGCACGCGTGTGTGTGGGTGTGCTGACAAGTACCATCCTGCAAGCACACTGCTTCTGTACGAGAAACAATTCAGTTACACGATAGTCACCTGGCCTTGACTGTACCATCAATCACAAGGAATGAGAAAAATATGGAGTAAACGTGCAATATCAGATTATGTAGGTAGTGAAACGTTTCTTGTCTAGAAATTTATTGCAAAATCTGTTCCAAGATCGACTTTCTATTCTGGAAGTCAGATTGCTNAATCTGTTCCAAGATCGACTTTCTATTCTGGAAGTCAGATTGCTGAGTATCAAATGAGTACATCAAACTTGTGTCGCCATGCAAGCAGTAAATTTTGCTGCCTGTTTGCTTTACCGCATTTTCCCTTTTATTTACTGTTTTCCCTTCAAAATCCCCATATAAGCATACTAATTGCTGACCACATTCAACGATCGCCAATAGTTTGTTTTCCCATAATGTCGATTCAAAGCAGATAGTACATACACCAAAAGAGTGCATGCATCAATTGTTTTTTAACACGTGAATGCAAAACAACGCAGATAGTCTACTATCGACAGTATTGATTATATATATGTGTGTGTGTGTGTGTGTGTATGTGTGTGTGTGTGTGTGTGACAGGAGTTCAAGTGCTCACAGTGCAGTGCTTAACAGGCACGTACACACAAAGAAGGACGACACATTTACCACCACGCGGTTGATACGTTGTCTATGTGCCTGTTGACAAGTACTACACAGTGATTGTACTTGAATTCCTGTCCTTATATATATTTTTGGTAGCCTGGCGGCCTACTTAAAACCTTATCGATAGTATTGTTTACATCACGCAACATTATTTGGTGTTTTATTGACTACGCTTATTCTTACATGCTTACTGCATTCGTAGGTTGACGACAGTGAGAAAGAATTTTGTATTCTTATTCTTCACTCGTACGTTGCCAACAATGACAACAAATCACCCTAGAAACTAATGTATTTGACACAATCTGTAACACTTTAGCGAACAATCTGTGATCTTCTTATTGTAAACCAAATTTGGTGTAAGGTTATGGACGCAGTATTTTAACGGCGTGATTATTATAGGAACCTATCTGTTGTGGTTTTGGTTAGTATCGTAAGGGTTTCCAAACGGCTTGACATGTAATGGTTGACACAAATCCTAACAAATAAATAAGGTGTGGCAATTCTATCCAATGGATTGAGCATGGACAAAAATTTTAAAATCAATGTTAAATAAATTGCACTCAATTTCAAGAACTAAAGTTTTTTATTTGTGCGAATATTTGAGCGAATATTAAACGATAAATTTACTTTAATAATTTGTTGTTAATGACATTTTCCAACTGCTTATTCAGGCAAATAAAAATTTCGAAGTTATGAATGTTATTTCTCAGTTCTAAAATTAAAGTCCACATTCACTGTTTTCTAGCATGCTTCGTATGTCTCTGTAGGTCCAGTGAAAAACGTATATTCAAGAATCCACTGTAATTGAGTTGAGAAATAGGAAAAACAGTAAAATCACCTTGTCGAAATACATAAAAGCATTGGGCGTAATTTTTAAGCGAGAATAGGCGTTTTGAGCAATAGTTTACTGTGATCTATAAAACTTTATATCTACAGTTTATGAGATGTGCACTGTAACCCATTCCGACAGTTTCAGAATTGTTGCACATCCCAAACAGTAAAGACTGCACGAGACATTGCAAGGAACACGCGCTGAACTAAAAGTCTCCATTGGTACACATTCCTGCTTTTCTGTGCCTTCTACATAACTCAGTCGATGAAGTGAACACAGTTGTGCACACATTCGCTGATTGTTTCTTTATGAAATTTCACATCATGCATTATTTCCATGTGAAATTTAATACGTGCAATTTTTTGGAAATGGCATAATTGTATTCACTTATACGAAGCAGACTGTATTTTATATAACACAATATGCAAAATTGCAAGTTATAAGTTAAACTAGCCCTACAATGATAACTGAAAAAATTAACTTGAACTTGTTATAAACAGTTCATACTGCCACCTACTTATGTAAAATATGTTGTTACTTAAAAACTAGGTCAGTTTTTCTGGCAAATACTAACAAACCACTTTTAAAAATAATACAATAACAACAGCAATTATGTAAGCGTGGCTTACTTTTCTGCGGTGACTTGAGAGAGGGCTTCCTTCCAGACAGATTTGACGGTCTCATCATCAAATTTCTTCCTCTTGCAGTCACTCCACACTGACTCAATGGCGTTGTAGTGGCAGTGGTCTGGAGGCAGCCTGAGGACCCGATGCCCAGCTTTTCCAATCAGAATATCAACTCTGTGCCTAGAAAAAGTCATGCAGTTAATTTCCCCCGCCAATCCAACCGCCAACTTGAAAACTCAAGTCTGTACTTATCTTTTCTGCTTGTGGACTACATGTTTTGGATCTGCAAATAACACGCAGAAATACACAGCTGAAGTTATGTGACCGGTATTAAACTTAAGAGTAGGCATTGGAGAAATGTAACTCCATCGAGCATAGAGAGACAGGCACTGCAAAGTTGCACATACTGTGTGGCTGGTTTGTGCTGTTTGGCCAACTCGTACAAGTCTGGACGCGTTGCTGTCGGGCAGTGTTGAATTTCCGTCTCTTTGAGCCATGATGTGAGCTGCACCTTATTCCATTTCGATGTTGGCAACTTCTCAGACTGAAAAAGATGGAGTTTGTTAATGAAAATAATATTACTTAACATGGCGATAAACTTTTTAACAAAAAAAAATCTTATAGTCCTTTAAAGAATTTCATTTTTGACATACATGCAGTACTTAAGAATGAAAAATTGTGCATAACTCTACATTTCATGATGTATATGTACAAAGAGGTGTACAACTGGAAAGAAAGTCACCTGCACACTGTGGTGGGAGGCATTGTCGAGAGCAATTACAGAAGGTTCTTGAAGGCGAGGAAGCAGCTGGTCCTGCAGCCACTTCTCAAACATTTCCCCGTTCATTGTTCCATGGTAGTCGCCCAAGTTACTACCCGGAGCGAAGACAATACCAGCATCCTGTACAAATCCTTGCTCCGAGCCTGCGTCAAGGGCAATGAACCTCTTCCCCGTTCATTGTCCCATGGTAGTCACCCAAGTTACTGCCCGGAGCAAAGACAATACCAGCATCCTGTACAAATCCTTGCTCCGAGCCTGCGTCAAGGACAATGAACCTCTTCCCCTGGTCAAGGTTCCGACGCTTGCAGATGTATGTGGTATCATCCTGCCATGTCTTGGATGGAAAACCTGTGTATAAAAACAGAAAATAACATTACATGATGCACATTACTCAATAAAACTGAAATCACCATGCAACAAATTTTTTCTGAATCTTGTCACATTGTTTATACCGAGGTTAGGGATACCAGTGTAGAATGTGTTAATTTGTATGTTGTTTCTTAGTTTAGCTCATTTTAAATGTAAGGGATTATGTTAGGCCCAACAATTGTAAATACACCCTGTGTTACCCATCTTCTTGCTACACAGAGAGAACAACTTAGTCGCGGTTAGTGAAGCATAGGCTGCTGTTGGCTTCAGCAGCTTTAGCAGTGTAGCGTGTAGCTGAAGCATGAGGCACTCCAACACATTCTTAGGAAGACTTCTTACAACATGCATGTACACTACACGTTGTATATATAATGTAAAAAAGTAACCTCTCCATATTCATAAAACAATCCTTTTCTTTAAACACTGTGTTATGTTTGTAGTGAACGGTGAATGGTGTTGTGAGATAAAGTAAATGGTGGTGTACTTTTCACCGGAATGACTATGACTACGGTACCTAAATTAAATTAGCTGACTACGTAATTAGAATTTCACCATTTTGCCAAAACGTATTTAGCAATAAGGATGGAAGGACAACCTTACGAGAGCGCACTTGTCGTGTAGCACACATTGCAACGTCACAGTAATTTTTGTGCAATCAATCTTGTAGTTTGTTTGAGACATTTAAAACTGCCCAAAAACATTCACTAGCATTTGAGTTTTACACTATTTGCACTTTGGTCAGTTTATAAAACGCAAATGCCCTTCACTTTCAAACTCCCGGACATGATATAAAACCGTAACCATTTTTGGCATTCTTGATAGAATTTTGCAAAGTAAGCAGCAAAATACGATCACCACCCTCGCTCAATAGTTACAAATTATATATTCTATGTATTAGTTTATAAGGAGCCAAGAAGAGGCTGAAGATAAACATTGTCATTCAAGAGCTACAGCATATAATTGTAATTTTTAATTCAGGGTTTAATAAAGTATGTAAAATAAATAGTTACAACTGGCGTATTTGCTAGTTGTCAAGAACCACACAGGACAGAAGACGAGTAAATTCGGAGTGTTTATACAAATGCAGCGCAAATGTTTAGTGTTTATTTATATTCANACACAGGACAGAAGACGAGTAAATTCGGAGTGTTTATACAAATGCAGCGCAAATGTTTAGTGTTTATTTATATTCAACAAAAAAATTATTCATCTCTGTTATATATACGTACTATTTACTTTCGTCATATCACCAATATTTTCAGTTAGAGATGTCCGTATAGTTTATTTGAAAATATTTCCTAACGTCACTTGCCATGATAAATGTCCACCAACACATGAAATTATTAAAACTTTTGAAAGCATAGCATTTTTGGTAGTGAAATGTGTGTAAATTGACACAAATTTACTCAAACTAACTTTCAGTGGAAGTTTTAACGTCCGTGAACACACAAGCTTCGAATCACGCAATGCAACTGCAATCACAGCCTAGTAGCATCAGGCTGGTTATGAATGCAACATACCGAATCTGCATGTGAATTCCTCTATCGATAACGAAATGAAAAGTAGCTAAGTAAATTAATTATATTTTCCACATAGTAAATTTGCTACGTTTGGAGTTTGTCAACGTCCCGACGACGAGTGAGCACAATACACAATTAAAAACAAAGAGAATTTGCTGGCGTGTTACAAATTTTTGAACCAAACCCATTTAAAAAAAACACCATGTGAGATCTCAGTCAAATAGTGAAACATTTGGTGTCGAATTAAACAATCATCGTGTACTAGCTTATTTTTACGCGAATGTTTAGGTTAAGTATATCGAAACTCGCTCATATCAAACAGCAACCAATCTTTGCAACTTTTAGATGTCGCTCGCATATAAGACAAACTCAGTGCTCACAGTTTGCCGAAGCTTTCTAACAGTGCAAGTTTGCAACCAAATTTTAATAATGTTTGCAATAAATACGTAGTGTTAACGTTACATAACATATGCCGTACAATTTTTTTTTTTCTCCTGTAACGATCTTTGAATTTTGTGAATAAGCGGAAGTATCGCAACTTTATCAGCAACATTTGATTCGTCAAACCATAATTGCTTACGTAGAGTCGATACAAAGCTTCTCGCACGAAACCCGACTTGTATTTCAGCTGGGACAACACTTACAGATATGAACACAAATTTTTCCCGAAAATATCGGGGGAAAGTTATTTTCCGCGCAACGAGAAAATCGTTATGAATTCCCGAAATTTTTTTCCCGAAGTTCGGGATCACGCACACACCTAGTTTTTAGAATGTAACGAAACTTGCTGAAAACAAAACTACCAAATTGCGACCGAACTGAAGCTACTAAATGCTAATATACCAAATGGTAAATTTGAACACGGCCAGTAAAGTTTTATTTTCAGATTATTTCTGCATCTCATATTTTCATGCACAAAATAATTTTCCGCGAGAGATTCAGCTAATGGCATAAATCAAGTAATTTTTAACCGTTTTTGGGAGGTGATAGGTTATGTATTTGTAGTATAGGCAATTGGTTTTTATTGCTTCGATTNGTAATTTTTAACCGTTTTTGGGAGGTGATAGGTTATGTATTTGTAGTATAGGCAATTGGTTTTTATTGCTTCGATTCTTGGACTTCCAATACTCGATTACATGATTATTCAAGAATAGAGGGTATCGTGGAATCAAATGTGACATCCGTAATATGTATTATATCATTGCCATGTTTGTCGTAAATTTTTTTTTTAAGTCCCATTACCGCTAAATTTGCAGAAAAAGTTATTTTCATAAATTGTGCAATCAGTAAAAACTTGCTATGTTGTTCTTTTCTTTGCTAGTATCTATAAGAGTGCTATTTGTACCCAGATGTGTTTTGTAATTAATAACCACCAAGATCATGTAAATCTCAAAAAAAAAAAAAAAAAAAAATGTGATATAGTGGACTGCCGCCATGTCTGTAAATTTCAAACCAACATAATTTCAAACAAAATTATGAAACACAATTTTTCCTCCTAAAGACTGGGGCTTCAGTAATGTTACTCCGAAACCAACAGTCAAACTTCTACAGTGGCACCAGACTCCAAGTAAAGGAAATGCATAAAATGTAATCGAGGCCATAGCCTCCTCTACATGTGATTGCAGGGCGGAGGTGGAATAACTCCCCATACCAAGTATACAGTCATTACATTAGGGTATCCTTTAAAATGTATGAAACTGCAATTTCCCGCAAATCCTGTTTTGTTGTGACCACAGCTGAGGTCCACAGACCATTTATGACAGTGGCATATATAGACTCCAGAGAAGACTGCTTCTCACATGGCCTGCTCCAGAGTAAGCTCGCCTACCAACCCGTATTCCTAGCACGTGAGGGCAGCACCACTAATGTGGTGTACAAAGATATCCTTCACCAAAGGAAAACAGTCGCTACTTCGTGTTGTACATGCAGGCAAAGGCACAAGCACAAAGCTACTTNAGTAAGCTCGCTTACCAACCTGTATTCCTAGCACGTGAGGGCAGCACCACTAATGTGGTGTACAAAGATATCCTTCACCAAAGGAAAACAGTCGCTANAATAAGCTCGCCTACCAACCCGTATTCCTAGCACGTGAGGGCAGCACCACTAATGTGGTGTACAAAGATATCCTTCACCAAAGGAAAACAGTCGCTACTTCGTGTTGTACATGCAGGCAAAGGCACAAGCACAAAGCTACTTAACATAAAAATTACTCAACCGCACAATGTACACTTAATTTAATGTTGCAATTGTGTTTTCAATTAACAAGTCGAGAACAAATTTAAATTCAGCATTCACAGTTCGTAGACTAGCAAACATAGCTTTTTTTTTTTCCAAAATGTACTCAAATAAGGACCAATTTGTTAAAGGCTTAAGTTTTGATTTTCTCATTAATATTCATCTCTAAAGTTAATTGTAATATTTGTATAAGTTTCAAGCATTGGAAGTATCTGTTTATAAGACTGTGTATTAGCGGAATTAGAAAAAGCGGTATTTGACTCAGCCGTAGTCATTTTGTATGTTTATTGTAGCAAAGTATTGCAGAAGTTGTTTGAGTACTTCTGGCATGATTAATGCACAACTTACAATATTCCACTATTGCCAACCAAAAACGTACATGAAAAAT
The DNA here is from genome assembly GCA_002778355.1 of Clitarchus hookeri. NCBI lineage: Eukaryota > Metazoa > Arthropoda > Insecta > Phasmatodea > Phasmatidae > Clitarchus > Clitarchus hookeri. Next base: position 69,882 of record NQII01000547.1, on the reverse strand, counting down.
ATGGCTATGTATCAAGTATGTATTGGTATCAAAAGGAAATACCTTTTGAGAGAAACCATGTCTCGTCCAAGTACACGAAGATCCATCCTTCTTCCTGCAGCTTCTGATATTGCCTCTGGAAATCTCTTCTCGCATTCTTGAGAGTTTCGCATCTTCCAAAAGCACCTTCCGAGTCTTCTTCCACGAGAATCCCAGCCTGAGAAGCAGTCGATGCAAAGAAGTCCTACTCCCCTGGAACCCGGGATCGCCGCTGTTTTTCAAGGCTTCCAGGAATGCATCCAGTGTCACATGTTCTCCTGGAAATATTTCTCACACTATGCTTACACACACGCACTCACACACACTCCTGCCATTGACTGAACTGGGTGTGCGATGAAAACTGTAAAAGTACATGTCTCACGTGATTACTAGAGACAAGATAACCTGGTTAGTCATGTTCAAACAGAAGTAACTCGTCACCAGAATGCATGTCATTATAGCGCATAAAATTTTTTTTATAGTGAAATCCTAATTATTTCATTTACAAAAATGGTACAGCAATGTTTATTTTCAGTGACAGTACTGATCTAAGTAAGAGCACTTGTTTGGGGAACTTGCATTTCTGAAGAAATTCCTGAGAAATTTTAAAGTTTAAATATAAATTGTTTCAATTATGTCCTTCATAGAATTATTTCAAGTAACATGCCTACTCTGACATGTATAGTTATTTGTAATGCTGTGCATTACAAATTCCTGAAGGGGCACAGCAAAACCCACAACTGGAACAAAAAATAATTCACTGCCTTTGGCGAATGCACAGAGTGCAGTAATTGTAATAGCCTATGCCAATAAATGCATTGCTGTACCACTCAAGCTATGTGTGCTACGAAACCATGGATTACGTCATTAAACATTTATATATAGGCCTACTGTAAGTCGTAAGGTCAGAGAAAACATTACACAATCATTGGTTGCATATACCTGTTTCATACACGCGGTATATGATGCGACGAATAAGACCACATGCAAAATTGTCGACATCTCCGACACCTTCCACTCTTTTCTTTCTTCTGGTCTTCCCTGGTGTCTCCAGATTTTCTGGATCCTTCTTGTAGAACCTGCCAAATGAATTAAAAGGGTTTAGCATTCTGGACACACGCAAATTGTTGTTATAATTATGGTAGTTACAGATGAGACACCGCATAGGTAATTACATACAATAAGGGCTTTTCCGAAAACCGAGAAAATAATACGTGCAAATTATGTATATGGTTATTACTAATCACTCTTAATATGAATTTCATTAGGGCTGCACGTAATGTTCAGTATAAAGCATTAAATGTGATGGCGAGGAAGGTTATGTGGTTTATGTGGTAAAACACGTAAAATGTATGTAAAATATATTTCTATCGGGTCACTGAATCGTGTTAAATATGATAATGTTCCGATAAAGAAAACTTGTAATTTGCAAAATGTTATTCAGAGGGTATGTTTTTGCCGACGCACTACGGTTATATACAGGATAAAAAACAATCTAGCAGTTTCAAAATATAATTCATTCTGGTGAAGTTTTCAATGCTTACCTTGTATATATTCACGAGAAGAATGTACTACGTAATGTATTAGTAGAAGAAAAAAATATACATTTTGTATATCATACAAAAAGACATCCACAGTTGTTTACAAGCAGTAGACGTGTATCGCCATGAGACTTTCATTGAGCAATCATGCACAGAGACAGGAAACAAATGTGCATCAATATTGGTTTCTGTGACAGTTGTTTGCTAAGAGAGGGCGCAATTTAAGTGTATCGTGTAAATTTTACTGTGCGACAGCTTGTGATCTACAAGTGTTATTTAGCGTTTTTCATTGCAATTCTTTCAATTTGAAGTGTCAAATCAAACTATTGTGCGATGGGTGTTTCTTTGCAATCATGTCAATGTGAAATGTTAAAATATAATTATTGTGCGGAAATAAGAGTTTTTGTTGAGTTTCCGTGAGTCGAATAAACGCAAACGTGTCCTAGACATGTCTTAAAGGCCATAAATCTCCAAGGACCTATATTCGCCAATCACATGGGTGAATAACGTCATTTATACTCTAGTTTTTGCATGGAAGTAAGCGTAGTTAATTGTACTGTGTAGCGTTGCATGTGACATTAGGAAATTAAAGTTTTACGTACTGCTACCGCTAGCCATGTAAAATGCAGAATATCCAACCAAATCACACCTGACTTCACATTAGGTGGATAAACCGATGCGAGGTTATTTATTATACTAACAGACTATCTCGTGTCGGCACCCCCTCCCTTCCTCCTCAATCACATATTGTGAAGTTAGGTTAGGTCTTCTTGCATGTAACGTGGTTAACAGACCCGACTAACATGTAATTTATATAACTTTTACCCCACAATTTCCCCTCATCATCATAGCCCTCCCCACTATCACATTGTGTAGTATGTAATGCGACTATTGTGATACCCCTAGTAAATTTGTTCTCGGTGTAATTAGTAATTATGCTTTAACGTGGCAAGGGAACTTAAATGACACGAACTTATGTTTCAACGTGTTTTACCTCACAATTTGTCTGACCACTATCACACTTGGTAGTACGTGGCGGGAATATCGTAATGCCCCTAGTAAATTTGTGTTCTGTGGGATAAGTAATGTCGATATATACCATTTTCCAGGAATTTTTCTTTGTTATTTTTGGTTCATGTTATGTAAAGGAACCCTTTCGATGACATGGTTTCGTAATTTTCAGTCATATGCTAATATATACACAAATACTAGAAACCTTAGGTTACCTTGAATATGATGTGACCAGACTTTATAGAGCAGTAACCTATAATAAAAGTTTTAATTGTTTTGAAGAATCAACGATCACATTTTCAGTTTTTCATTAAACGTGCTGCGACTAACAAATGTTTTAGAGGTTATGTACGGCCTGCAATCACACGTGGTCAACATNTAAAGGAACCCTTTCGATGACATGGTTTCGTAATTTGCAGTCATATGCTAATATATACACAAATACTAGAAACCTTAGGTTACCTTGAATATGATGTGACCAGACTTTATAGAGCAGTAACCTATAATAAAAGTTTTCATTGTTTTGAAGAATCAACGATCACATTTTCAGTTTTTCATTCAACGTGCTGCGACTAACAAATGTTTTAGAGGTTATGTATGGCCTGCAATCACACGTGGTCAACATATAGCAAGGCAAGGCACTAAATGTTTTAGAGGTTATGTACGGCCTACAATCACACGTGGTCAACACATGAAACAAGGCAAGGCACTACATCAAAACAATAAAATATCACACAACGTTGCTTTGTACTTGCCTGCGGGCAGTTCGAGCNGCAAGGCAAGGCACTACATCAAAACAATAAAATATCACACAACGTTGCTTTGTACTTGCCTGCGGGCAGTTCGAGCGGAGATATCCAGGATTTTTGCAGTCTGGTTGATGACTGAACATCTTCCCAGCTGTCCAGTGCGAATAATATCTGCCTGCCTCTGACTGTTCGTAATGGGATTCCGGGACCGGTTCATTTTCGAAGTACCGAATTTAGGAAAACTAAAAGCTAGAAACTTAAGAGACACTATCCATTACAAAGCGTATACAGCGAAGGTACTAGGACCAGGCAACGGAAACACTGTGCAGTTACAGTAAAGAAGGAATAAATTACAAAACAATCGAAAATACCGACAAGCTATATAGAGCTAAAAATGGAAAAAAATCTAATATATAGGTTAGCAATACGAGGGAAATATAAATTAAGACTACAGATTATGGTACAGCTATAAAGTAAATCTACTTAAAATGAGGTTATTCCACAATTAACGTACAAATAAGAAACTTATAAGAGTTTGCAGAAATGTTATAACTAATCCAACGAGTAGGCCTACATGAGCAAATGATATAAATAAACGATTAAAGTTAACCTACAGACAAAACGGTGATGTGCAATACACCTCAGTAAATGCAGACTAATTCAAAAGTTTAATGCTAAGAAAAATTAAACTAATCCCAAAGCAAGGCTTGAGTAGAGGTGACTAAACAGACGTGCCGCAATATTACGTTGTAATTATACTACAATTCAAAAAAAGCACTGTAATATAAGTTAAGTCTATATTATAATTATCTTAAATAAAGTGAACAACTCTAAACCACTAAAAACAATACGATAAATTGCCAAGATCGCAAGACCACGGCAAAAGCCGATGCAAAGGTACAATGGCGTCGCTGAGATCGAATGTGTTCACCAAGCCGTACATGCACACATCTTAGGACGCAAAATTAACATGTTTTTATATTTCGTAGATGATCGGCATGCATACTCAAAACAGTTTATAAAAACAAAATAATTACTTTTAGTAAAAAAAAGTATACAACTTTATGTTAAAAATTTAAATAAATAATTTTATTGTTATGAACTATTTTCTTTCTTACGGTGCCAACACTAAAACATAGACAACGAAGCGACCAGTCAGTTGATACAATGCTGTCGCAATGATAGTAAAAGTAGTTTCACTGCTACGGAGTTGGTGGTTCTGAATTTCGCAGACCTGTCAGAATGTGGCCTCCTTATATGAAATGAAGTGTGTATATAGGTTTCCTTATACGCATTTTCGCCACACAGCAATTAGTCAGCTCAATATATTATCTAGTGAAATCTTTCTTCATCTTTGGTGAGATCGTATTTTTATCCGCCGTTTTGTGTAAGTTTGTTTGCGGATGTTTTATTTATTCTGACGTGATCGTATTTTGTGTTTGCGATCATGTTGCAAGTTTTTTTGTTATACTTTCTAGCGGTTCCCCGTTTCGCCTTATGGCTTAACCTCGTGGCCAGTTTTTCATCCTTCTTGGGATGTGAGCCGCACACCAATTAGTGCCGTTGTCGTTTTCGACCAAGATTCAACTCCTTTGGCCAGCACCGCAGTGACGTCTGTGATGTTTTCGCCGTCCAAGTGACCTCTAAATAATTTGTTTTGTTTGCTGCATGTGCTCGGGGGTGCTCCGAACTTTCTGTTTTCTGAAGCGACGCCAGTTGCTTCATTACTAAATATCTTTTATTGGACTGTTCAACTACAAATGGTTTTTTTTTTAACTTAATTAAAAGAAAGTAACGATGTAACAAAAATATTCTTGTTGTAATGTATAATTTCATATGAAGCTATCGCGGGTACCCGATGATATAGTCATGGCCATATAATAATACAATTTAACAGAAGGAGATGTTAGCTGGTTCACTATTTATATGTTCAATACTCACCACATAAAAAAAAAGTAAGAAGAGAAAATTTTACATATTTATTGTTTATCTGTTATTAGCAAGATAAAAAAAATAACTTTTGTTATAAGAAAATTTACAATTGTTTTTATTTTCTTTTTCTCAATTATTATCATCCATAATAATATAATTCCATAACTTTAATATTGTGTTGATGACAAAACAAAATTTTGAACTACACCATAACTGTACCATATATATATCCTTATATATATATATATATATATATACCCCTTTTGTAATAAGTAAAACAGGAGCACGCCCATAATTTATGCTTACAGTAGTACACTACTATACACAGGACTCTAGATTCCACCTTCCATGTGTGTGCAATCCCTGTGTTGTAACGAGAGCACCTATGGGTGATCAAGTTCTCGACACGAAGGTGCTACATAACAGTATGTAGTTAAAAGTCGTTACATAAACAAGCTTATGTGAACGAAAAAAAAAACAATCACATATAATTATTCTCCACTAAATATTAGGAAGGCCGATAAAATCTTGAAAGCCTAGGGTTTTTATTTTAGACTTCGTTTAAGACTAGGTTCACATGTAACTGTATTTGTTTACTTGTCGAAAGAAAACACGGCCAATGGCTTGTGCCTATGTGCCTACAAGCAAGCAGCAAGGCAAAAAATGTTTTATTCGTTTCAAACTATTAATTAAAAAACAAGTAAAATATCTACATTTCGAAGTGTAATAAAGAAAAGCTTAACATGCGAAATAGAATAAGGTGCAATAGGTGTTATACGAATAAACCAAAAATGTATGCAGGAGCGATCCAACAGTCGATTTCAGGAGGTGGCCATCTTGCTTTGTACAGCCAATAAGCTGCAGGCGTTGTGTTTAGAGGTCGGATATATGAACCAATCGTAATGTGGAGCGGTAGCATGGTTTAGGAATGAGTTATAAACCATTCGCGGTTACTTCACACTTTTATGAGGCTCTGCTAAAGTTCTACTTCCATGATATTACTCCGCCTCGTCCCAACTAAGCTTAACCAAGTCCAGGAAATAACACCAAAGAACCACGCACCAAATTCTTGGGAACTCAGTAGTAATAAAATGTTGCATGAGAACTATTTCTTACTAAGCGCTGCCAACATAAATGTTTTCTCACTGTTTTTATTAATATTTATTGTGAATGAAGTATTATAATTTATAAATAAAATATAGGTAAAACTTTAATTTAACGAAAAATTATATACCTTTATGTTAACAGTGGTGTAAAACGCTCGTGATACATAGCATATTTAGTAAATAACTAAACACGTCATACATGGGGTTATTTTTCAAAGGTTTGATTCAAAAAGTGTGAAGTAGCCGTGAATGGACTATACCTCCAGGGAAGACCTTTGCGCACAGAGCCTCGCTGGATACTGTACGGATCAAACATAAACAGCTTCCTGAGCAACATGCAGCCGATTGTCTACACTGGGAATGGAAGTGCGCATAGGCAAGCTTTAAAAATTCCATTTATTTTTTTTTACCTCTTTCATAACTTTTTAATGCACTCAACATGATAAAAACTAAACCGTAAGGTCTTACATGATTAGTTTTATCTTTCCCGGCAGTAAGTCGTATTGCCATGATATCTACTGTGTGAGATACGCGAACAACGAATACACAGAAAGTATGACCGGACTAAGTGTTAAGAGGAAGAGTTTAGCAAGACGTCTTCAGTTTATTAGTTTCTCAGCCATGACATTTCCTGCGGCTTCATTTCTGCAAATTTGTATCTTCCTCGGCGTATATCCAGCAACGCGGGAGATTGCTTCAAGTTTTGTTAACGAGGTTCTGTTTTTCCCATTTCGCTCCTTGAACCAGCAGCTAAAAAGTAATTTATTTTCTGATTAATCCTGCTGACGTGGCGATACTGCCGGCGCGGCAACTGAACTTTAAATACGCTCAGAATGTTAATTAAACGACTGCGCGTACTTCTAGAGTCGTGTACTACGAAATGCACGAGAAAACAATTGCCGAGACCAGATTGCGTGCGTTTCCGACGAGTGCAGAGGCGTGTCTGCAACAAGTCGCGTCCAACTGCATAATTAATTATTTCATAATTTGTGATTGTAAACGCCCTGATGCCATAGCTTTTGCTTAACCTGCTAAACGGCGTTGCTTTCAGGAGCCTAGGCAAGTGTTTGAGAGGGGGAGGGGGTCCGTGTTCAACCCCCCCCCCCCCCTAGCACGTGTAAAAATAAAAAAATACAGATTATATATCAGGAAAATTGCGAATTTAGGTAAATAGAATGCTATAATAAAACAGTGTAAATAAGTAGTAAAATAAAAAATGTCTGGTGTTCACACCTACTGTTTTTCTTCAACATAAAAACTTTTATAGGCGCTGTGTTATAAAGAAGCAACGTGACCCCTCCGCACTTCAAGTAAATTTCTGCCTACGCCACTTGTTGCTTTACAAGCTGAAATATAACTTGGGGCACCTTGGTTACCGCTGAAGAGAAACACACGCAGGGTAGGCTTCAATATCATATTTGCAAACACACAGTTGTCCTCCCGTCATTGGCAACGTACGTTTGTGAGAAGACATTGTGGTGTTCGAGCGGACGTGTACTCCGGTGCTGGCCGCCTGTGGTTCGCGGGCAGGCAGCCTAAGACGCGCTGCAGTTTCAGCCAACCAATCGCGAGTGTAGATCTGGAACTGTTATCGCTCAAATCTGACGTCCCTAACTACATAGCTGGCACGAGTGCGGTACGAATTCACAGGCAAATCAAGACAAGCTAGAAGTGTCTCTCCTATATTCATGGCTGCATCGTTGTCAGTTCTTATGCGGTTCTTTATGTTTCCATTTACGACCGTCATAGTGGACTGTACCGTACATAATCTAAAATTCAATTTAAAGCTCCCCCGATCAATAGTAATTTAAATAGCAACTGTATAATCTTCACGTAATAAAACCTCATCAGATACTGTTGTGCTCTAACCGATTCATGAGTCGTTATTGAGCTACGTCCCTAAATACTGTCAAGTACGAGCTAGCTGAAAAGCTTAGTTCGTAACAACTTCCATTACTGGCTGGCTCTCTGCCGATATAATGCCGAGCTGAAAGTGTCCCAATCAATTCTTATTTTCTATGTAACATAATGTACAATACATCCTGTCGATTTCAGCGGTTTACACTTCGAGTGTTGCTGAAGTAACATTACTTTGCACAGAACCTTATGTAAAGTGCAGGTGAAGTAATATTTCCTCGTCCGTGCCTGTAAAGAATGCGGATGTCTCAATATCACGGCAAATTACACACAACTCAGTTAAATTCAGACGACGTGATATTACGTCTGCACCACTCGAAGTGCTAGGGACATGCGAGATTGGTGTTGTTATTTGTCATCACGCTAGTCTTCACAATCCTATGCATACCAGAGCGGACGTCTTTTGTTCATTGACTGCTCCCAAGGCAATCCTTTTCGTACAGAACTGTACGTGAATCAGACACATCATCAACACCTCAATTTGCGCATTAATTTTTCATCTCAAGTGTTGCGAAAGAGGATATTTTTGGTCTGAGAAATACTTAAGAATTTCTTTGTTACACGATGGAACCTATAAAATAATTGTTATTGGTATATGGCGCCGGCGGCAACCAAAAACAAAATGTCGGTGTGCCAGCAATAGCATCAACAACAAAAAAAGTGTGTTAATGATATCTTCTGACCTTGTACAGCACCGACGATGATTTTACCTACTATGTAACACGGCATTCGTGAACAGCATACTCGAGATTAGTATGTTAGCCCATTGAGTCGCATATTAATTGACGAGCTCAAGTGTTGCAGCCGTTAGATTCTTGACGCGCGCTGTACTTGTGTGGCGCGTGTTTCTTGCAGCCAGTGATCAACGTGTTGACATGTTGATGCCAGCAATCACAATTCGCAAATGAGAGGCGCAGGAACTACTGCAAACCAGATTACTCGCAAGGAAAACGCTCAAAACACAGGCCACTGATTTCCCTTGTGTACAGGTCCGGTCATGAATATCCTTCATGTGCAACATGTCCTGAGCCATGTGCACGGAGACTGAGAGTGTTAAGGTGTTTGAAAGTTCTAACTTTGTGGTACACTTACCTAGAACTTGTAATACAATACCTGGTCCAGTGAAAAACCTAGTGCAAATAGACACTTGTTTGAAACATAACCTATCACTAGAGACGTGCAAAATTCGCGTTATTATTTTAAGACAGACTAAAATTCAAATACTTGTGTTTTTGTATTACGTTTGTCGTTGGACTACTGTTTGTCCGGCCACGCCCTGGCCAATAGGAAACTACCAACAAGAAGCTGGCCCAAGCACGTCCGACAAAGTCAGAAAAAAACCTGGGCACGCACTGCTGCATAAGCCAATAAACAAACGACGACTCCAATAAGTAGGGGCAGTGACATTTCGCGAAAAGATTTCGAGACAAGATACAGTCCAAAGCACCGTGGGGTCGTCCAGCTTCTTTGATTGGCTAAAAAAAAATTCTGGCCCGTGTTAACAGTTTGCGCACGAATCGCGAAGGTTCAGTGTCAGAGTTACTTAGTCCTGAGTGGCTTGGTCAAAGACGGACACGGCACCAGCAGCCAATGGAGGTATAACAACAGCTAAGGTGTGTATATAGTATTGAAGTCTACTGTGTGCTCCGATTTTTACGCGAAAATATACTGGCCCTACTTATGTGGCAATATATATATATATTTAAAAAGGTGGTTAAAAATAAAATATGGCTGAAGTAAAAAGTAACTAAAACCTCAAACGTGCTCACTTTACCGTGTACGGCCTATACTACGTGAACAATGAGGGACTAACAATTGTGTGGTAGAGGCTGCAAGTTGTCATGGTGGCCTACGTGCAGGCGCTCGCCGTGTGACGCGCAATTATCGTCCGCCTTCGTGATATGCNCTTTGGAATTGCTTCCATGCAAGGTGGCTTTCTCCTTGGCCGGCTCGGCTCCCCTCCTGTTTCCTCCCCTCATTTCCCTCCCTTGATTACCCCTCCTCGGTGACTCATCGTAACGTTACCGAGCGTTACACTTTTTCATAAGTGACTCCCAGCCCAACCTAATTTAAGACGTTGTCACGTCAAAACATAAAACAGTAGAAATTATTTTAGTATTCACGAAGTTAAGTCTTCAACGTGAAGACCTAGAGTTATTTTTCGCTGTCTTTATCAACTTCACCGGGTGCATGTCACTCAATGCGCATGCTAAACTGTATGCTTGTGGGGACAATGACATATTTAAAACACTGGTTCAAAAAGTGCTCAATTAACCATGGCAGCCTATATCCCCCAGACCTGGAGACGGTTATTTTATTTTAGACTGGCCATGTAATGGTGGACAAGCTCTGTAATCATAGGTCTACAAAGTTCGCGTTATTATTTGGTGTAAGGTAAGGACATGCAAAATTAGCGTTATTTTCTGGCACCACGCTAGATATCACCGTCCTATACTTATTGGTAGGGCCAGTGACTTTTCACATAAAAATCGGAGCACACGGTAGACTTCAACACTATATACACACCTCTGCTGTTGTTATACCTCTATTGGCTGCTGGTGCCGTGTCCGTCTCTGACCAAGCCAATCAGGACTAAGTAACTCCGACACTGAACCTTCGCGATTCGTGCGCAAACGGTTAACACGGGCCAGAAATTTTTTTTAGCCAATCAAAGAAGTTGGACGACCCCGCGGTGCTTTGGACTGTATCTTGTCTCGAAATCTTTTCACGAAATATCACTGCCCCTACACGTAAGTAATAAACACCGTGTGTATATTCCACCGCACTCGGGAGTTAACGTCTAGGGTTAAAATAAAATCTATTTATTGACTCTTATTCCAAATGAGAGAGCTTTCAAAAGTGCTCACTTTACCGTGAATAGCCTATATGTACTAACAAGCAATCACAAGTGGCGCCAGCGTACCTCAAGTTTACGGTGTTCTAATCATCCTTCCTGTGTCAAACGTCCACGACTGTGAGACACTGGCGTTGAAAAGGCTGAATTCTTTAGACAAAGATTTAATGCAATTGCAACAAATAAATGTTCGTAAGAAGATCACGGTTGGTAATCCGCCCTCTTACAGACTCGTTTCTGACACTCGTACACCCATTTCAGGCTGTCAAATTTTCCATTTAAAATATAATTGGCGTTATGATCGGAATAGGAAAATACGGCCATCAAATCTCACGAAACAAAGGTGTGAAATAGTCTTCAACACTTTGGGTGCTGGCGACGTCATGTGACGCCACCCGAATTCATTAGAAAAATGTGGAGTTCGCTGTGGTGCTAAGACGTCCACATTCGGTCACGATGTTGGTGACGTAATATTTATTTACGGACATTTTTACGGGAATGTACAGTATATATACGGAAGCGCAACCCGTAACCACGACAAACGGAGCTGAGCTGTTTAAATACAAAATACTGAATGTCTCGGTGTTTGCTATAGCTTCGGGTTTTGGGGAAGAACAACGCGGAGTCCACTTGAAGCTTTCTTCGTCACTGAAACCAGATCATTATAGTTTCTTCAGCAGTTACGTTATCCGCGCCACCCGGACAGATTCTTTCAAACAAGCGGCATCAGGCGTCTAGCATTTAGCGACACTTAAAATACACCAACTTCAGCAGAAAATGGAAAAAGTTTGCTTGTACAACTGTACTGGTAATAAAGAAGTTATATTCCAGGACAATATGTGCAAGTTGTACGTGAGTGGTTAGAGGTGTGGGCTTTCAACTTTTTGACTCTGGTTCAAATCTTGCTCAAGTATGAAACAGTTTTTTTTTTTTTTAATATCACGATTTTGTGATCGTTATCTCAGTCCAGCCATAGCTACTCGATTTTGTGAACGTATCAGTAATGGCGGTATCGTTAAAATCCTGACACAATTAAAAATATTATTACAAATTTATCAATAATATCATAATATGCAAATTATTTAAATTGTTTGTATATACAAGAAAATGTCGCGTTTTAAACCACCCGTAGGTTAGACTTCACAGTCCTATGTATTTTCGAACCTCTGCTTTCCCATTCATTGGCTGCTGAGCCGGCGTGTAGCCAGTTACGTCAGAGCAGGTGGCACGGGGTCCGGTGCTTGTTTGCTATTGGCTGAGAGTTCACTTAGCCGTGTCTAATAAACTGCGATCCGATTGCCAACATAACGGAAATATACATGTGTTTATAGTCTAGCTTGTCCTAAAATGAATTCGCGAAATGTTCCAGCCCTTAATTATTAGCAATATTTTTGTCGCATATTAATTAATGCGAACAACTTATATTCTCAAAAATCAATTTTGTGTATATAATAATTATATTATGAATAGGATAAATTATTAGGATTCGATATCAGCGACAGTGATAACACAAACGTAGTTTCTGTACACTATATCGATCACGTAATCATGTCAATAACGTTATATCGATATTTTCTAAAATTGAATAGGTCATGATATGTACATAGTTTATTTGTACTATCGATAAAGAGAAACACTGAAGTAGCGTATTTTAGGGCGCGAATGATCGCTTGTGGCAGAGGAAGGAAGTATGTGCAGTGTGCGAGAGCACTAGCGGAAGTTAGCAGTTCCCCAGAGTCGTTGTAAAGTGTCGCATAGCACGCGCGCATGCGCACATGTGTTCTTCACCTCCAGTCGGATTGTGTTCCTCCCGCCTCGCCTTGGCAGCACGTGACACTGTTCATACCGGAACTGGAAGTTCTCTGCTATCGTGAAGCCAGAGCACTTAACTAACTTTCTGTGCAGACGTAGACGCTTCTCGTAATAACTCGTCTTTCAATTCCGCTAACAGTTCATGCACCTTTATACGAATTGGATAAGAGTGTATTATTATTATTTTTTTTTTTGCTAATTTTACCGTTTGGAACCATAATTGGTATTGTTATATAAGTTGTAAACATATAAATTAAAAGCCGATGTTTGTAAGTCGGTGTATATCATAAAGCGCCATTTCCCCTTCTGTTTTATTACAGCTTATTTCTTATAGGCTGTTTTCATTTGAGTAATTTTGAAAGCCTTAGGAATTATTTTTTTGCTCATTTTTTGTCCATCCACCATGTGTGAAATAGACCCGTTGAATCACCGAGTCCACGATTGTGTACACGTTGCAAATGAATGATAGTTATGACCAAGACTGTACACAGCAATACACCAGAGCCCAGTTTTTCTTGTGACTGGAGCCGCGGTGGTGTAGTGGTCAGACTGCTCGCCTCCCTCAACGTGAACCGGGTTCGAGTCCCCGCGGGGTCGCTCCCGGATTTTCGCATGTGGGAATCGTGCCAGACAATGGCACTGGTTGGCTGGTTTTCTCGGGGTTCTCCCGTTTCCCCCGCTCTTTCATTCCGGCGCTGCTCCATACTCACCTCGCTTCACCCTCATCGGCTCTCAAGATCTTGTTTTTAAAAGCCGCCCAAATCTCCCCACTACAATTTCATGCAGCTAACCTGATTTGTGTGATTTTCTATACTTCTGTGATTCGTCGAGCACGGATCACGCTATTCATTGGCTGCGAGAAAAGTGCTCAACAAAATTACAAATCATGCCAAAAAAATTACGTGATTGCTACACTCAAACTCAGAAATAATTCTATGACAGAACGGGTTAAAGTCATAGACTAAATATTGTCAGTCTAAGGGTAAAGTGGTTAGGATTTGAGGTGAGAACATTGTTTATGTACGTAGGTACTTTGTACGCTTTCTTTTACTAAGTTTTAATGGAACTACAAAATATTCCAATTAGTTAAAGTATTTTATTCTTATGGAAGGATAGATAGGTCTATTGAAAATTCAAATGCACACAAACACTGTTTACCACCAGTGTTGTGTAGGATGCGCAGAAGATAAAAATCGGTTTATAGTTCATCCACGGTTACCTCCATCTTTTCCGAAGCCCTGCTAAAGTTCCGCTTCCAGGATCTTCCCCGACGTCATGTGAACCACGCTTAATCAAGTCTAGAAAATTACACCAAAGGGACAACACGCCGCATTCATGCGCACTCAATTCAATAAAATGTTGCATAAGAACTATTTATTAGTAAGCATTCCCATCATATCTATTTTCTCTCTGTTTTTGTTATAATTAATAATTATAAAATATATTATAATTTACAGATCTAAGTAAAAGTTCAATATAATATTTAAAAAATGTAATTTTATGTTAACACAAGTATACAACGTTTGTGACACTTGGCATGTTCAGGAAACAACATGTTTGATCCAAAAAGTGCGAAGAAACCGCGAATAGACCATAGCTCACGTTTAGTGTACGAGCTGGAGATACATACGCAGGTTGAGTGTACCTGAGTGTCATGGTACTGTCATGGAAGTCTCTTTGCGAGCCGTGGTACAGTCTGCATAGCCATCACAGTATTAGCGGGATACACCTTCTGTACGATGGAGCTTGCTATACAAACGCGCGTAACACTGAACATGGACGCATGGCTACCTAGCAAGTTGGAGAACTTTTACATTTGTTACGCAAGAACCTATGCGTAGCCAATCATATTCCACTTTATTACTACACGCGTTAATTTCACTTTCATAACTGCACACTTCTGGTAACGAAGCTAAACATGATATGCTTGACTCCAATCATCATGTTTAGTTTCTTGTGTTAGCCCATTCGTAGAGGTATCTGTTTCTCGCGAAAAAGGTTTCCGGACAAGTTGTGTCCCAACGCACTCTTGTTCAGAATCGCTTTCGTGATTGGTTCGTTTGAATTTGTTGCGCGTCTTATCTGCCTGCCCGCGAATCATGGACGGTCAGTGATCGGGGAAACTCAATTCTGATTGGCTCGATCATGCAACAGACTGTCTCCGCACAAAGACAAATGGCCAGTAGTAAAATGATGACTGCAAGTGTGCATATTGAAGTCTAGCCTCCGCGTAAATATTTTCGGTCTACTCATTCGGTCACACATTAAATTCTGAGTTCAAGCGTTGCGGCCTGGAAGTTCTTTGCATACGCTGTGCATGGTGTTCAGCATTTTTATTGCAACCAATGAACAGCACGGTGTCTCTCTGACGATATCGTCGTTAATCATTCGTGTCAAAGAGGCGTGGAGAATTCCACAAAACAGATTAGTCGCAAGGAAGACTAGAGCACTGGTGTCTTGCTGTGTACATCACGTGTCATAAGCGTAGTTCATGTGCAACATGCGCACTGTCATATACGGTCACTGCACGGGTTAGTTTGTTTCTCTGGCATGTTATACTGCACTTCATGTAAGTACACTACAATCTGACAGACGATGGGACCAATCTACACACTATGTAAACAGTAAATGCTCTCGTTTGCAAAGTATTGTATCAGCTGATGGTTTGTTGTGGGATGTATGTTGTTATGAAGGCGATATCGATGATCATCATGGAAGAAAACAGTACTTAGAACTGATGGTTGAAATTCAAAACTTAAATTATACTTACAATATTGGTGATTTAAATTATGATTTTAAAGTAGCGTACAATTTGTTTGGCTTTTATCTAATTGGTTAATAAATATGTTTAGCAATTATGGCGGAGCATGGGTACAGTTACGGCCGGTGAAACTTCTCCATTTCTGTGAACGCCATTGTACATGTGATCTTTTCCCGTCACGTGTATGAGAGTACCTTGCTGGTGTTATCGGAATATTTTATCGCTAGTTAATGATTTTTGTATTTAACTTTATTAAGCATAGCTGGTTGTAGGGGTGGGGTGCCTTCGTAGTGAGCTTTCTTGCGTGAAATGTAATATTGTCCGCACGTGTATTGCTTGGTCCGCCATCGTCGATACCGTTGTGTGTGTTTGTGTGTTATGAAGCGCCAACGTGTATTTTCTTTCCGCAGTTTGTTAGTTTCGGGAAATCGGTGAAGTGTCGCAGTTATTGAATGATTCTGCAAATTGTTTCGCATCAGTGGCAGACAAACGTGTCCAAGAATTGCCGCATAACAACGTTTGTCCAGGAGTTGCAAATAGGAATTACGAACCGTAAGTCAGAGTATTTTGTAAATAATGCATTTCAAAACGGCTATTAGAATGTTTTAATTGTACGTGGCCTGTAAAAACCATTTCAACGCGATTTTGTAGTGCAAAAATAACACGTTTATTATACAGAAAATGCAACAAGTGTAAGGTTAACTTCGCCTAAAATATTTACGTGCATACGGAATGTGTTTATTATTAACATCGGTAGAAGAACATAATATTTATCGCGTTTTTATCTTTCGGTGTGGTTAAAACTTTACAGGTTATAATAATTTTAGTGTGACTTCCGCACGAACAAAATTTTCTACTGGTTCATTAAAACAATATGTAATTCAAAATTATACCGTCGCATAAGAAGTGCTGCAAAACAATATCATCTCGTGAAATACGTTTAACTAAAGTTTCTCCCATTGCCATCAACCCGAAATAAAACTAACAGAGCCCCAGCAGTGTAACTTGGTCATAACAAATCTAAAGTAAGCTGAAATGGTAACTTCATTGATCATAGCATTTGTTTGCATACTTTGTTTTCGTCATGGATAGAACAGCTGTGGCGGAAGGATAAATGTTAGCCGCGCTACATTTCTAGAACTGTTAAAATTTAGTGAACGTACATGAAATGTTATCTGTTTGTGGAACTCTACAATACTGTGCCTCAGTTAGTAGTTCCTTGGCCGATGTTCCAGTTTTACCTCAGACCAGACAGCGCGGCATTCCGCTCTTGTTTTTTGCAAGTCGGGTATTGGCTTAACTTCGTCCAGTGTGTGGCTTGCAAACTTCAAACCAGTTGAATAACAAAGTCATGTGTAAATGTATTTGAAGTCTATCTTGTTCTCAGATGATTTCGCGATATTTCGGGATCTCTAGTTATGGGCATGTATTTGGTTATGATACAGTCAATTAGTAGTATATCCGCACTTTTCAAATCAAACTTTTGAAACATTACCTTATGCATGAAGTCTTTGGTTGTTTCCTAAATATGTTACTTAGGTATCACAGGTGTTTTATTCTTGTTAACATAGGAGCATTTTAGTTTTGAAATAACTGAACTTTTACCTACATTCTGTCCGTCTATAAATAACAATATTTTATTTGTAGTTAGTATGAATGAGACCAGAGACAAATGGGAGTGTTGGCAGGGCCGACTAAGAAGTAGTTCTCTTCTCATGTAAACTATTATTAAAGTGAGTCCGCACAAAAGTGCGTTATCCCTCTGTTGTGATTTCCCAGACTTAGTTAAGATTTGTCTGCACGAGGCAGAGAAATAGCCTGCAATTAGAACTTCAGCGTGGCTTTCGTAAAGTTGAAACTGACCGTGAATGGACTACAGTTAGGGATTCCGGAATTTCGCGAAAATATTTCTGCAAATGCTAGATTTCAATACCTTATGGGCATGCCTGCAGTTTTCTTTTGCTTCTCGGCGGCGTATCTTTGTAGGAAGACATTTTCTTACTTCACCGGCCAATCAGAATTAGGCTACTCAGATACTGTACGTCTGTGATTGGCGAGCAGACACCTATGACGCGGAACACGTAAATCATCTGTTGACGAAAGTTAGAGGCAGTGATATTTCGCGAAAATATTTCGAGACAAGATACAGTCCAAAGCACTGTAGGGTCGTCCAGCTTCTTTGATTGGCTAAAAAAAAATTGTTCTGGCCCGTGTTAACCATTTGCGCACGAATCACGAAGGTCCAGTGTCGGAGTTACTTAGTCCTGAGTGGCTTGGTCAAAGACGGACACGGCACCAGCAGCCAATGGAGGTATAACAACAGCTGAGGTGTGTATATAGTATTGAAGTCTACTGTGTGCTCCGATTTTTACGCGAAAAGTCACTGGCCCTAATGAAAATGGATCTGATCTAAAGTGTTATGAAACATTAAATCTTGTAACTATAGTGTTTATTTGGACTGTAGCACGGCCTTGACACGGGGGTGGAAGGACTGCCGTTGCGCTACAGGTAGCGTGTAGGGGTGGAGGGGGCGTGGTCACGCGGCATGGCGGTGACCTTGAGGCTGG
>NQII01000547.1:26991-51496 GCA_002778355.1 Clitarchus hookeri | reverse complement strand
AGCGGGCTGGAGGCTCCAGCGCTGGAGGCGGTCAATACTGGGCCAGTGGCGCACGATGCCTGGAGGGACTTCTTCTCCAGACGCAAGCGGGTTTACAACAGGAAAGTTACGCCGTAAGACGTGCGCAGAAGAACCGAAAACGTGTTTTAGTCCATTCACGGTTACTTCACACTTTTCTGAAGCCCTGATAAAGTTCTACTTCCAGGATATTCCTCCGCCTCGTGGAAATAAAGCTTGGCCAAGTATAGAAAACCACACCAAAGGAAAAACGCAGTGCATTCTTGCGCACTCGGTTATATAATATTTTACATAAGTACTATTTCTTACTGCGCATTATCAATACACCTATGTGCTCACTGTTTTTTTTAATTAATATTAATTGTTAATTAAATATTATAATTTACAGATAGAATATAAATAGAAGTTCAGTTTAACCAAAAATGAGATACTTTGATGTAACAGACGCATAAAACTCCTGTAAAACATGACATGTACGAGACAACCAAGCACCTCACACGTGGGCTGATTTTTCAAAGATTTGATTCAAAACGTGTGAATAAACCGTGAATATACTATTTCTAGGGACACCTGTTCTTCGCGAAAAGATTTCAGGACAAGTTGTATTCCAACGTACTTTAGTTCAGAACTACTTTCGTGATTGGATTATTTGGATTGTTACGAGTTTATCTGTCTGCCCGCGAATCACGGACTGTCAGTATCGGAGAAACTTAATTCTGATTGGCTCACCCATATAACAGATTGTCTTCACACAAAGACAAGCGGCCAAATCGATAAGTATCGATATATCTATAAGTATCGATATATCGAGCATTGACGCAGCATTGTACCCTAAGCGCTAATTTTACAAAAAAAAAAATAATTTTTTTTTAGAAATCAGATATTTTTTCGGATTAAAAGTAGCCTATTTCACTTCCCGGTCCTCAAACTATCTCTGTGCAAAAAAAAATCACGTCGATCCGTTGCTCCATTGCGACGTGAAAGAGGGACAAACAAACATCCAAACACACTTTCACACGCACACACACACACATATATATATATATACATATATATAAATAAGTATAAAAATTATTTAAAAGGCACGTGTATGCACATGTTTATGATTATATTTGATCGCAAGATTAAGCGTCTCTGTTAGAAACAATCTGCTTTAAAGTACGATCGGCATACATTTGGATGTGATATGCGAGGTTGGGTTAGAAACAAACGTAAACTGCACAGTCTTGTCGCAAGTTTTCATTGGCTGGAATTATCAGGTGAATTGGGAATCGTAAAAAATGTAAGTAATAAAACCTAGTGTGTATATTCCAGGACTCAAAAGTTCACGTGAAAGGGTAAAATAAATATATTTATTGAATCTTATTCCAAACGAGAGGGCTTCAAAAAGTCCTCACTTTAACTTGAATGGCCTATAGATAGGGGCAGTGAAATTTCGCGAAAATATGTCCAGACAAGATACAGTTCAAAGTACCGTGGGGCCGCCCAGCATTTTTGATTGGCTGAAACATGTTCTTGTCCGTGTTAACTGTTTGCGCACGAATCAAAGAGGTTCGGTATTGAAGTCTACCGCACGCTCCGATTTTAGCGTGGAAAACTTATATTCCATTTAAACATTTAAAAATTTTAATAATAATTAATATTAATAAAAACGTAGATGATGTATGTGTGTTTGTAATTGCCTGGTAAGAAATAGTACACATGCAAAATGTTATTAGACTGAGAGGGCACGGATACGGTGTGTTGTCCTTTGGTGTAATTTTCTAGAATTGATTTAGCTTTGAAACTTAGCAAGGCTTCGTAAGTGATGCCCTTCAGCTCAGTCTGTGAGAACCTCTGTCGCGTTCATGCTCTCCTGATACATACTCCCCGCAACCAGCCTCGTAATGCGGCCAACATAGATAGGGCTGGCTGCCTTGCTGTCGCGTCGGCCCCGGAGTGAGCGTAGAGAAAACCAGGTACCTCTGTCGCANGGTGTAATTTTCTAGAATTGATTTAGCTTTGAAACTTAGCAAGGCTTCGTAAGTGATGCCCCGGAGCGAGCGTAGAGAAAATCAGGTACCTCTGTCGCGTTCATGCTCTCCTGATACATATAATGCGGCTAAAACGGGGCTACCCTGCTGTCGCGTCGGCCCCGGAGTGAGCATGACGGCCCCGGAGCGAGCGTAGAGAAAACCAGGTACCTCTGTCGCGTTCATGCTCTCCTGATACATACTCCCCGCAACCAGCCTCGTAATGCGGCCGCCCTTTCGCGTCGGGCGCAGAGCGCGCGTGCATGATAATGACCCTGGAGCCAGCTTTTCCCGGATACAACAAATAAATCAGCGAAATTGTTTTTTGCAGTTTAATTTCTCCCCCCCCCCTTCCCACCAATTTCTTTTTAAGAAAAAACATTTTAACTAATATTATTATAAATGCGAAAGTGTTTGTTTGTTTGCCCTTCTTTCACGCCGCAACGGATCAACGTGATTTTTTGTACAGAGATAGTTGGAGGGCCGGGAAATGACATAGGCTACTTTTTATCCCAAAAAAATATCCCATTCCCTCAGGAATTTTTTTTTTTTTTTACTAAAAATAGCGGTCAGGGTACAATGCTGCGCCAATGTAAGTTGTTAGTTAGCACCTTTACAATGACGTTGATACAGGACATTATGCTGATACACTATGGAGATGGGCGGTTAGAAATAGATGCCGAGGGCTGTGTCACTAACGGGGGATTTTAGTAATTTTGTGCAGAATGATACAGAACTGATTGCTAGCGTTTTCCCAGATCTACAAAGAAATATAAAGGACGACCAGTGGTAATGTAAAAAGAGCGATTCTACCACCAAAAATGATTTCAATAGTGCTCTGTTCTGTGTTTATGATCAGTGTCTGTCCACTAACAAATACCGTTATTTCTTCCTATAAGTTTGTTACTCTAACCACGTGACCGAAGCCGCGGGTAAAAGCTGGTACATAACATAATATATGACTAGGGCCAGTGATTTTCCGCGAACTCGGCTGTTGTCATGCCTCCATTGGCTGCTGGTATCGTTTTCACATTCTGCCAAGGCACTAAGGATTCAGTAACTCAGACGCTCTACCTCCGTGATTCGTGCGCTAACATTTAAAACACGGACCAGAACATGCTTCTTCAGCCAATCAAAGATGCTGGACGACCCCACAGTGTTTTTAAGCCTATCTTGTCTCGAAATATCACTGTCCGTATTTATAAGTAGGGCCAGTAATTTTTCGTCCAAAAATCGGAGCGCACGGTACACTTCAATGTTATATAAACACCTCAGCTGTTGTCGTGCCTCGATTGGCTGCTGGTGTTGTTTTCCGCTCTTGACCGAGCCACTCAGGATTCTGTAACTCCGACACTGAACCTTCTTGATTCGTTCGCAAACAGTTGACACGGACCAGAACATGCTTCTTCAGCCAATCAAAGAGGCTGGGCGACCCCACGGTACTTAGAACCGTATCTTGTCTCGAAATATCACTGCTCCCTCCTATCTGTAGGCTATTCACGTTAAAGTGAGCATTTTTTGAAGCCCTCTCGTTTGGAATAAGAGTCAATAAATATATGTTATTTAGCCTTGGACGTTAACTTCCGAGTGCGGCGGAATATGAACACACTGTTTATTACTTACATGGCAATATATATTTAGGAATGTGGTTGAAGAATAAAATATGGCTGAAATAAAAACGTAACTAGGGCCTCAAAAGTGCTCTCATTTCAGTGAACAACAGCCTGTACTGAAATTGTCATTGTAGGTACATGTCAGGAAAAATTTATCAAATGTTTGAGTAATTGAACATGTAGAGAAAGGCGGCATCAGCCAGATGGGAGCAAGGAGTTTAGTCTCTTGAAACTAGGACAGTTAGCCAGTTGAAATGATGAACTTGGCCGAGAGTGGTGTTCTTCTTGAGGAGGTTTGCAAGCAGGTGCCACAGGCCACAAGAAACCGAGTACTCTCTACCAGAACTACTTGTGCGACACTACGGCAACACTGCTTCCCAGGTCGCCGTCAGGATGACCCGCTGGGATGCTCTACCCGACCTCCTCTGGGGTATAACAGCAGATGCACCAGTGAGCCCTCGTGCGCAAGGATTGAGATACTCTCTCGAAGGAATTATTCACACATTTACCAAACGAGTGTATACGTAAAGTGAGAAAGCGCGAATTGTTAAGTTATTTCCCACATACTTATTGTAGCGTTTGTACATTTGCTCAGGAAACAGTTAAATGCTTAAGAAATTTCCCAACTTTGTATAGTAGCGACTCTGAACATTCCATATCTGTAGTCAAATGTGTGGTGTTATTTCCATATGATATATGGGTTAAAAACTACTTCCAAATCAGTTTAAGAAGTTAACCAGAGATTTGTTTGGAGTGCACTGGACCAGCGCGGAGGAGCCATCAGTAACATCCCAGTTGACCAGAAGCAAGCTCCGAACTGATACTGTGATGTGCGATATGTAGAGGATGGTGGCGGCTGGTGAGCTCGAGTCGCAGCCAATTAAGTGTCAGGTTGCCAGGAACAACCAATGGCATCGCTCATAGGAAGACCTTGACTAGTGCTGCCTGTAGTTCGCAGAAAGATTGATGTGGTCGAGAGCAGGAGCGTAGTCGTACATTTAGCAGTCCCGCGACGCTTCGACTTTCCATGTCGTAACCGCCTGCCTGCCAATCAAAGAGGTTCAGTAAAAGAGTACCCAAATTCTGACTAGCCCGTTCAGTCTTCTCGCATATAAATTAGGCCAATAACCGAAATAAGCTGTGTGTACGCACGCAGAATATTAAAGTCTAGCCTGTTTCCCCTGCCCTTGCATTCCGGTGCTGCTTCATTCTCAACTCATTTCACCCTCATCTGCTCTCAAGACCTTGTTGTTAAGAGCCGCCCAAATCTCTCAACTCAACTCCACTTTAACGGTATTAAATCTGGAGATCTGAGTGGATGCTCAACATTTCCTGGTAGATCTGTTCACCTCCCAACAAATGTTCCGTCCAGGAGCGGCTGTAGGTCTTGATGGTATGGCGGTGCATAGTCCTGCTGACAAAAGTAACTGTCGTCTGGGTGGAGTTGGTGAGCAGCTGGAAAACATATTTTCCTTCACATGGTATGGTAAATTTCACCTATCACTGTATTCATCAAAGACTAATGCACCACAAGTCCTCTGGCAGACATACCGCACCGCACTGTTAACCGAGGAAGATTAACTACTTGCTCTAAAACAATTTTGGGATTTTTATCAGCCCAGTACACACAGTTGTGGTTGACAGTTCAATTCAACATATAGGTTGCCTCATTGAACCAAACGTCTGTTGTCATTGCACACATTTACAGCCCACTCAAAACATTTGACATGCTTATCTGAGTCATCTTGATTCACAGCGAGAAGAAATGTGGGATTGTAGGGCATCCACTTTACTTGCTGCAATATGCAATGGACACTTGATTTAATACAATTGTAGTGGAAATGGCAGAGGTGACGAGAAATTTAAGTGGATTTTACAGAGTTATTGGAAATTTAAGAGCATGATTGAGATGCAGAGATAGTGGTGGGCTTTCGTGGCTGCAAACGTAACTGACAACAGCAGAATGGCTACACGTACTCACACACACCCAATGTTGTCTGTGTAAGTATCAAATACACGCAGTCCCATCAGTTGGTCTTTGGTAGTCTCTCTGTTATTAATGTACAAAGAAAGAGCGTAAACATTAATTTGGGACAACCAGTATTAGAGCTTTCATACTATAAAATTTTAAATAAGAAAATAGTTTCATATTTTTAATAGCAAAAAAGACCAAGTAAAAAAATTAGTATAAAAAGTAAAAACACGTGAAATGTATTTTTTCTGTGTAGACAGATTATTCAAATACGCTAGCTGACAGGTTGTGGACCATCATAGACATGTGAATTGTATGTTTGACGAGTGGAATGCTTGTATCTTAAGTATTAAAAACCTTCCGATTCTCGGCATATGTTAGTTACAGAAAGCATCTTCGTAATCTAGCCGTGTTCTTACAGTTCCAATTCATCTCACAAAAACCAGGTTTTATTTATTTTTATTTTAAGTAATATAAACATTCCTACTTTTACCTAGCTTTCATTGTTCGCTGACATGGGATCCTGATCTTTGTATTGTATATAACTTTACTGTTACATGGTTTTGTGTATAATTTTAGGTTGTCTTGTTTTTTGTATTGGTTGCACTCTGACTTGTTCCATGTCCGCAAGCTACTAGCTTGCACGAAATCCTAATGTTTTATATTTAGAACCACCTGTTTTTTTTGCGTAAAGATTTACGCGAAGGCTAGAATGTCCTATGGCACACAGCAATTTTCTTTTGGTTATTAACCACGTATTTTTGTCGGGAGACAGTTCCTCACCTGACTGGGCCAATCAGAACTAGGCAACTCTGGCAGTGAGAGTCCATGATTAGCGGGCAGACACCTGAAATGCGCAACCACTAAAGTGAATCTGATCTCTAGTGTTTTGGAGTACAAGTAGTCCTGAAATCTTTTCGCGTAAAACAGGTGGTCCTCTTCATATTGCGTAGAGTTACACTGTTTACATTACTTTGTAATACTATGTGTTTTTTTCTTTTCTGGTATTGAGTTTACTATTTGACTTGTTCCGTATCGCTGAGCTGTTAGCTCACATGCGATCAATGGAATGTAATTATTTTTTCCTTCACGAGGCATATGCAGTAATTACAAATACAAAGCTGATTGTGTCAACTGTAGTGAGACGAGTAGATGGTCCTGATGTGCAGATGCTGTGGCGCTGACGGCAGAGGCTGGCGGGACGCTGGTTGTTGATGGCCGTGATGTGCTAAAGTTGTTTTGATGTTAGACTGCAGTTTTAGTTGTTTTATTACATCCGTGTGATTAATTTTCCATACATAATAGTACATTGATGTTGGACAAGTAATATAAATTGCACAGTACAACGTTATATGTAAATATACAATAAATATGCCAGGTTATACATATACATGATGCAAAGTCAACAATATTCTTTGTCTCTCTCTTCCTTTTCTTATCAGCGATAGGCTACCGATTACCATGAATACATCTTCTTTATACTGAAACAAAAGAAAAATTGAAAGTGGGCTAAGAAGTCAAGAAACATGCAGAATGTAACAATATAATAATTAATGTTTATGATTTAAGTAATCTTCTACTGGAAAAAAAGCATGTTCTGTAAAAAAAAATTTCTTCAGGTGTGCTTTAAACCATTTTGGGGTCCAGAAACAAATTTCTAGTAGATGTTGAGGGGAGAGGCTTGGGCGGCTCTTAACAACGGCATCTTGAAAGCCAATGAGGGTGAAGTGCGATGAGTATGGAGCAGCACGGGAATGCAAGGACAGGGAAAATGGGAGATCCCTGAGAAAACCTGCTGACCAGCTACATCTTCTGGCACAATTCCCACATTGAATTATCTGGGAGTGGCCCCTCTAGGAATTGAGCCCGGTTTACCTTGGTGGAAGAGTGCTCTAGCCACTGTGGCAACTGTGGCCCCTTATTGTAGATGTAGAGGGAGTTTGTTGAAATGCGGAATACTAGAGTAGGGATAGGGAGGCTCTCTCTGTACCAATTTTAGACTGACTGAGGATATGTGAATGTGTTTTTATTCTAGTGTCATGCCTGCGATAGGGCTTGATTTTTCTCAAACGGCGACTGAAGGGCGGCTGGTCGCTGTGCGTGTTGCAGGAGGCGTACCGGCGCTGGGCGTGCGGCTCCCTGCTGCCCCATTTCGTGAACTCGGGGGAGACGAGGGTGAGGCCTTGTCGCAGTGAGTGCCAGCTAGTGGAACAGCGCTGCCCGTTCTTCCTGCCGGGGGACCGCGCCCCTCCCTGGGACCGAGCCCCAGTCTACCCCACGCAGTATGCCGGGGAGCCCACTTTCCTGTGCCTCGGTCAGTACATGCCAGCTACTGCTTCGCCCCTCACACTACACGTCTACCTCACATACTCGTCCCTCACAGCATGTCTTTACGGTCTCTGCCTGGCTGGAGCATGAAATGTGTTGCAGACGTCTAGTAGAAAGCACACATTATTCATAAATGGTTTGATATTTTGTAGTGGTGTCTGAATACAAAAAGCATTAAAAATTGTTTCATGCCCCGAGACAAGTTTCTAGTTCTCATTTCAACTCCAAGAATTAAAATTTTTTTTAATGAAAATTGTTAAAATGGGTGTTTTCTGTATCAGCAAATATAGTTGGTTCTGTTTTGAGTAATCTAAGAAAGCCTTTCGGTTAAGTATCAATGGTTGTATGAACTAGGAACCCAAGTCTATATAGGGCACGTTCAAACCACAGAGGTCTTAATTTGAATCCCATATTAGCCATGGATGTGCATGATATGTGTGTCATTTAAATGTGTGTTAAAAGTTGTCTACTGTTGAGTGAGCACTTCTGAAATCAACCTCTGTCAACAATAAGTGCTTGTAACTGCATGTATGCTAAAGTACACCCAGGAGCCGTGGTGGTTTAGTGGTCAGACTACTCGCCTCCCACCAAGGCAAACTGGGTTTGATTCCCGACTGGGTCGCCCCAGATTTTTGCACATGGGAATCGTGCCGGATGATGCCGAGGGTTGGTGGATTTTCTCTGGGATCTCCTGTTTCCCTTGCCCTTTCATTCTGAAGCTGCTCCATACTCACCTCGCTTCACCCTCATCAGCTCTCAAGACCTCTATGTCCAGATTCGCCCAAATCTCTTAACTCACTCACTCACTACTGTACGCACTGACACACAGTAAATTGGCAGACAGTCGCTGAAAATATTTTTAACACTTGGTGTTGTTTTGCGAGTGTAAAGTTTAAATTTATGGTTACTGAAGTCTGTTTCTCTTGTTTACACACGTAACAGCACAAATTTGCATATTACTCTAACACATTTCCTTTGCAAAAAAATCATGTATTCACTTGGATGGCGGATGAATAAAGTGAGATGATTAACTGCAATGCTAGGTTTACATATGGCAGAAGGATACACGATACAAAATGAGAAGAGAAGTGGATCCCATGCAGGCCTTTCAAAAGTGCTCATTTGTCTGTGAATACGCCATAGCTAAGTTCATTGCATTAACTGCCCTGCAGTTAGATTAGGGTTGTGCGAATATTCGGTATACCGAAACGAAAACAAAAAATTACAACTTCAATTTTTATTTTGGTAAGAAATTTGGTTTCTGAAAGTTGTAACAAAACAAAATTTTTAGATTTCGATGAATTTTTGGGTGTTAAATGAATGTTCTTTTAGTGCAGTAGCAAAGAAAATTTTTGCCTCTAAAACATTTAGTTTGTTTTCATTATTTTATAACTGAAATATCTACATAAAATTTAAATATAGGCAAGACCTCCTGTGGTAAATACTCCATATCCTAAATTTTTTTGTTTGATTTTGCAACAAATTTGTTATAATGAATAACTTGCTAAAATGTTATGAAATTCGTTAATCTTTCGTTAAGGCTGGGATCTAAATAAATTATATTTCATTTTCGTTTCAGTTTCACGAATGTTCGTAATATATCTTTTGTTTTCATTTCGTGAAAAAAAAAAAAAGTTACATTTGCACAACCTTAGTTAATTGCAAAAATTTAGGGGTTTTAAAAAACCCCAGTAAAACAAAACAATAATTTTGTACACAAATATGTATTGCAGTAAACTCTTCCTTAACCTGTGATGTTGGGACTAAAATGTTGCTGAGTAACAGAAAATGCCATTTAATAAACAGCATCTCATACTGTCATCTTTGCGGGTAATGTCTTAAAAGCTACAAAAATATAAAATTCTTCTTACTATTGCTTTTTGCAGCTCAATAAAAACAATAATACCATAGTTATCATCATTACAATTATTTATGTACATATTTTATTGAAACACTTTATTTAAAGTTCCAGTTATACTAATAATCTCCTCTCTTCCTTTCCAAGACTGCATACTAGATTAGGGAGCATTGGCTAACAAAGACTGTTAACTGAGAGGCTTCTGCAAACATTAAATAATAGATTGAATAGTGTTGCAGGAGACACATGTTAGTGTGGTTGGCCGTATGCAGTGGAAGAGTGACGTGCATTGCTGTACGGAAGGTGATGTGCAGAAGCAGGGTTACGCTTGGTGGAGTGTGATTGATGGGTGGTGCGCCACTGTTGCAGACCCACACATCCCGGAGACGGGCGAGCAGCTGGGCAAGTCGCTATACGGGCCCGCCTCGTGCTGCTTCGAGCACTGTGGCCCGCCGGGGACCCCGCTGTGCTGCAGGCGGTGCGACGGGCCGTGCCCCCCGGATCGGATCCAGCATGTG
Source organism: Clitarchus hookeri (assembly GCA_002778355.1). Taxonomy (NCBI): domain Eukaryota; kingdom Metazoa; phylum Arthropoda; class Insecta; order Phasmatodea; family Phasmatidae; genus Clitarchus; species Clitarchus hookeri. The sequence goes on along the minus strand of NQII01000547.1, from coordinate 41,177 downwards.
CCCTACTGCGCGGGGCTGACCAACCTGAGCGCTCTGCGACCGGAGCCGCGCCCCGCCATGTCCGCCTGCCCCTCCACCGTTCTGGTGCCGGCAGCCGCGTCTCGACCCCACCCCACCTGTTGTTGGACGACTATGCTCGAACTATTATTACACATCTATATTATTACAAAGAACTGCGATGCGACTCACTCGTTGTTACGTCATACCGTCACGTTCATTTTAGTCCGTAGTTTTACTCTTGTTTGGGGAAACACATAGTGAGAATTCTTGTGTTTTATTTTTTTATTTGATATGAAATAGTGTTACCTAACGGATTTTCATGTTAAACAGAATTCGATGATGTACGTACATTTTGTAGTAAGGCTGTGTACACCCTGACGGCTTGGTGGTGGGAAAAACGATGGGAAGCTGACGGGACCGTTTCTTGTCGACCTTTTTAATTTTATAAATTCCACGCAATGTGATAACGCCTTAGAGTTACCAGGTCACGTTCGTGGCCACGACGTGTTGTTTCTATTGCTCTGGTTGCCGCTTGTGGAATGAGGTGTCGCTGTTTCCGTTTGTTTTGAAGAGATCGCAGAAGTAGCGACTTGCAGTTGTAGTTCAGTGAGACGTCCAAAAGTATATTCTTAAAGCAGGCACTAAGTATGTTGATAATCATGTGTGATGTATGTGACATAATGCACAATTGATGTGTAGGTATTATACATAGAGAATATCTTGTTAGTTTTATGATGAAAATTCAGTTGAAGTAGTTTCAGATTTTTTGTTATTTCAATTTCTTAGCTGAAACTGAGGGAGCTAAATTTTGAAAGTATCAGAACAAATTATAAAAAAATATCAAGTATGTTAATGTTTTAGAGAATATAAGATACATTATGATAAACTTATAACACAAATATTTTGGAATCTTCGCTACATTCTATATTTTACATCTTGTGTAAGTATTTTGAGGCTTTAATTTACTGGTGTTGTTACTTGTTTTGTGCCCACAAGAAGCAAATTATCTAAGTTAATTAATATTTGCCATTCCCTTAATACAAATTATGTATACGATCACAGTTAGTGCAAACGCTGAATATCTCTTAAGTTATGGAGCCTTCACTTTGCCCTTAGTTATTCATGGCTGTGTGTGAGAGTTGACGTGCAGCACCAAACTGCTCGGTATTGTACGCTGTCTACACGAGCGAACTATGGAGGAAGCAGCACCTTGTGCACGACGGCTTCAACTGCACCGTCTTAGTTTCGCATTACGATCATGTTGGACGCCAGCTGAACTCTCGGAACAGTAATCAAAATGATGGAAAAAGCATTATGATGACCAGTGAATCTTAACTCGTGTGTCTTATTATCTTATTTGCAACCGCCAGTCGATAATGTGCACTGCACTGTCTTGTAAGTTTCACCGAGTTGTCTAGTTCACTTGTGCCCACGAGAACCACCTCCCCTCCCTCACATGTCGCAGTGCCCTGTCTGCAACGGTCACTGTTACGTACAAATACTTTTTAACTACACACATTTTTCTTAATAGGTTTAATCAACAAAAGTGGCTTTATTTTGAAACAACTGCGAGTTTCCTGTACTCGCAGCACGAGACGTTGACTGAACTGAACTGAACAGCAGGGCAAATTATCCTTTCCAATCAGGGGTGAGTCCTGGGTGCAGCTCGAGTTTGTTGGCTGCGTGGAGCACGTCTGCACGCTTCTGCACCATTCCGTTCTCCCGCGCACAGCCATGACTACGCTTCGAGTTGGCGTCGTGCCATCTGCCGTAGACATGTCAGCATCCTCATCTCAGATCGCACTATGAATCATACGTTATACAAACACGCACATTATAAACTAAATACTATGGCGTATAGGTTGTACACAGTCTTTATGTGAGTATTAACCAAGGTTTGAACATCCCCCGACTCCAAATACTTATAAGGATTAAAAAATTTTTATTTACAAATCGAGTTTTGAGAATATGTTAAATTTTTTTTTTTTTGGTAACAAGCCTAAAATATAAATAGCATATATTTATTTATGTTTTCTTTGTTAAGTTTTTTATAAATGGTGTCACTAAATAAACTGTAGAAGACAGAATCATTAAGTACCACTAGCATGTTGATGTACGGAGTAGAATCGTCTTCATTACATTAAAAACCAGACAAGTCATTTGAAGGTATGCTACTCATTTTTAAAAACCAAGTAATTATAACTATCCAAATAAATATCCATGATCGAAAAATGCACCTGTGCGATTAATAATTTTAAATTACCTTAAGAAACATATAAACTGTAGTTGCTCCTTTGAAAATAACTATGAATTTTAGATTTTAGTAATCTGACAGAGAAACTGAACTACGGTAAAGATCATCATATCAAAGACTGGCTTTCATCAGTTGCTAGCGGTGTCTACTGGCACATAACGAGTTCCTTCGACCACCTCCTGTGTGCTGACCTTGTGCGAGGATTAAGTAAATACTGATTCACATTTACTGCTAATACTAACACTAATATTTCTCAAATACTTTTCACTCATGTTTACATCTCATCCAAGATTTTGTTCCATTTCCCAAGAAATATATTTTTCTTCAAATAACTCATTTAGAAGAATGAAAAACAAGATAAGACAAAATATCACAAAAAAAAAGGTAATTCAAAACTGTAGGAATAAAGTGTTAAGATGTGTGGACAACATAGCCGAAATGTGAAGTCGAGTTTATTTTCACCTTGGTTATTTAGTCTAAAAGCAAATATAGTAACTCAAATCAGTAAAACATTTGTAGCTAACTATCGGTCTAAGGATGTGTATGCAAATACTCTGTGTTTAAGTTGCAGGCATTTGACAAGCATGGTATGTTTTAAGGTGCAACTAGGGTGTGTAACGAGACACAAGCGTCCAGACTTGTGGTAGCAGCACCTCTAGCCACTTCCACTTCCACGATGTTCAACTCGGTGCAATAAACCATTCAGTTTCCCTACTCCACTACGAAGTGCTCTCTCTCTGTGGCACAGTGTGTGACTGGTCCGCAAGCCACAGTTCTACCAACTTGCTGGGCGAAACACACGCTCAGCAATACAGCTGCCATTTCCTTCTAGAAGGCGAAGTGGCAAGTGTCACCTTCAGCTGAAAACTATACTTCCAAATATAGCACTCACTCAGCCAGTAGTTACAACCATTAGGTATTTAGTGAGTGGCTCATTTGCCAAAAATCTTTTAAACTCTTCTCTAAAAGACGGTAACGCTCGTATAGTGAGTTTCACAAATCCACCATTACAATGGCGTTACAAAAAAAAGGCAAATGTGTTTTTGCTACGTACTTTAAGCATAAAAACCAAATTATTTTGGCTTCTGGGAGGGGAGATATTGCCAGGAGAACGTCATTACTTGGCCACTACAAATTTTATTTCTTTGCTGATTTAAAAGATTTATCATGGAGATTTATTTTCTTTAATTACACAGGTAAATTTTTTATGCATTTATATGCATAAAAAATATACCTGTGTAATTAAAGAAAATAAATCTCCATGATAACATAACAGACTGCATGGCTTGAACCACCCAGCAATATTTCCCACAGGCACTGCACTCTCTCAGTAATCAGCTGAGTCTTGCGCAAGGTAACTGGCCAGCAAAATCAGCTAATGTCAAAACACTGCGATTGAATGTTGTACGGTTCAATGTAAGTATTTATTTAAAATGTAACTTATTTCAATTCATGAACATCTATAACAGTTGTGGTCACAATCAGTATTTATTATTCCATTTATTTTATTTATTTATCGTATGGCAATTTAGACACTTATAAAAGGAACAATACATAGAAATTAAAAATATTACAAACTTTAAGAGTTACAAACAAACATCAAGTCTATTGATATAATCTATCGATTCTTGAGTTGCCAACAGGAAGTCGTCAGGACTACCGTTATAGGACCTTATAGGACATTCTTCAATAATGTGTCTGATGGTTTGATCTTCTCCGCAGCTTAATGCAGCATGGGGTAGTCGACAACTTTCATTTCAGATAGTCATGCATGCGTTGGCGTGTATTACAGGCAAACACGTTCACATATCTGTGTTGCATGTTTGGTATGTTTAACAAGCAGTCTGTGCATTGTCCCACATTGAGAGAGAGAGAGAGAGAGTGCAAGCACAGTGCACAAGGCTCTCTCACCAGGTAATGCAACTGAGCACTCTCTGCTAAGAACGTTCTTTAAACTGGGATGTGGTTCCAAACCCCAGACAGCGCACTATGTAGACATGTTCACTTGGCAAGCGTAATTATGATGCAGTATGTTTTTTTTTCGACGTGAGTTGCAAACCGGTCACACACTGTCTGCTACATCAGCTCATTACAATGCAAACAAAAAATTAATCATTAACGGCAACATTTTACCTCTAACCTTCATCTACACTGCAAACAGGAAACAGATCTCATCGCTGTACCAGTTCATCTCAGTCCACATACACAGTTCCATGTAGAACAATTTTTTTTTTCTCAGTAGTATGTAAAAAAAAAAGGGAAATAATTTGTGTTTTCCAGAGTTCGCTAGCAATCAAAGTCAGCTAGCAATGAAAACTAGTTGAGGTGAAAAAAAGTTGATAAATGGAGCAGAAAATGTGGCAAGTGTTCTAAGAAAACTCTGTGTTCTGTACTTCACTTGCGTGATGACTTGATGAGAGGTTTGTGTAGACAGGATTTGTTGACGCAGCAACGTTACCACCCTCGTTCGACGCACGTGCGTGCCGCTCTGGAACGAGTTGCCCCGGTGGCGTTTATCAGAAATGCTGGAAATTGTTGATGATGTTTTGAAAACAAAGTCCTGAATACTAATTGCTGCCTTGGTCATTAATTGAAAATTTGTGATTTATTTTGTTTACTTTGATTGGCAATAAAAACTTGCATTGAGCATCAGTTGCCCAGGAAATTCAGTTAAGATATACAACCCACCATATTAACAAACTGTTGCATGGTAACTGGTGACAGGGATACAGATTGCAAAAAAAAAAAAGTTACCATAATTTTTTGCCCCACATACCTTCAGTCATATTTAATTTGGGGAAATCTCTTCAGGTGAAATAATGATGCCTTTTACATAAACTTGATAGTGCCAATAATAATCCGTTTAACGTAATATCTCAACAAGTACCATCCCACAGGTAGCTTGAGTGATAGGGTTTAATAAGCAATAAATGATGATGTGCAACATGAATTTTAAAAAGTAACGCTTAATTTATTTGTGATATGATTCTACAGTACGTATCTTTAATTAGCAGAGTAACGTTGCTTTGTAAACCAATCTTGTAATCTTATGTAATTTTCTTTAAGTCACTGTTATAAGCTGCTTGCTACAGGTCTCGTGTGTATTTGAAGATGTGTGTAGTGCATAAGTTTGAAATACCCGGAGGGAAAAATAACTGCAACAGCTGCGCTCTTGTGGTTTAATGGTTTAATGGTGCGCAAAAAACCACACACAGTTGCAGTTGGCTAACTTACGTTGCAATTTGTTGATTGATGATTAATACTTCACGACCACAAGTTTTGCTTTCAGCAATTGTAACTTTGCAGCTGTGAAACGTGTTACAGTGGTCAGGAAAGGTACGTTTTCCTCTGAACATGTTTAGCTGTTACTCTAGGCAATTATCGCTCTGTGACTGTTGCTTCTAACTAATATGCGTGGTTTTGAAACGTGCTGGTTTCCTCCGAGCGTCGGTCGTTCGCGGAACCAGCAGCTGCTGCACGACCGGTAATCATTTATATTTCTGCTCCCAGATCGGAAAAAGAACTATTCATTTTCGAGGTGTTTTCTTTGTGTTGTTAACTGCCTTTTGAAATAAAACTTGCCATGAACTTGAACTACTGTTAGAGATTACGTACAAGAAGCTCCGCATGACGTCTGTCATTATTTCTTGCCATGAACGATAGGTGAACTTCATCCATTGGTAAATACGTGTAAAGTAAAGGTTCTTTGTTGTCAGACTTTTCGAAAAACAGGTATAAATAAGCAACTCTTTACTTCTCTTGATTGGTGTTTTTGGAAACCCGCACACAATTCTAGCAGCAAACTGCAAATATACCAGCATTACATAAGAACGTAACTGCCGTAGACAGATGTGCACACGGGGTGAAAAACACCATGATGTCCGATGCCTGTCGCAGCACAAGCATCACTTTACGATAGACGCTTGCAGCAAAACGTACCTTACCGGATGCACCGACGACTGTGCGATGTTGCGCAGATAACTCTTGATGCCCCACCTGCACAGCCAGATAACTCATGTCAGCAAACGAACAAATGTGTCCACATTGTAACATATGAGAATGAGATCAGGTTTGTAGGAGAAACAAGAAAGCAGGTCTGTGCGAGGTTGCATTTGCTAACTGTGATACTGTGGCTTCCAGCAGCAATGATCTTTCACACGAGATAACAGAGAAACACATTACAACTGCTGCACGTCCTACACATGGCAGTCTCTATGCGAGTTCTCTTGTTAAACATGCCACAAAATAATGCATTATTTTATTTCTCAAAATTTAATTATTTTTATGAGTTTCTTGCATATTGTATTTTAAAAATGTAATTTATTAGGCCTGTATTTTTTCTTGATATTCTGCTGGTATAATTTTCAATAAAAGCAGTAACTTTTGTGAATCAACAAATATGATTTGCATAAGTAACAAGTTTGCTGCTAAGTGACGTCTGTAGGTAGCATTTAGAACTGTTCTCTCACAAATACAGTTACAATTATAATTATCACAACTTCAATGCCATAGTTAGATAACTGCTCTTTTGCTGTCGACAGCCACAATAACACAGTTAATGCAACCACAGAATTTGTGCTGTCAACTCAAAGACCAAACACAGCTGCAATGTTGCAGTTACGATAACTTAAAAATAACTGCCGTAAGAGATATTATTTTGAAATAACTACAAAAGTAACTGAAAGTTTGCAATTATTTTTCTAGCGTGGATCCTTTGCAGACTTAGTTTTTACCTCATCTTGCATCTTACCTACGCTTAAGACGTAGCGACCTTGTTTGAAAAGGCAGCACAGCGCAGGTACACTTCTTATCTGAGAATCGTAATAAACACACGTGAGAATACAAATATCCCTTGTATGCTCTAGAAATGTTAATAAAATAAATATTGTTGTTGGAAACCAGAAAGAATTTAGACTTTGGAATGTGCATAAATGTCACATTTGTAATTTCCATTATAGTTGTTTTGTTAGATTGTTGCTTATGTTGTCAGAGTTGTAAATAGCTATTTATAAAAAAATTAATTTTACAGAAAACACACTATTGAACTTGTGGGGATTTTAAATAAAAATTTAATGAAAGTTGGAAACAAGAGTGGATTTTATATAATGCATAAAGAAATATGTATGCACGAACTGTCCAAAAAATGTTAAATGCTTTGTGTATCAAACAAAAGTTGTTTTTATATATCAAAATATAACATGGTAAAAAATGGGTTTATCAGTGGAGTTGTAATATGCTTGTTTAGAAGATGTTTATATGTAACGAATTCTGACACCCTGGCAGACAAACGAGGCGAATAAATGATGTTCTAGTTACCCAGTTTATTTCACCCAGAGAAACACACGGCCTGCGCACCCGGCACGTCCACAGGAAGGTACAGTCCGTTACCTCGGTGGCTTGTTCTGCACACGGCAGACACGAACCACGCATTGTCTCTTGTACCATAGATGTGAATAGCTGTTATAGTTGGTTCTGCAGTGCTTCACGTCACTGCGACAACGAAGATCGGGGAGCCAGCACTCTGCTCTGTTGTCAAGTTGCCACCCTGAACGCTTTCCTGCAAATGGTTGCTGCACCGCAGCTTTATGTTCAGTCACTTGTTCTTACGTTGTGTTTGTGGATTAAGAACTTATGCTTGTTTACGCCACTTAAAACCTAACTCGTAATTCACTTGCTCAAGTTCTCAGTGGTGCAAAAGAGACAGCTTATTTTCTGGTTTGTGTGTCAGGAACCTGTACGTACATTCCTCTGTTTGCACGTGTGACACCACATCTATATGTTTTGTTTTTCGGACAATGCATAAGCTCTAATGTCAAGTCTACTTTAAATACCGCCAATCATCATCTGTGTCTTGGACAGTTATGACGTACCATGTACATGCAGATGACTACATTATACTTGTTGGGACATTTTTGTTTTATTATTTCTCACTGTATTGTGGCAAAAATTGAAAACCAGATGCAGAAATGTTCTGTTGTATATTATTATGCTTTACTTTTACTAGGTACACATTTCGTTGCCATGCGTGTTGCAAACAAAATATTCTTCATGGTTGGATGCCAGTAATCCTAACATAGTAAATATTCCACTTAACTATGGGCAAATAAAAAAATACATCTAACTTTTGTTTCTTACTTCTGTCAGGTAGTAAATTCTGTGAAAAAACTGTAAGTGGTGAAATTGCTAAATTGTAAGGGCAAGCATAAATAATTTCACAAGAGAAAAAATATATATAAATATATATTATTCTGCTTTACTGTTACGTGACAATTCTGACACTTTAAAATTGACTTAACTATTTATAATAATGATATAAACTCTGTAAAAAAATACTTATGTTAACACGTTGAATTCAGCTAAATTTATTTTTGTTTGTAAGTGGATGCTCTTGTAGCAGTTTGAAAGTAATGGAGACACTTGCAAGACTCTGTCAATGAGAGCATCCACAGAACTTCTTAAATGTTTAAAAATAGGAAACAGTACGTCTTGTGAAGGCATTGATTCAGCCCCCAACAGTCTACCAAGCTGCGGCCATGGGGAATCAATGTTAAAGAAATTCCTTCTCAATGCATCTGTTTTAAAGATAACCGTTTCAAACAAATGTATTCTACATGGTATTTTTAAGGTATACTGACACATAAGAAATATTGCCAATTTTAATGTTTTATTTTATTTTATTTTCTAAACTTAAAAAAAAATTTTAATGAATCAAATTTTTTTTTAAATGTCTTAGCATAGCAATATTCTCTGAGAGAGTTGCATTGTTTCAAACAGTCATCTTTAAAATTGATGCATTGAGAAAGAATTCCTTTAACACTGATTCCCCTTTTAAGATCCTTGATTGGCAAAGTTCTTAAAGACAAGGTCTGAGCTGAGCCGAGTCAGCGCAGTACAACATTCAGCTAAAGCTGCGGTTGACCAGTCCCAAGTTGCAACCTAGTTCTGCGATATGCCGCCCGCTCCCTCTTTTCCCGCATCATCTGAGACTCTCGCACTCAAAAGGCACTCGTGGTCCAGCAGAGGTTCTACCCAACTTGTACTGACTGCCCACGCCAGCACCAGAGCTGCGTCCACCCTTCTCTGGGCGAGAAGCCCTCCACATCTCCAGCATGCCTTGTGAAAGCAGCCAGTTTACAATTCTGTGCTTAGTGCATGGTTTCAGTTGGTAACACAGTTTATCTGCCGGCCACCAGGGGCCGGAACAAAAACTCCCAACACAGCTTCTTTGCAATGCCGTTCTATCCTATTGAGAATGTTGTACTTCCATCAAAGTCACCAGTCGATGCACCTTCCCCTAGTGACTGGTCCCATCAGGTGGACGCAGGTCACCGGAGGGCAGCAGGATGCTGCGATAGGACAGTTTGCCACCGCGACAACGGTTTCCGACACGTTCCTCAGAATGTCTAAGTTGGCCACCTCTGCACGTGGTGCGCGAGTCGCCCATTCGTAGACGTTCATCCCAACAGCCTAAAGTTTTACAGAGAACCATCATCTCCTAATCAGCATATTGAAGAAACTTAGTTACTAGCATCCCAGAAACAGACTGCCGCTAGTGCAGTCGAGACAGAGAGCGGATCAAAACTCACTTTGGATGCAGTGTTCATTTACCACTGGTACCACTTTGGGTTCCGTTAATTTTCAACTTTAACTAATATATTTTGTTAGAATTTCAGGTTATGTAATTTGTAGAACATAACATAAATACTTTACTAATCATTTGACTGCTGTTGTATCATTGCTTCTGTAATATAATTACAGTAATGTAAACAATTTTCCCAAGGAATGCAGAATTCCAGTGTATTTATTCTAGAAAGTCAAAATTTAGAAGTAAAGAGTTTGCCAGTAAGTATATGTTTCGCCCTTCTTTTTTCCTGGAAAACTTACTTGAACTGGTTGTAGTATGGACTAAAGCACACAATTTCACTAGCTAGGATAAAACATGGAGAAGTGAATACAAATTTTGTTCCTGTCTTTGATTGTTATTTTTATTTATTTAGTGATTTTCAAGTGCCCCTGAACAGTGCAAGGCCGTAGTGAGGGACCATCTTAGCATTCACGTGGGTTGATTTCGGAAAACCCTGGGAAACGGCAATTAGGACGGAGACTCGGAATCGAACCTGTGTCATCCCAAATGGAAGTCGAGTGGTTTACCACTGTGCCACCTGAACTAAAAATGGCAGCAGAAACCGGTTTTATTAGTGCACGCCATTTTCAGATTCCCCTTCTACAATAAATTTCCCGGTTTTTTTCTTGGAGGCATTACACCTGGAAGTTCTTGTATTGTCACTCGTGGGCAAAAAAGTTCCACTTTCGTTTTGGTAAAAAAAAGTATTAAATAACGTAATGCTTAAATAGCAAGTCTGCACCAAAAACAACTGATGACATTCATAAACCCTTTAAAGATTAAGAATGTCATATTTTTAATTTCCCTTAAAACTTTGCTACCATTAAATGTGTATCTCTTGATAACAAGGCTCACTTACAAAGTAACACCAACTATTTTTTTTTTTGCAGGATTGGCACAACCGGGAGTCGAATACCAAACTGCTTTACTTTCTTTCTGAATTTCAAGATAGCTTATTTCTGCACTGCTGTCCAACAAAACTGCAAAAGGAATTTTAGGGAATGAATTTTTTTTGTACTTTAATGTTTAAAGGTGTCAAATTCATTATATAGTGTGACCTTTTAAGTGTTTCATGACTGGATATTTTGATGAACCATGTTAGCATTCAATGAAAATTTCTTACTCTCATTTTCATGGCGATTCAAATGGCAGTTTCAGAGTGAGGAACATGCTTCCTTTTACTATATTGAATGATTTTTTACCCGGAGTCAACAAGTAATTAGGTAACTCTGCTTTCAACTGTTCCTGTCCTAAGCTTCATTATCTTAGTACATAGGAAACTCTCTGGGAATGTGTACACTGTCAATGCTCAATACCCACCTACGTGGAACGTCTTGCATACAATACATTTTAATACTTTTGAGTAATTTCCAGTTCTCTTGAACCTTACCTTGGATTTTCAGTAGTTCCTCCATTAATAAAGTACACTAATGTTATGTGGGCAAATATAGCTATTGCACAATGCTACTGTTAGACGGTACTGATGTGTGTGTGCATTCACATCTGAATTAGAGTTGAGCATGTTCATTTATACTGACAGAACGGTGCACTTCACTTCTCACATATCCTTCTTCAGCTGTTTGTATTTCTAACTCGCTGACTTACTCACCACTGTGGTACAGCTTGGTGCAACTGCTGAACATCAGTTGCCGTAGTGCTTCGTTCTCTGCACGTGCACGCAACTGTGTTTATTTGGTAATCTATGGTTTCGAACCGTGGAGTGAGCCGACAAATCACACGGATTCCTGTTTCAGAACCAAACTGAAATTCCACTCACCATTCTGTAAGTTGGAAGTCGGACATTGCTCCAAACGTTCCCGCTGAAAACGCATTTCACATTGACCAACTTGAAATTTGGCCATCAAATCGGCTTGAATAACTTTTGGTTTCAAATGTAGCGAGGCTAGCTTCAAACTCTGTTTCCAACTGCTTTTTATCTGCTTCCAAGTACTGCAACATTCTGAATGCGCCTAGCGCTGGATCTGCAACCTGGAGGTCGGAAGTGTACGACGACAACACAACGCGGTCTCGTATGTGATGTCGTAGTGCTAATTGTGTCTTCAGGTGTAGATGATTCATGAGCGTCACTACAGACGCAGCTTGTGCTGCCTAATGTTGGTGAATGAGCTGATAAGTAAAACCTTTCAGAAAGAATTATAAGGAGTACAGTGGTTTGGTTTATAAATTGTAATTACTATAAAACCTAGGCCATTAATGCTTACTTATTACTTTCCTGAAATCCTGCTAAAGTTCTACTCAGACAAATCCTCTGCCAGTCTAGAAAACTGCATCAAAGGGACAACGCATCACACTCATGTGCATTCAGCGTAATATTTTGCTTAAGAACTATTTCTTACTACGCATTACCAACACACATATTTTCTCCCTGTTTTTGTGAGTATTAATTACAAGTGAAATATAATTTATAAATAAAATGTTAAGTAAAAGTTAATCTAAATAAAAATAAGATACTTTCGTGTTAACGCAAGTATAAAACTCTTGTGATACATGGAAATTCAGGAAGCAACCAAGCACGTCATACATGAGGTGCTTCTTCAAAGGTTTGATACAAAAAGGGTAGGAAACCACGAATAAACTATACAGAAAATGGTTGAATTACCTGGGCAGAGTAAACTCCTCTGTTTGCCACAAACTTCTCACGCTGTTGCTAATTGATAAACTGAGAGGGATGCAATACGGGACCCTGTCCTGTTCTTCACTGAGCTGGTGGAAACAAGACAGAAGCTCTTCTTCAGTCCATGTTCCATCCTTCCTCCAACCAGGATGATACTACCACAAGTATTCTGTAGCAGACGTATTCTAAAATCACATACATGCACACATTCACTTTCTCTCTCTCTAGGCGACCATGATGGTGAAGTGGCTAGAGTGNAGTGATGCTCTTGGATTTTCGTACGTGGGAATTGTGCCGGACGATGCCGCTGATTTGTAGGTTTTCTCGAGGACCTCCTCTTTCCCTCGCTCTTGCACTCCGGCGCTGCTCCATTCTCACCTTGCTTCACCCTCATCAGCTCTCATGACCCCGTTGTTAAGAACCGCTCAAACCTCTTCACTGCTCTCCACTCACTCTCTCTCTCTCTCTCTTTAAGCTCATTTTTCTTACACACACACACACACACACACACACACACATGCAGACTCTCTCATGCATTCACTCTGAAAGTAGCAGACGAAAAAACCATACACAAGTGACAGCAACTGGAACTAAACAGAGAAGCAGGAAATTAGTTAGGCCAAAACTAGAATTTAGACAAGTGTCCAAAACCAGCATTTAGAAAAAAACACAATACCACACCATGCAATTATTTAAAAAACACTAAACTGACCCACAAATGAAAAGTTGCGCCCACAACTCACCGTTTTACAAGCTCCAAAATAATCAGCCGCTCACGGAACTACATTATTTAAACAGCGTCTCGTAGCACCCTCGTCCAGGGGTGGGAAAACTGACAATTTTAGCTCATATTACAAATTTAAATTAGCTCTAGTATGCGTCAACCCGACAATCTTCTTCACAGACGTAGAATGAATGCTGCAAAAGGGGTGTAACAACTTATATAATATAGCCCCTGAATTAAAAAAAGCTGACGTACGAGGGGTAATCGAGGGTGGGAAATGAGGGGAGAAAACAGGAGGGAGGGTCGAGTCGACCAAGGAGCAGACCACCTTACAAAGGAGCAATTCCAAAAACGATGCACGCCACGGCGCCATCGTCGCAACAGCTACCCTTCAAGAGGTTTAGTAACGGAATTGGCACATGAATACATACGACTGACTTATTGAGGATGGAACTCGACGGCCACCCAGTATACACACAGCAAGCACATGACGTAGCCACTATGCCACTTCTGAAGATACCAGCGGCTGGTTCTACATCGCTGAAGCTGAAGTCTTGTTCCTGGTGAACATCAAAGACGTTAACACGCACTTCCGCAAGTGACTGCTGCAGTCAAGACTTGGCAGTGATTCCTTTAGCTCTGGCAGCTCGTGAGGGTAGCTTATTTAAGATAACACGACTGCAGAACGCTACTTGAACAGTGAAACTACCGACACGCCGCTCCCAGGAGTTGTACCACCTCCCCCTGCTAACACTTGCCAATAGTTCAATAAGTGCTGAAGTTCTTCCTGCTCTACAATAGCAACCTATTTCTTAAAACTTGCTGAAAACATAATCACTATTTAATTTAAATAACATGTGATTTAACATAATCCTTCCTTCTCATTAAAAAAAAGTTTTGCATCCTCCTTTCCCTAATCAGGCAGAGGTCCTCCTCTCCCCCCCCCCCC
>NQII01000547.1:3955-26952 GCA_002778355.1 Clitarchus hookeri | reverse complement strand
TGACTGATGTACTATCATGGTATAAAACCTCTGTGCTTCACGGACCCTTCAAAAAATATGGCCGGTAAATGATTCTAATTGCTGCCTTTGCTTCCACAATAACCTTCTTATTTATTTCTAGTTATGTTGCCACACTGTGAGTGGGAAAAGATTGCTGTAAATATACTATATTTGTTTCCTCTCTACGATGGACAACATTATTAATAAGTGCTTCAAAACATTTAAGCTGTTTAATAATTGTTATTATCATCATTTTCATTGATTGCTTGTCATGAATTACGTCCTTGGATAGTATTGAAAAATTTCCTTTGTGGTATTCCAGCTTCCACTCTGCAGATGCAATATTTATAGATTTTTTGACGACTGAGTATGCAGTTGATTATTAGCTGTTTCAGTTCAGTATTGCTAGCCTGAGGAGGAGAGTAAGTGAGAGGAGAGGAGGTGAGAGGAGAGGAGGTGAGAGGAGAGGGAGGTGAAGCCAGCTACCACGAGCATCTTTCATTGGCTACTGCTTGGCTTAGTTGAAGACGGCCTCGTAGCAGCTCGCTACAGCCCCTGCTGCACACAGTAGTAGTTTCGCGGTCAGCCCTAAAACATCCCCTTATTAATTAAAATCATCAACTCTCAGCGACAACGCTGAACTTGGGTTAGTGGATAATTACCACATTCCACTCTGCCGTTGTCAACNCGCTGAACTTGGGTTAGTGGATAATTACCACATTCACTGCCAAATGTTACTTTGAAACTACAACACTATGTCTAACACTTTCCGCAGAAATAATACATATTGAGTATGAATTAACGACATTAGCATGGGCATCAAAACTGAGGTGAGGAACGAAGAGGGGGCATTATCCAACAATGGAGGGGTTCAACAATGCAGGATGGGAGTGTGGTGGAGGGAGGGGGGCTATTCCTTAGCAATACATTCCAGCAGCCAGTATTCGGGGAATTGGACAGAACCGAAGCTGTATAGTGTAAATATTCTGCTTGAAATGAGCTAGTAAATAAACTGCAAAAGGGTACCAAAATATTATACACTAGTTTCAAAAATAGGAAGATAAACATTTTTTACATTTTCCTCCCATAACTAGACAATAGAAAGTCATGGGAGTAGAGAGGTTTGGGCAGCCCTTAACAGTGAGGTCTCGACAGCTGATGAGGGCGAAGTGAGGCGAGTATGGAGCAGCATGGGAATGCAAGGGCGAAGGAATCTGGTGATCCCTGTGGAAACCAGCAAATCAGTCGCATTGTCCAGCATGATTCCCACATCCGGGAGCGACCCTGCTGGAAATCAAACCCGGTTCACCTTGGTGAGATGCGGTCGCTCTAGCTGCTGCGCAATAAGAAGTGCACATATTCCACTACTAAGCTAGGTGTTGAGCCATTGTTTGTCGCTATTTTTAAAAATGTTTGCCGCTCCCAGTGAACTTAAGTGAAGTTAGCTACCCTGATCATCAGTCTACAGTTGGTGTGTGGTTGATTTAGCACTTCTGAATAATGACGGTGTTCACAGATGGCCGTCCAACCTGCAGATGGAGTGCTGACGCTATCTCGTAAACTGTTTCAGATGAAGAAACGTGTTTTGTAGACTGTGGAGTTGACATGAGCACGAGAACAGGGAACATGAAAACTAAGGAAGTAGTCGCTGTAAGAACAGACGGTGGCCAGGATTAGGAATGACGTGACTGGAAATTTGTGCTGGCGCAATCCAACATACGGAGGATCACGCATGTAAAGTAGACAGAGCTAGGACCTCGCAACAATCTGCTCGCACCCACATCCTGGCAACAACCACATTCTCACTTCCTGTCAGTGGAAATGACAGAGAAGAAAATTGAGCAGAATTGTGTGCATTGAGCGCCTGCTAGTACCTACACAGGAGCGGCAGAACTATTTTCGATTATGGAGGGAGGCGTGCAACGACTCTTGTGCTGCAAAATGCACCCCTCACAAAAATTTTGTTTCGAAATAAATAACTGCAGTATTTACATACACACAACTTCCTATTCAACTAATGAGCACGTCTGATCATGCGGTAGCATGTCTGACTCGCATTCGGGAAGTCGTGAGTTCGATCCTGGCCAGCTGTACTGTGGGTGGTTTGTTTTCGAAACCCTCACTCCACGTGAATGCCGGTGCTGTTCCTGCATAAAAACCCTCCGGAATCCTTACCCTGCGCTGTCCTGCAGAAATGCCTAGAGCTGTTAGCATGCACATATAATAATAATAATTTAATTAAAAATGTTAGCCAAACAGACCATCAGGCCCTAACTAGGCTGCCACTGACAAAAATACAGACACTACATTCTATACACCACTATACAAACACAGAATTTTCGATAAATATAGAGAAAAATAAAACACAGTAGCTGTTAACTTCTTTGTCTTTGTCCCCGAACGAGAAAGGCTAGTTCGGTTTGCCTGCTTTCCAGTCACCATTACTCAGCCACATTCAAATAAAGAGAAAAACAGAAACACATTATAAATAAAACCAACAAAATATTAGAATGATTTAGAGTTAATACAATCAATCAGACATCAATTATCATGAAGTTCCATCAGCAGATAATGCGTACTTAATTTAACATGATAATAATAATAATAATATGTTTTGACAAATACTTATACCTGTATAAACATTACTGTTTAATATTATTACTAAAGTACTTTCTTAGTAAATATATTTAAAGTAGAAATGTTAAGTTGCGCTGTCTTGTTGCGACACTTCCTCATGATGTCTTGGTGCCCCCTAGTGAGACTGGAAGGGGAACACGGCAAATGCCTCCCTGGCTCCCCCTTTCTGACCACCCTGGATAGTAAAAAAAAAATTACATAAAATTACAGTTATTACCGGTATGTGAAAATAACATGAAACAATGGAATGGACAAAACACGTATGCGAAAGATCTGGCTTAACAAAACGGTATACAATGCTTGCATTGATAACAGCACAGAATGAGACTGTTGCCTCTTAACTCACAATAGTGAAGTGCGAATGACATACAAGGCACAGTCAAATAAAACTCTGTGGAAGCCTTTAAAAGGACAGCAATGTACATGCATGCATTACGGTACTCTACCTTTGCTTACTGTTGGCTGTGTGTAGTTAAGCTTTATCATGGAGGAATATACTGCCCCTCATTGATAAACTCACCTCTCGGTCTTTATCTCCGGCTACACCACGTAATGATGTAAGAGTACTGATGTCTGATGGTCAGTACAGCATATATAATAGGTGATCTAGAAAAGCAACATGTTAAAATACACATAACTTGATTATTATTTATTTCTTCCACTATTTCCAGTTCATAAACATTTTTACACACTTTCTTATACCCATACATACATCTGCCTCCTCTATAACCTCTCTCCTGCCTCTTTATTTTCTTCTATCAACATTGTGTACCAACTTCATAATTCTAAATATCCTTGTACACCTCGTACAACTGTGTTTCGACACTCACACTCTACGCAACATTACGACCTTCTTGCATGGACCTTCTGTTTGCTCTTCTTAGGTGCGGTGTATGCACATGTCGCCACTACTTGTTGGCACGGTGCATTTCAGGGTCATGGTGATGGCAGATTGTTTCATCCCTTGGTACAAAGAAAAGCAGGAAATCATGACCCTCTAGCTGGTAGTGGCATAGTTTTCATGAGACCCACTGGGGAGAAACNGTACAAAGAAAAGCAGGAAATCATGACCCTCTAGCTGGTAGTGGCATAGTTTTCATGAGACCCACTGGGGAGAAACCTTAACATAGTGTACATAGACTGTCGTACAGTATTGCACGGACACTACGCAGACTGATTCCGGGGCCACGGTCGCACAGCGGCTAGAATGCTCACCTCTCACCAAGGCAAACCGGTTTGATTCCTGGCAGGGCGCCTCCTGGATTTTGACACGTGGGAATCATGCCGGACGATGCCCCTGTTTGCAGGTTTTCTCAGGGATCTCTCACTTCCCCTGCCCTTGCATTCCGATGCAGCACCGTACTCACCTNGCCCCTGTTTGCAGGTTTTCTCAGGGATCTCTCACTTCCCCTGCCCTTGCATTCCGATGCAGCACCGTACTCACCTCGCTATCGGCTCTCAAGACCCACATGTTAAGAGACACACAAACCTCTCCGCTCCACTGGCTAATATCAGTCATCGCAGCAAACACTTCTTCTGTGATCCATCTATCAGCCTGCACTAGTTCATCANGCCCCTGTTTGCAGGTTTTCTCAGGGATCTCTCACTTCCCCTGCCCTTGCATTCCGATGCAGCACCGTACTCACCTTGCTATCGGCTCTCAAGACCCACATGTTAAGAGGCACACAAACCTCTCCACTCCACTGGCTAATATCAGTCATCGCAGCAAACACTTCTTCTGTGATCCATCTATCAGCCTGCACTAGTTCATCAANCTCCACTGGCTAATATCAGTCATCGCAGCAAACACTTCTTCTGTGATCCATCTATCAGCCTGCACTAGTTCATCAACCCATTAGATATTGGTTACTGCGATGAAGACTTTCCTTCATTATGCTAGTTGCTTTGTAACCTTGGCACACTGTCTTTGATGACAGAAGTCCTTATACAATACTAACCATACACGGCTTCCATTCTACAGTGAATGTCCTTCAGTGTGACCATTGGCTGTGAAAGAACATGTGGCACCGTAGTGTTATTACTTGGAAGTCTCAATCACTGACAGTTGACATGCGCTGCCCAAGATCAGGCCACCTGCTCCACCGCGCAAGCTGCACGGCGCATCTGTCGAGTGCTTCTTGAGGAAGTAGACAGTACTGCCACGTCTGTACATTACTTTCCTTTAATAGGCTTCCATCAAGTTTCATTTGCCTGCCCCTTATATATTTTACGAACACAAACCTGAAATCACAAGCAGCACAACTGTCAAAAACAAATTTAGAAAAATTGAAAAGAAGATGAAAATTCAAGAAATAATCAGGGAAGGTCGTAGCAAAGCGTAACGAAATTCCAGAATTATAATCTGTACAAGAGGACGGTTTTTAATGTACGGAATGTCAGACCGAAATACTTTGACTTTGTACGGTCATACATTTTTATATTATGAGCAGATCTAGCTGTCTTATGCATGGTTCCATGTCTCACTCAAACACTTTTCCTTCCCTGCCATTCATACTTTACTGGCTGGAAATGTGCAGATAGTATTTCTGACTGTTAAATATTACGTATAAACCTACACTGATGCAGTCACGCATGTCAAATATCTCCGTGGGTTTTCTTGCGATGCTGTTTTTCCTCAGTGCCAGTGAAAATGTTTCACATTTAAAAACTACATATATATAACTACCCAACACAACACAATAGAGCTGAAATAAATATTGCTGTGCGACAATATTACAGCGTCTCCTCATGTAGAGATGTTTCTCGCTGGTGAAGTCCGACTGCATCCTATCCCCCGTCTCCAAACTGGCTTAAGCTCCTACCTCCTGAACAACCTCAGGTGGGCAGTGCCTCGAGACTTGCCACACGTGCTGCATGCGTCTTCTCTTTCACTTCAGAGCCAGTGGAAGAGAGCTCGCAC
This sequence comes from Clitarchus hookeri, assembly GCA_002778355.1. NCBI lineage: Eukaryota > Metazoa > Arthropoda > Insecta > Phasmatodea > Phasmatidae > Clitarchus > Clitarchus hookeri. The sequence continues at coordinate 21,395 of NQII01000547.1, read as the reverse complement.
ATTCTCGTTAACCGTCGCCAGGAGAAACACTTTTACCATATGTTAGTGAGAGGCAATCTTCAAGAGTATACTGTTTGTGGTTAATTTGAGCACTTTTGAAAGCCCTGCGTAATATATACTTCTCTCTCAATTTTGTGTTGGTCTGACTTTACCTGTGCATCAAACACGTGAAAGTTTAAAATTGTCAGTGTTGTGTTTATTACGAGTTACACCCTACAAGGTTACACCAAGTCGGCCATGGCAGTTTTCACTGTTTATCCAAAAATANTGTGTTTATTACGAGTTACACCCTACAAGGTTACACCAAGTCGGCCATGGCAGTTTTCACTGTTTATCCAAAAATAACACACACACTATTTACAATTTCAAATACTGCCAACACTACACTCCCCCTTCCACTTATGACGCCCAACCCTTATAAATGTAGTCTCTTAGGTGCTGCAATCAGTCTACTTGAACGCGATGTTTTCTCTGGAGGTGGTGGTTGTGGAAATCCTCTACACCCTTCCTCTTCCTCTCTCCTAGTTGAGCTGACTGGGNTGTTTTCTCTGGAGGTGGTGGTTGTGGAAATCCTCTACACCCTTCCTCTTCCTCTCTCCTAGTTGAGCTGACTGGGCTGTTGTTTTCTTCGGGTTCCGCCTCTTCAGCTTGTCCCGGACTCTTGACCTGTGGCCCGGTGGATATCACTGCCCTTGGTTCTTCAGTGGACGGTATGCTCGACTCCCTTTGAAACCCTGCACATTCTCCAAGTGTTGACTTTTCTTCTCGTCTCGTATTCACTTGCCACTCCTCATGTTCTTGTGCTGCTGGCGTGTAAGCAGCCAGAGACTTCAAGTGGTCAGCTTGCATAAGCTTCACGCTGTCTCCCGCCTGTACTTGGTAAGTAACTGCACTCACCTGTTCTTTTATCTTGCCTTGGCCCCGTCTGGTATTTCCTCCCCTCACTGTCTTCACCAGAACTGCTTCCCCCTCTCTGAACCTATTATATTATTATTGTTACTTGTGAGTGAACACATTTCTGTTCCTACACATTACTTCAACACAACATCGCGCTCCACAACAAACTGCCCACATTTACAGCATGAGGAGCAGTTCAGCATGCACCACTCTGGCAAAATAGATACTAACAAAGTTGGCAGACACTATTAACTTTCAGAAAATCATAATCTTCAATTAACATGGTAGGTGCTAAGATTGTCAAACTGTCACACTCTCTCCCATGTAGGATAGGTCACGCAAGTATGAGGTTCCTCTCAGACTACCAGCGCCCAGTTTGTGACTTACGCAGGTTTCCCTCGGACATCTTGTAGGGGCGATGTCTTAACCGAGGGTGCTCCTGGTTCTACGAAGGTGGTGGGTTCTGAGGTGACTTGATCCCTTGGGCTGCTGGCACTCTGTCTGGAGTCTCTCTTTCTCGTGTGCCTGGTCGGTGTTGATCGCTGTGGCTCTACAGGTGGTCGTCTCTAAAGCGCAGGCCTGGACGACTTTGGTCGAGTGTTGTCATGTGATCCCTTACCTGGGCATGCACGTCGACACTTCTTCACGAATGAGATCAGGGAAGTCACACTGGGTGGGCGATGGTGAAGTGATGTAAGGCACTGTCTCTTCATGGAGGAAGTAACATTGAGGTAGCAATGCTTTACTACCAGTCAAACGTTGAGTGATAAGAGTCCCTGGTGACATGCACAAGTATGATGCTGGCAAAGGTACACCAGTTGCAGTGGTAAAAGTATTTCTTTGCATTTAAAAAATTTGTGTGCCCTTGTTTCCCACGCCATTCTTGTACATATCTCTTATGCCCCAACCCCATCCCCTCCTTCAAACATCCCGCGCTGTGGTTGGCTGACAGGTGTTCGAGACGAAGGCTAAACAGTGCCAAGGTAGAGTTAACTGCGGTCTAAGTGACGTGGGAAGTTACTGAAGACCCCAACTCCCTCCACAGTCCTCGTGCCAGGCTCAGGAAGGAAGGAAGGAAGCAAAGCAGAGGTGTCTCAGTTACGAGATTTACCTAACGGTCAGCTGGCCAGAGTGTATTCTGCCTGGTACACAGACATGGAGAGATTGTGCTCTCTCGACAGCTTTTCTTCATGCTCGTGCAAGAACACGGATGGAGGAAGCCGTTGTCACCTCTGTCTGAGTGCTCATCTCACATTAGTATACAATTCTGACTCTTCTTCAAGTCGATATTTTGTTGTTTATATCGCGACAGTTTTACATCAGTTCACAAAAGATGGTGAAAGCTAGATCTAAGTTACAATTTAGTAGTAATATAGTTTTTTTTTTTTTTTCATTTTTATAATGATTATTTACAGGCTGACCAATAGCAGAAAGCTAACGAAAATGCAGTAAGTTATTTTTGTGTTAGGCATCAATAAGATACATTTCATGAACTAAACTGGAATTTGTTTGTAATGCGTACGGTTATCTTCGTGATAGGGGGTATCCATAGTTCAGTTTGTTGAGACGAATGCGCATCAGAGACGCACTACTGCATGGCGAAATGTCAACACCTAAAAAAAACTGTAACCATGATTAGAGATCATACAATCAATGTAATTCATGTTGTAAATATTACTGAGCAATTTTTTTAATTAACTGTGTATCACAGCAAGTATCAGTGAGTTTGAAATGCAACAGTTGGCATGTCTGAGGATGTTAACCTGTCACTCCTCTTCTGCTCAGTAGCGTAAACATACCCCCTATGCTAGCGAAAGAATCCCTACACTGAAGCCATTTTCCTTACACAATATATTGTAGCTGGAATTTAAAATTTTTAGGTATGTATATGTTAACTATTAATGCTACTGTAAACGATTTGCAAAGCAATACTAATATAACATTTTCACGGTTAATAGAACATTTCTGAAATCAACCTTTGAAAAATGTCACTCGCCCTACCTGCATACATTTTAACACCCACACTAACCGGCATGTGCCCAGTAAAGTTGGTAACAATGGAGGAAAAGTAGTCCCACATCTTAAAGTTGAATTAAAGTGTTAGCTAAACATTCGTGAATACTGAAGTTATTTTTTCTTTCTGGTTTTTTAAATGCATATAAGTGTAATAATGAGCATATTTGTAAAATATTTACTTTTCTGACAATTTCACAGTTTCACTCGACCAGCGCATGAATAAAGTGATAAGGCCCTTGGCAATGTTAATTTTACATATGGCAGATAAATACACAGAGTGAGTACAAGTAAATTTTAAGCAGTGCTTTCGAAAGTGCCCAGTTTACCACGAACAGTGTGTACAATACTGTACTGGGTCCATGGACATGGTCCATGACTGTACCTGCGTAAGAGCGGTAGTAACAGTTTTTGCACACACTCCAGAAATACGAGTTTCAAATGATGTGCAAGACTTGTAAGAATTATTATTCTAATTATGGAAGTCAACACCATCACTGCTATAGCCTTAAATATTAATATTGTTATTTTAGTTTGGAATTTGGCAAACCGTCAACAGCCCATTTACACAGCACCTAATAAATATGTAACTGAATATTCATACGTTTGTTCATATTAAACTTGGCAGTTTTTTTTTTTCGAAACTGAATTTTCAATAATACCGTTATAATTTGTGTGAACCTAACACAACAGTTGTGAGTTAAAACTCTGGGAGTAAGTTGGTATTTCCCAGTTACTGGTTTACTTCCTTATCACTAGCTTTCTAGGCAGTTTCTTGAATTATTGCACATAGGCAGAGAAGTGGACTCAAATGCTTTCTAACACAGTCGTTTATTATACACACGGTTACACTTGACGACACATCGCTACAGATGCTTGCGAAACAACAGAGCAGGCGACTACCGAGCGTAGGCCATTTTGAAACATGAATGTCCATAGAGGTAGCAATCCAACACAGTTTACTTCACGCTTGAATACTTACGATTTTTGATAGGAAGTATAATTTGTGCCTGCAAATGAAATGCAGCTCATGCAGGCATGCTCTTCCACCATACGTAAGACGAACATAGCCACGGGCCTTATCACTTTATTCATACAGTATTCAAGCAAAACTGTGAAATTATTATAAAAGTAAATATTTTAAGAATTTGCTAATTCTTACACTTATATGCATTAAAAAAACAGAAAGCAAAATAAATAATTTTAGTATTTACAAATGTTTACATGACAATATAATCAACATGAAGACATGAAACTACTTTCCCTCCATCATTACCAACTTTACTGTAGTTAACGGGCTCATTCCATTCAGTGCGCCCGTTATAATATATGCAGGTAGGTGCAGTGACATTATTTAAAAGATGATTTCAAAAGTGCTCAATTAATCATAATCAGTCTTATAACAAACTGAAAATGTATACGAAAATATGGAGAAGGCTTTGGTGGAAACATGTAGTAAAGTTAAAAATTTAGTTTTGTGTTGTACATAAATGCTTAAAGATGACAGAAACCTTTGAGTATACTGGATTCCATATCACTAAGATATCAACTCCCCTTATTGGTGCAGAAGTTCAACCGTACGATGGAACACAATGGGAGATCAGTTTCCGCTCTCAACGTAACTTTGAGAAGGAGAAATCACAAACGGTTTCTGGGTGTAGGGAAAGTGGCGTTGTGTAGAAATTCATCGTCATCGAACAGCAAGTACTGCAGGTCAGCTACAGCAGGAAGACTGAAGGAAGGAAGGAAGGTCGGTAGAGCTTAACGCCTTGTTGACAGCGAGGTCATCAGAGACGGAGCAAGCTGCGCAGAGAAGCAGAGAGGGGAAGGCATTGGCCATGGTCTGTGGTAAAGAATCACCCTAGCATTTGCCTGGAGTGGTTTCAGTAAACAACAGGAAACCAAAATCAGGATGGCCAGACTAGGATGTGAACCCGGATCCTCTTGAATGCGAATCTACTGCGCCACCTTGCTCGGTATAAAGACGTAAGCTACAGTTACAAATGAGGCGCAACATCATCTGCTACCACGCAACTAGGAGAGGCACATGGGAAACAAACCCGTGCACCCAGGCTTGCAATTCATGACCAAACCAGAAAATCATTTAGTCAACAAAAAAAATACCTGTTTTTAATGGATCGTCTCCTGAGCACATAAGGTGATACGATGCACTAATAACCAGGAGAAAAAGAACCTTAAACACAGTGTGCTAATCTGATATCCAGCAGACTCAAGAAGAGAGGATGGAGCAGTCAAAGAAGGATACGGGTAAGCTACGTGGGACATGCATGTTGGAACACACACAACATGAAATGAAGAGGCAGTGGGCAACTAACATTATTTTGTCATGTTCTACCTGCAGTATCAAGACTGCTTTACGAGGGGGTGTCAGAAATATAGGCTCGCAAACTGTATGCCATGAAATACTCAAAAAATGGATATCATGAAACAAAGTTCAGTTTTCTGTTCCTGATACCAAACCAATAGTTTTCATAATTTTCAATGTCACTTGCCCTGTTTCATTGAATCACTTTACGTACTTTGACAACACTTAGTTTGCTGTAAAAAAAATGGTTTCAACTGTTTTTTTATGAGCAAGAGGTAAATTGGCAGCACCGTCTGAGTGATGTATTCCTCAGGTTGGCTACTGACTACACAGTCTCCTGTCCTCTCGTTCATGTCGAACCTGCATGAAGGCAGGAACACGCGTATTTACATTCCGCATGCAGCCTTGACCACCAGCGAAAGGGTTTTCCCACCCCGTATTCCTTGCGTCTTTCACAATCCAGAGCGTGACGCCCAGGCCTGATACAGCGCCCTGGGTACTCCATGCCCCACCCTTACGTACAAATACAAATCAGAGGTATACCTTGCAGCTCTACTGCATTACAATATTTATTCAGGGTTCTACATTAAACTTTAGTCTTTTTTTGTTATTGTTCCTAGCTCAGATGTCGCGTCCCACACCTCTCGCGCCCCTGGGCACATGGCCAGTGAGCTTGGTGACAGCAGCCTAGCTTTGCGTAGTCGTAGTATGTGCAGGGTATGTTCTGGGATGTGGGAGAAGCAACGAATACCATCTAATCATCATCCATGCCGTATTGATGTGCTGAGTGCCAGCCGTAAAGGTACCGTGTCACTTTCCCTTCTCCCATGACAGAGTCTTTTATCTCACCTTGAGGCTTCCAAACACAGGGTGGTACACGTCAGTGCGAGGACGGCATTTAGGGCACTTCCGTACCCATCCTACTATCAGAGGTGGCAGTTTTTTTTTCCTGATGTTATGCATACTGTTTGGATAAACCTTTGCAAAAGTAACTTGTAAATAACTACGGGTGTACCTGAGTGCGAGAGTCTGAGTGACGATGTGGGAGGGCACTGAAGGCGCACGGCTGGAACAGTCTCGGGGCTCGCGTCTGGTTAACTGTTGTGTCAGCTGGAGGCGTCTGCGCTGCGCTGGTTGAACACATCTGAGTCCTCTCCAGTCCTGGCCATTCACGCAAGACAAACTCCAAGAGATGTCACTTGCCATTGTGAAGGTGTGTCTGACAGTAAAGCTGCGGCTTCTAGCACATAACGTAGCGAGATCTAGTTGTCAATACCCTGAGAAAGTACTATTTCTACAACTGCATATTCAAATGTAATGCACAAAAATAATTTTAAAAATTTTAACTTTTTTTTGGGAGAGAAACCCTAGGAACACAAGGCAAACTCCTGTGCTACAGAGTGATCCCATACGGAGTTATCCTGCTATGTCACTGCCCAGAGTGTAGACATCTGCATACATCCCAACATTATTTCATTTTAAATTAATCTAATTAATACATTAAAAAAAAAAAAAAAAAAAANAAGAAGACAGAATGCACAAGTCACAGGGATAGACACGCGCAAAAGTCGGACAAACACATTTTCCCAAGCGGTTGTGATGTTTGTCTAGCTAGGCCAGCTTCTTCAGGCAGACTGCAGTCTCGCACCATGCAATAGGCTGCAGTCTGCCGCCACTAACCGCCTGATGGAACCAGCCTAGCCAACGAAACATCGCAATCTTGCATCCGCTTGGGAAAATGTGTTTGTCCAACTTGTGTGCGTGTGTGCCCATCCACGAGCATCGCCCTGCGAGAACTTGTGTATTCCGTCTACTTTTTATGAGTAACTGGTAGCCTAGCGGCCTACTCCCACCATATCTGATTAATGCATAACTTCACAATCGTCTAGCGCAATGAAGCTTTCCCAGTTTTGTGATTGCCGATGCCTTCCAGAAACACGTAACTTTCCTGGCTAGTACTCTTTATCTTCTCACACAAACTGTTTCGTCCCTCACGCCTCGTACCCAAGTTACCTCTGGAACAATGGTGCTGAGAGGGTTTTAACTGGACTTACCCTTCACATATCGATGGTACTGCTCTGCTGGACCCGCAACTTGCTCATCGCCAATGGCAAAACCACGCCTCTGACTTACAAGGTGGCAATCCTGTAGGCACCCTTATTCACATTTTTGTTTCTCTTATAAATTTCATTTTGTGCAATGAAAATCTAAATTACATGTTGCATAAAAGATAGAGAAATTATAAAACTCATACACAAAGTTGTATATACAGTACGTAGGTACCGAAAATACATTACAACAGCAGTCATTGAAAAAATGCAATTAAAAATAAAAAGTCCCATGTTACATTAGGTGCATCACTGCAAAGACAAGCATTAGAGATTGCATACAATAAATCAACGCATCTTGGTGAACCAAAACAGTTTGGGTGCCCATGTACTGCCAATTTAGCCAACTTTCCTAGATTTAGGGAGGAGCAACGTTTAATACCTCCCCCCCCCCCCAACCACTTGTTNCCACTGGTTATCAGAGCTGTTGTTCATTGGCTGTCACAAAAATGTTTGCTACACCGCTAACATACATGTAGTTTCTGATGTTTCCATTGCATTAACTAAAAAACAGGATAATACATGTTCATTTTACTCCAATACAAACACTCTTATTTTTGATAGCATTCTACAGTAGTAAGAAAAAATAATCCATTACTTTTACACTATAAGTACCATTCCTTGACAAGAAATCTCGGTACCCGATATCCTCTGCAGCTGGGCTGTACGATCATCGTCACAGCTTACAAAGGCACATAAACAATAGCGGGAAAGCTCTTACTTACTCTTCAGTTGTCTTGCCCCTGCGTCACTTTGCCCTGCGACGCACTCCGCCCCAACACGCGCTTGTTCGGAAACTCAACCTGAAGTCGCAGGGTGTGGGGATGCCTAGCTCCATGTCTGCGGGTCCTTGAGCTGCGTCGAGAAACAGTACCTAGTCAGCTCTCGCTGCTGTGTGGCTGTCAAAGGAGGAGGCTAGTAGGCTCCGCGTTTATTCCCCCTCAACAAAGTTATCTGAAATAAAACACTCGTTCCCATTGGTGTGATTTTATCTACATGTTGTTCGCAGTTAACTGAGCACTTTTGAAATCCCTGCTTAGGATCTACTTTCTTCTAATTTTGTATTTTAATGCTCTTATTTTAATAATATGCAAATTTGTACTCTTTCATGTGCATGGTACAAAAAACACTGTCTTCAGCGACCATAAACGTAAACATTACACTAGCAATAAAACACTTACCTTTATATTTATTAATTTGTTGCCATCTCAACTGGAAGTATGTACGCCAGTGTGGACTGTAGTATCTCTGTGCATCAGAGGTAAACACCACTACGTATATCTTACAAAACCAAGGTTTTGACATTGTCTTATTGCATTTTTCATGCTATTTCAGAGTTGCGAAGCACTCTATATTATACGCAATAATAAGTGATTTAGCCAGTAGGAAAGGGCACTATGTGCCTTCGTGGTATCGAGGTAAACTGCACTCATGTAAATTTTCATATTTGAGACATAGTGTTCTTTATCTCCGATGCACAGACATACAATTTTGGTAAATCATTTTTTTTCAAAGGCTGACTTCAAAAGTACTTACTTTACTGTGAACAACCTGCAATATTTATTATTTTCCTCGATGCTGCATTGTGGCAGGGCTGAAGGCCTAAGGTACCACATTGTGGCAGGGCTGAAGGCCTAAGGTACCACGTTGTGGCAGGGCTGTCGCCTAAAGTGCCACAAGCTAAGGGCACTCCATGGGTAAATTCTCTTGTGCATTACATAGTATAAGATGCTGCATGTCTAATTGCGATTATAAACTTAGGTTGATCTTGGTGTAGTTACCACTTAGTAAATAACATCAGCAATATGACACACCTACATTTAAAAATAAAGGACAGGTTATTGTGTTATATTATTTTTAACTCATTTAATAATGCGTAGCATCGTTACATTTTTCTTATTTTGTTCCCTTGTTACATTCTCTCGTTAAACATAAAACTTAGGATTGTCTTTTTCTATAAAAAAAACAAAAGGCCGAGCCTTCTTTGCATAAATGTGCAGATGAATGGCAGCTGGTTCCTTCATTTACGTCGTAATCAATGACCTATGATATTCCAGTGTCTTAGTTCAGCCCAACATTCACACTTCAGCTGCCTTACTGCGACAGTTGCTAACTCAGTCCTGATTGGCCCATAACTCAATAAAGCTAGAAAATAATTTTTATAATTTTCTTTTTGTTAAAAATGTGTGCACTTTCCCAGCAGCAAGTGGAGTTCAAATTAGGGAATGTGGTTATACTATCTGCACTAACAAAAGTTATGCAGTTCATCAGTTCTGTTTTTAAAATGTTTCTTTTCTAGAAATGTTTAAAACATTTGTGTATGTAGATACCTATCTTTTTTTTAATATAATTTTAAATTTTTTAAATTTAGTTCTACATTATTAACAATGTACAATACGTTATTGAAGCCTACATTACCATAGGAATACGTAGTGAATGTTTGACTCGAAAAGCTGCTCTAGGTTCAGCCCCTCACAGAAATATTTTGGGGTCTGCCACCGGAATACGCACGTATTTTAATACTTCACTTAAAATCTATAACCATCAGAGAACTGTCGAAATAATTTTTTTTTAATTAAATGACACAAAAGTTTAGAGTAGTCTGGAGAAACACTGGGAGGGAAAACCGTGTCAGAATGGGGGACAGATGAAAGTGAAAGTGCTGGAGTGCCTAGCCGCAACTGTGTAACGTGGCATCATTGTTCGGCCTCGCTTCGTTGCCAAGCACTGTGTCAGAGTGGCGTGAAGCTCGCTGCCAGAGTTATCTGTCGAGCGGATGGTCGAGGTCGTCACAGGAGAATGTCACAAGGAAGAAGATCAGGAGACAAGCGCGCGCGCGCGTGTGTGTATGTGTGTGTGCGTACAAGGACTTCACTACTTTGCGGTTAACTATGTGATCTAATGGCGAGAAAAACTTTTTATAGAAAGATTGTGATTGTTATCTTATCAAAAGTATCTACTACTTATAAGGACCTGTTATGGAATTAAAACTCTAAAAAAATACAAATTTATGGACTAAAATAAATAAGTATAATTAAATACCAAACATCTCAGTGCACAACAAATATTATAAACTGTATTTCGTATAGTTGCCATATTAAAAAGGGTTTTAAAAATGGCTTTGATTTGTATGTTGAAGCCAAAAATTTTAGTCCTGATCAATGTTGTTGATAGCACAGTTGACAATAAAGACCATTTCAGAAAAATGAAAAAAAAAAAATTTTTGTATTCATTGCTTTTGTATATTTACTCCAACAACACATATTGAAGCTCACTCAATTTGATACAACCATTGTAAATACTTCAACCAAAAACAAAATAGTTTTTTTTTTTGTTATAGTTTTAGTTTTGTCAACACTACTACAAACTCAAATGAAAGAAAATTTAAACAATGGAATTAATGTGGGAAACAAATTTGATAGGCAAAAAAATACTGCATATTATACAATGCATTTTTCTTAAGTCAAAGCGAACATCTAGAAACATGTAGTTCAGTATTTTTACCACTTCTCTGCACACAAATGTACGAGCTGGTCCAACATAAACATCACCAGGAAGAGAATTTTATCAGCGATTACGCTCTCGGCTTAATTTCCGAGAAGCTACGTTAGAAACTAGGCTCAAGCAGCAGTACTAGACACACCACGGATAGGAGCAGCCGTGATTGGCTTGATGCAGCGGTGGCACAGACGATTTTGAAGGTGTGCACATTTACAATGTTTTGCTGTAAGCATGCCACCAAAAATATAAATTGTTATTCTAAAAATAAACGATAACTATAAACGCCATACACAAAATGTATTTTAATAGTGTTACACAATAAACAATTTTTTAATGGGTAATTTGTTTAGTATCTCGATAAAAAATATGCTAGTAACAACTTTAAATGTAATTTTTTAATAAAACATAATACAGTGATACAAAAATGTCCTATGCCATGTGCCACTAAAACTACACGTGCGTGCCACAAGCTGGCCACCCCTGACTTAACGGTTACTTCCAGGTTTCCGCGTTCAATCCCTGGTAGTTTTGGGAAATTTTTCACCTCAGATTTTTATGTGGATGGTCTAGGAAACACTCCTGTAGTGTACTTGTCTCAAAGTGCTCGTGTTTACCATCCTGTCTTCATCACACAGCTCCCAGATTTTTGCAAGTGGGAATCGTGCTGGTTGATGCCGCTGGTCGGCGGGTTTTCTCTGGGATCTCCTGTTTCCCCCGCCCTTTCATTCTGGCGCTGCTCCATACTCACCTCGCTCGAATTCTTTGCATGTTTCTCTTCCAACAACAGCCGCCACCGGCTAACTTAGGTGACGGCACCGTACTATTTTCTTTGTCAAAATTATTCATTTCCATAACACTGACATTTACATACCTCAAAGGCATTCATTTGTCATGCATATAAGCATAGCCATTAGCTAGCTCCTTCTATCAGAACCATTATAACTACGACTCGGACGTGAAGATGAAGACGTTCACTAATTTCTTACCTATCAGAAAATAAAGCATAATCATGCCTCACAACATATCATATATTATAAATGCGGTTTATGATAAAATGAGCACTTTTGAAAGCCTTGCTGAAGATCTACTTGCAAGCACATTGGGTATTCTGCCACCTCATGTAACATTAACACTGTTATGGGCCTGATCAGTATATTTGTGTGTCAGTCAAGTTAAGTTAATATTTTATGATTTTTCTTATTCTTACATTTATATACATTTAAAAAAATAATGCAAAATAAATTATTTTAAAATTTACATATTTTTACCTAGTACTTTAAAACCAATGTTACGACGTGGAACTTCTTTCCCTCTATCGTTACCAACTTTACTGAGCGCATGCCAGTCGGTGTGCTCATTAAAATAAACACTGTTTTGGTAGTATTTTTAGGAAGTGTATTGTACCGTAAACCAAACCTTAGATGCCGAAACTGCTAGATAGCTGCAACCAGGCCTTGTAGTTTTGCATTGTACAAATACCGCCTATTATCTACCTCTTGAATCAGAAGTTCTTCAAGACTCGCCTTAAAGTAAACTCAGTTTTTAAAACAATGTTCACAAATGAAAGATGCGCAGGGGGAACAAAAAACACGCACGCACACACATTACTACTATCTGGCATCTCGTTTCTTTCCCTTTGTTTACAAACATGACATTATTTACTCCTATTCTTTTCCTCTTTCTTGCTCCTGATTGGCTGTTTCCTCTAACGTCATCAGCGATACCGCCTCCGCGGCAAGTCAGGCTTGTCGCTAGCACTCTCGTCGCAAGCTGTCGCTCGTCGCGAGCGATACAAATTATGATTGGCTGGTTCGGGGTGACGTCACATCGCTTCGCGTCACGCTATCGTGAAGAGGGCTTTAGGTACGTGAATATCTGTGAATACTGAAATCATTTCTTTTGCTTTCTATATTTTTAATGCATATAGGTGTAAGAATTAGCACATTTGCAAAATATTTACTTTTCTAATAATTTTACAATTTCACTTCTCTAATGTATGAATAACGACGTAAGACCCATGGCAATGTTGATTTTACATATGGTGGAAGAACACAGAGTGCGCATACAAGTAGATCTTAAGCAGAGGTTTGAAAAGTGCTCATTTTACCATGAAAAGCCTATGAAATGGAAAGGAATGAATAAATTACAAAAATAAAACTGTACCCAAATGCCTACAACTAAGTAAAAAATAATGATAGTCGCTAATTTTCGAAAAGAAAACATATATAATATTTAAAATATTTCATAGCAATGGCTACAGGTAGAGACAAAAAAATTCTTAAGCCTAAACAAATTTCAGGGAAAACTCCCTCCAAGTGAAGATTTTAATATTATTCAGTAATTTAGAAGAATAAATTAACATTGAGTATTATCACTCAATAAACTTACATTTGAAAACTGTTTTCAGATACACTATTTCATCTGTTAGTGAAGACCTTAGGATATTCTTGAAGTAACAAACTACACTTTTCCTTGATTTCATTAGAGATCAAATGTTCAAAATTATGAAGACAGGGAAAAAAATTTCAAGAATTTAATTCAAACTTTTGAATCTTTGATTCAGTTGAGATATATGTCTAAAATACGTTTCTTCTAAAACTATCTTCTAGGCTGACGCTGATGATAAGTGTATTTTCTCTTTCATCCCCTGGTCTTCGTCTGTGTCATTCTTCTTTAAGCTCAGTTGAAATATCATAGTAGCCACAACCACCTTACATTCCGATAGTTTTAGTCCAATTATCTCGTAACATTTGCATTCAATTTGATAGCTCGTTAATATTTTCTACTGCTGTATCAACATGTAGTGTTCTCGAAAGCAAAATAAGATTTCTTTGATCAAATGACTCCAGGATTTTGATCCAAATGGATGCCATTAAAAGGCTCTTGAAGGAACAAAAATAATCTCACAAACCTATTGCTTCTGAATGAGCTTCATTTGTTTGGTATTTCCTGCTTGCGGGTCAAGAAGTTTGTCCTAAAGCATCCAGGACACTTTGAAGATGTCTCGTTATATGGCAACGTTGAAGATGTCTCGTTATAAGGCAAACTGCTTTTTTCTGTGAATTTTATCCTGTGTCAGATTCTCTGTGTAAGGAACATTCAGTTTTTGGTGCCATTATACTTCATCTATTGGGATTTGCACTGAATAAGTTGTATAATCAATTAACGCAACCAAAAATGTGCCTACATCAGTTTAACACGATGCAGAATGAACTCCGACCAAGTTACGCAAATGTGCTGTAGAAGGAGAATCATTATCGAACTGTTCTCCTTCATGTGTGCTTGAACGCCTTAAAACTTGCCAGACATGTTGTCCAACACATTCAGATACATCCAACCCATCGTGTTCTAGTATAATCATTAATTGGTTTGCAATTTCCATTCCACATTTTCGTCAACAATAAAAAAATTCTATAAACCGCTCTTGGATGGTCCATTGCCTAGATCTCTCATTCTTATGCCCATATCTGATGAAAAGTTCATTTTGTTCTTGGTGGGATGTCAGGAGTGGAATCACAAATTATGGAATAATAAATTGATTAGTTTATCTGTCTGATATTGCGTTAAAAAACCTGTTTACCACAAAGATTGATGAATTCATTTTGAGTTTCATAGGACATGTACTGGGCTTGAAGTCTTTTTCCTTCAACTTGACTCTTTTCAAACTTTTAAATGCTCTTCAAGCGGCACATAATATTGTGAAATCAGTTCAAGGCATCCTAAAAAGTTACCATTATGAATATTTACAATTTTTGAAGATAATTCTTGAAATGATAAACCCAGACTACCAAGAAAAATTGTTACGTCTAGAAATCGCCTGATTAACAGCATCATTATCTCTCTATCTGAAGCTAATTGCTTCTGAATTTGACAATTGATAGCTCCGGACCCTTTAGTAACTTCAAGAGTCCTCCACTGCAAATAATTTTTGTCTGTGCATTAGACTCCTCTCATGTTCTGCTAACTTCCTGTAAGGTTTATGCCACACGTTTTCCATAGGGCCGAACCCTTTGGTTGAAGAGATATAGCTCGCATACTTGATGTCTGTCGTGGATGAAGTAAACAGTCTGCATGGGACAGAAGAGGCTTGTGGGTTGTTGAGCTGTCCCAGGGACAGGACGGGGGATAAAAGGTTAGCTACGGTGCGCCATGGCGATCGCTCAAGATACGGCCTTTACATTACCGATTCACCAGAAAAAGTTTAAAAGAAAATCTATTAGTCTCAAAGCCATGCCTTAAATTTGTGTCGTATATATGCACAATGCAACAACACAAATTTTACGTATTTGAACGAATTCATTATTTTATGCAATTTCATACTGTGGCATCTTACAAAATTTTCAAAGTTACAATAATCGTTTGAATATAATTAAGACAGTTGTTCAAATTATTTTTTTTCCTTAACTCCGGGCATCTGGGGCCACCTGAGCCTCGGGGCCCGGGACAAATGTATCCCTCCCCCCCCCCCCCCNTACTAGACCACAAGAAACAATGCCATTATGCAGTTCTTTTGATTAATGGAAGGAAACAGAATTAACCCAGCCACTGCCCAAATGAAAACTATTAATTTATTTATTATTAAGATTTATTTTGAACGCCTGTGAAGAGTGACAAGGTCACAGTAGAGGAATGCTAGACCATAAAATACAAGTACATGACTAATAACATAAATATAATACACAAAACCATATCAAACTAATAATACACTCAGAAAACGTAATTTACAGAAAGATGAAAATGACAGGAATAGATCAGGGACTTAGGCCTGCGTAGAGGAGTTCCCCACAATGCACTCCCGTACAACCTCATCAGTGGACAGTAAATCTAAGTTATGATTTAACACTACAGAAAAGTCATTTTATTTCCAAGCAGCCAGGATGAACGACATAGTGTGGCCGGCCATACAAGATGCATTATGTATTGCAGAATTGCGTCACACATTCTCCCAGCTCCTACGTACAGACACCAAACCAATGCTCATTTAGAGGTAGCGATTCTTCTGCAGGTACAAATATCTTGGTGTCTCACAATACTTTTTAATTCCCAATTAAACAATTACACATCACATTAATAAAACTGAAAAAGGGGGGAAAAAAACTTTTGTATAAAAATTTAAAAATTGTATTTTTTAAACTACATATTTTAGATATATGGTAATTAAATTTTGTCCATAACGAGCAACAATAAAATTGTACCTTCATGCACACAGTCAAATCATGTTTGGAACTATAAAATGGCAGTATTTTAATTTACCAGGCTAGAAACAAGACTGATAATTTACTTTAATTTCTTTTTTTTTAAATCATGGAACAAAGTTGTTGGTAACCAGTATCCTATACGCGGTCTACATCTCGGTCATTATCTTGCTGTCAACACATCACCTGTACACAAGTCCATTCAGAATGAGCTGAAACACAGAACATTACCTGCCTCACATTTTGGTTAGCGTCGACTTCTAAACGTGTTTGGAATTAAAACCGTAATGCACCAAACATAATTACAGTTACATTACAAAAGTTTCAGGTGTAAAATAATTCTACGTGCTGAAATCAGAATCAAAACCATCATTCAGATGCACAAAGTGTCCATACCTGGGAAAGTTAACAAAATAAACTAAGTGATTAAAGTTAAAAGTTAAAGACCCACAAAAATGTTTACAGTTAAAATAAAGTCTCAAAAAGGTTTTTCGTCAATGTTTATAACTCGCCGGCCGTAAAATTTGTTGCATATGTTTAAGAAGTTTGTCAAGACATTAATGGTATTTGCTTCTCTTTCGTTATCTTCAGCATCCAAGCAATTGCAAAGTTAAGTTATGTTATTTTAATAGTTAACCACACATTTCAAAGATTAAAAGTTAATCAGTTTTAAAATTAACTAATAAGTTAAAAAATACCTGTTTTTTAAACAATTAATTTTTTAATGGTTAATCGAGAGTATGAAAGTGTCCATGGTTTGAACAGTGGTTAAAATATTACCTTTGCATCGTGATGGAACCCGGGTTCAATCCCAGGACTCTTGTGGGAGCACGGTGGACACTGCCAGGAAGTGGTGGCTTCATCAGGGTGCTCCCGCATCTTCCCTCCGCTGCTGCTAAAACCAGTGGCAGGTAAGGCAACCAGGGGACTACTAAGGGACATTTCTTGGTTCTCTCTGGTAGATTGTTAAAACTGCACAGTTATTAGTGCATTCACGACAAATTTTTTTTAATTAACGTACATAAGTAGAAATGTGGTAGGAAAGTCATAAGTAATAAATTGTTCTCTGTGTACAATCAGCATTTAACCACAGGCCATTGAGAAGTACGAAGTTAAACAAAAGCTGCCACTCAGTGCCTATTCAGTTAGCAAACCAGTGTGTGAGCAGCTAGTGGAACGGCCCATTCGATTGTGTGCGGGGGCGTAATCATCTAGCATTACCCAATACGTCCAAGTCACACGCGGTTGGCAGTTCTGATGCTGCATACACATGTAACATTAAAAATAATAAACCTAGATCTGAAATTTCTTATTACTATACAAAGCGTATTTGGGAGCGTTCAAGTATTACGTAACGCAATAAGGGGGGGGGGTCTTGTAAAACGTTACGATGCGTTACA
>NQII01000546.1:724970-791213 GCA_002778355.1 Clitarchus hookeri | reverse complement strand
TATGACTAAGCATCGTATCGATAACAGTACAGTTCCGAACAAAGATTTTTTTTGCAACAACTGAAAGGGTTAAGAACCACCCAAATATCTTCACTCACTCATTCTACACTCGCAACTCGCTACAAAGGGACTAGTGCAAATNATCTTCACTCACTCATTCTACACTCGCAACTCGCTACAAAGGGACTAGTGCAAATTGGAATTATGTCTTGTGGGGAGGTGAAGTGATGTGACATGTTTGGTGTGTGGCCCATGGTTGAATGACAACTCACACGTGACCACAGAGCACTGAAGCACACAGAGGCGAAACACTCGCTTACGGCGCTAACTCCAGATAAAATTCCGTGAACCAATCAGCGCCTGCTAACCTCTGTACTTGCCAGCCTGCAGCCCAGCCAACAGGGAACCGTTCGCAAACGAACTCAGCGTGTTGCTTATGTTAAACTTAAACATGTCGGTGGCATCTCTTTCAATTCTGGTATTGATTGAATCTCTGTGTTATTAGCTTGTGAGGTGTGCCAGGTTACTGAATTCTTGCATGCATGTTGAACTCATACATTATGGGAGCTGACAGTGTCCAGAATGCTTGATGCTTTTCTGTCATCTCACTACCAGGAGTTAAGCCGCCTGTAGTTTTAAGCGATTCAATTTGTGTTTGCTCGAAGACAATTAAAACCTTCCCGAAACTGATTTGTTCTATGAATGTCACGGAAGCCATCTCGAAACTTCTTATAGACGTTTGTTTGGTTTTCTCTTAAATAAATAATGTATCACAAGCGCTTTTTTTTTTGTCACTACTGTTAACACGACAATATTTTATTTTTGTGTAAATTGGCTTTTCATATTTTATCTAGAAATCGTAATAGTTTATTAATAATTATTATAAATACAAACAGAGATAAAATAGGTGTGTTGGTAATGCCTAGTAAGAAATAGTCCTCATGCAAAATAGCATTAAACTTATTGCGCACAAATGTGGTGAGTTGTTCATTTGGTGTAATTGTATAGACTTAGTAAAGCCGCTGGTAAAGAAGAAATTGGTGCTCGGTGGGTTATTTTTACGGGTATTATTCGCGCACAGTAATTTTCATTCGCGCAGTCACTGTTAGTTATATGTACATTGTTAACCTGGTGGATTAATACACAAACGTCTCAAAGTATTAACAACATACTATAAAGCCTCTAAGTGCGTACTTTACACAACAGGTGCTCTTTGTAGCTAATGTGCTAAACAACTATGGTCAAGGACAGAAGAGAGTTGTCGGGTGTTGGATGGGGTGGCAGGCGGGCAGGCAGACAAATGTCGCCTCCTGCCTCGGCTCGTTGGGACTGCAAGTGACGTCTGCGCGCAGAAGGATGCACCAAGGATCGAGGCAACCTCGCTCTACTGACCTTGGTTGTATCCAGCCCTGACTAACATGCCAACAAATCGACGGGATGTGCACCGCTGCGCTGCTTGAAAACCAGCGCTGTTTTCGGAGATCACGTCGTGGATTTTTTTTTTGTTCGGTTGGAAGCGTAGGGACTGCTGGGTCTGACAGCGGATGAGACGTGGAAACGGGGGATCCGATCTCAATGCTGCCACTCTTCCAAGGGGGTGGGGTTGTTTTCCCTGGTCGACCCGCTTTCCTGACCCTCTTGTCGGAGGATTGAGGGGGAGGGAGACATATCGCAGGCTTATGTCCACCACTGCTGCCGACATTGATTTCCGACACCCGTTGTTTTCCTGGCATAAGGTTGGGACATCAAAGAAAAACATCGATGTTCGATTGTTTTCTGTATCGACAATTCAAACATCGATATCTCCCGATGTTTCGGCAGTAAAAAATAGATTATGTTCAACATTGCCGTTTGATGGTTTACTTATAAATAACTAAAAAATTTATGTTTTAATAATGGAAAAACTTAATTATTTAAAAAAATTAGTTGAAGTTTGACAAAACAATTTATGGCCATTCACATACTCGCATCGCATGTCAAAAACTATCACTTACACTTCGCCTCGTTTTCTTCGCCTTCGTGTCGATCTCAGTGGCCTTTGAGTGATCTATTGAGCCAGAAAGCCGCGAACGGTCAACAAATTTTCACATCTGGGAAGTGTTCCCAAAATCCTGCTACTGTCATTTGTANAGCCAGAAAGCCGCGAACGGTCAACAAATTTTCACATCTGGGAAGTGTTCCCAAAATCCTGCTACTGTCATTTGTAGTTCAAGAATTTTTCTTCGCTACAACTGGCATTACTGATATTATCATTCAAAATAACTCCACTTTTGATCAGCGGAAAGAAAATATATCATTACAGTTTTCATGTTTGCAAAACATTGATTTTACCGATACAATCGGCTGAACAACGTCGATGTAAAAGATCACTTTCTTTGACGTGTTAAACGATTATATAAATATTTACTGTAAAAAGCAAATAATAGCTATTCTTTTCAAGATAGTAAGTTTGGAGAATATTTTCAGATTATAAAAAAAAATTATACAATTATTATTAGTATTTTTTTTTATTAATGAAGACTTGTCCCTTAAATAACCTGAGTTTGAAAAAATATAACAATAAATAATCGCTTATATCCAAATTTATAATGAATTTAATGCCTGGAGTATTTTGTGATGGAAATTTAACTTCATTTTTAAATATTCCACCGTAACGTGTTGAAAATGTTTGTGTATTTTATTTGTAGTGTTACAATAATTATCTTGGAAATTGGTTTCCAAAGTGTTTATAAAAATAAATTAATTTTTTTACAATGTAAACAATTGGAGGATCTAGCATCTCTAGTCCCATTATTGTGGATAGTTTTATCGTACAGTGGCGGATATAGAAACCACATGAGAAGGGCTACTTGAGTGTTTGAGCACAATAAGTTACTTTCAAACCACATGCTCGCCTGTGAGTATTAAATTTTAATAATACAAATTAATTTTACATTCTAAGTATACAGGATGTTTTTGAAATGAGTGCAGATATTTTGGGGGGTGCAAGGGGGTGTCAAGACGAGTGTTTTGATGTGGTAACATGGTGTTGGAAATTCATTTTTATGCTACAAAGAAATAAAACGCAAGATACATATGCTGTAAGCAGTAATCATTATGTAAATGACAGGTTGCACAATCGCTCAAAGCGATTTGATATCGAAACCGCAAGTACAGTATTACAACTAATGTTGGAAGTGCCGGCTGTTGACCTGGTTGCACGGCGGCATACGTCGCGCCAGTACCTCTGTACTCGAGGCAGAACACGTGGCTGTAGTGATGATTGTCATCGTCGACTTAAGACTCTGCCAGGAGGATCTTGCAGCAGCTCATTACTATTACACACTTCCCTGCCATTGTGATATGGAAAGACGAGTGAGTGGGGAGATGACGGCGTCTCTTTAACAGCGAGGTCTTCTTAAGAGCCGATGAGGGCGAAGCGAAGTGAGCATGGTGTAGCGCGGGAATGGAAAGGCGGGGGAAACGGGAAATCCCCGAAAAAAAAAAAAACAACCCGCCGACGATTCCCACTTGCGAAAATCCGGAGTGAACCGGCCGGGAAATGAACCCGGTTCACCTTGGTGGGAGACGAGCAGTCTAACTGCTTAGCCATCATGGTCCCTTTGGACAGACGAGGCACAGTTTACCCGCGAGGGCATCTTAAACAGCAAAAGTGCGTCTTGAGTTTTATTTTACTTGCAGCATAAGGATGCATTTCTGATACCGCGTTCATTACATCGAAACACTCGTATTGATACTCCCTTGCGTTCTCTAAAATATATGCACTCATTTCAAAAACATTCTGTATGTATCTCTAATGCATTATTAGTAGTATTCTTAGTTTCAAGCGGGTAATTTCCACCAAAGAGTGTAGATTCTATTCAATTCGTGATTGTTAGGATACCCTACGAAGTAGTCAGCCATTCGAAACTACTAAGTTAAACATTTTTTTACGGCCTATGGTAAAAATAATGTCTGCGAAGAGCTATTATCTCTATGTTTATTAAAGCTTTAATGTTACGGAATATTTTCAAACATTTGATACCAAACTGAGCAAAACTATTTGGTATTTAGGCTTTTACATACTCGTGCGTGTACTGAATTTTGATCACGATGTTTTTTTATCCCCCAGTATTTATTAATAGTTGTCACGTTTATGTTTATGGGGAAAAATTACCTCTTTACGGATGCAATTTTTCTACAAGAGCCAACTTCCTCCCTGGCAACGATCGCTTCATATTTTGTCGGGAAAATATCTGGCACTGTTCGAGGATCACGTTTCGCCGCCAGAGCATAGCTTAACCGACGCAATAATTTACAGAAAGGACATAAAAGAATTTACATTGGAAAACAATATATTTAGATGATCCCTATGGTAAAATATATGTTAGTCAATGCATGCTACTTACAAATATTTCATTCAAGAACTCCAGAATTAAGTCCTAGCAAAGTTCGATACATTATTTATGAATAGCCATTTTTAACCTCTGCCATTCCATGGAAAAGAGAAACTTATCGTTTTATACTGTCCTGGAAAAAAATTTATATGATAAATATTTGTCATATTTGTTAGCTGCAAAACCATATTATATTTTTCGTAATATCTAAATCTCACTTACTAAAAACTTAGCTCAGCCAGCTGTGAAGAGGACACTTTCTTTCTTCAACGACAAATCTCATGGCGAGTTTCGTATTACAGTGGTGAGGGCGTTTTCTTCCAAACCTGCAGCCACGGAGTTAAAATGGTGAATAAATGTTAATAAATTCCTTCTCAAGTCATCAATATAAAGCTCTATATAATATTACCACCCAAAGAAATTTTCAAATTATTTTATTCATTCTTTACTTTTTTCAAAATATAAATTTTGACGTTATATTTTAAGTAAAAAAGGTAACACATAAAAATTGGCATTAACTTTTATGTGCTAGTATTTCTTAAAAAATCCCACGCATAAAGAATTTTTGTTTGGAACAGTTGTATTTAGAATTGGTGAGTTGAGAAATGATTGCTTTAATATTGATTCCCCATTTAAATTCTGTGGCAGCAGTCTCGATAGCTGCGTGCTACTCAACTCGATTTATATATATATTTTTAATAGAGTTTTGATATTATTAAAGTATGTGCTAGTTTGTTAATTGCACGAAATAACGTGCATAACAGCATGCAACAAATAAAACTTATGAAACGTTATTTCAATTTATTATACAGAGATTCGGTCATTACATATTTAGTTACTCAAGTTGAGCACACACCATAACGAGACAACTAAACAGTAATGGATTGACAACTATGTCAAATGGTTAAAGTAATATAAAAACTGTGGTTGTATGTATATGTTTTATTTGAGATCATAATGAAACTGTAAGATTACGTTTCGAAATAAAACACAATTTTGATTTAACCTATGTANGAAACTGTAAGATTACGTTTCGAAATAAAACACAATTTTGATTTAACCTATGTATCTCTGAGCACTACATATTTGAATTATTAAAGTAACATTTTCAAATGGCATACTTCCTATATGATAATTTTCTCTTCTGGACATATAAAGATATTTTATCAAGACATGTGGGTAAAATTTTACCGAAAATAATGTCAAGTAACTAGAATCATGGAGAGTGTANTTGACAACTATGTCAAATGGTTAAAGTAATATAAAAACCGTGGTTGTATGTATATGTTTTATTTGAGATCATAATGTAACTGTAAGATTACGTTTCGAAATAAAACACAATTTTGATTTAACCTATGTATCTCTGAGCACTACATATTTGAATTATTAAAGTAACATTTTCAAATGGCATACTTCCTATATGATAATTTTCTCTTCTGGACATATGAAGATATTTTATCAAGACATGTGGGTAAAATTTTACCGAAAATAATGTCAAGTAACTAGAATCATGGAGAGTGTANAAAGATATTTTATCAAGACATGTGGGTAAAATTTTACCGAAAATAATGTCAAGTAACTAGAATCATGGAGAGTGTACTTAAAAATTGAAACACCTAATTCAATGTATCAGCGGTTTTTCTAAGCATTGTTTATTCATGGTCTAGTTTGCCGACTCATATTTGCATAGGGATGTTAAATAGGGATAGCCGAAAACATACAGATTTCTAAGTGCTTTATTGCAATAACTTTTACATAAGAAGAATACATATGTATATCAGATTTTCAGTGTTCTTTTAAAAACTTTTATAAAAATAGTTTAATTTTTCCGTTTTAAAAATACTTTCATATTAAAACCTCATAAAATTCTGTTAGAATAAAAAATTAAAATGGAAACTACTTTTATACTGGTGAATTTTGACTGTAAATTTGTTTGTCATCTCTTCATATCTCCTACGCATTAAACAAAATTTGTTCACTACAAAATGCATAGAAAAATCCTGAATAAGAAAACAGAATTGAATATGTTGTCACGTACCGCAATATTAAGAAAAAAATTCGCTAAATGTAAACTTAATTATTAAAAGATATGTAAGTTCGTAGGTTTGCGTGGCAGTTGTCTAAATGTATTTTTCTTTTCGAATTTAGCGACGTCAAGGTCGTTGAGTGTGGCAACGTTTCATTGGTTATNAGTTGTCTAAATGTATTTTTCTTTTCGAATTTAGCGACGTCAAGGTCGTTGAGTGTGGCAACGTTTCATTGGTTATTCGTTTTGTCATCTTGAGATTAGCAGTAGCCGAAAGCTTCTGATGACATTTTTTTGATATTTAATCATGGCAAAGAAAAACTTCAAGACTTTTTTCAACACTTGAATATCTTACACTAAAAACATCCAGTTCACATTGGAAATATGAAAAGACCTAAATCAACCCTTTCTCCATGTTTTGGTAACATTAGTTGCAAGATAATAATAACGTACAACGGTCGTAGTTTTCTTCCAAAAGCTGAAACCTTTAGACATATAACAAACAGGAGCACATTACTCTATGTTGAGATCAACATGGCAATGAATGTAAGGGAGGAAGCCAAGTTTAGGGAAGAAAAGAAGCACTTGAGAGGTATCCTCCGAAAAGATGGATTTTTNAGTTGTCTAAATGTATTTTTCTTTTCGAATTTAGCGACGTCAAGGTCGTTGAGTGTGGCAACGTTTCATTGGTTATACGTTTTGTCATCTTGAGATTAGCAGTAGCCGAAAGCTTCTGATGACATTTTTTTGATCNTTGAGATTAGCAGTAGCCGAAAGCTTCTGATGACATTTTTTTGATATTTAATCATGGCAAAGAAAAACTTCAAGACTTTTTTCAACACTTGAATATCTTACACTAAAAACATCCAGTTCACATTGGAAATATGAAAAGATCTAAATCAACCCTTTCTCCATGTTTTGGTAACATTAGTTGCAAGATAATAATAACGTACAGCGGTCGTAGTTTTCTTCCAAAAGCTGAAACCTTTAGACATATAACAAACAGGAGCACATTACTCTATGTTGAGATCAACATGGCAAGGAATGTAAGGGAGGAAGCCAAGTTTAGGGAAGAAAAGAAGCACTTGAGAGGTATCCTCCGAAAAGATGGATTTTTNTGAATGTAAGGGAGGAAGCCAAGTTTAGGGAAGAAAAGAAGCACTTGAGAGGTATCCTCCGAAAAGATGGATTTTTGACAACAGAAAATGCAAAGTCACCTTAATAACATGAGAACAACTAGTCTCATTCTCAATAAAACTCTGATTCCTTACGCAAAAGTATTTTCCGAACAATGGGATTGACTTCTAGTTAAAATACTACTCGTACACCGTATTCAAACCAGTAAACAAGACTAAGGACTAACTCCAGTAAGTTACAAGTTCTAGCTACAAAATATCGCTGGATTATTTATACCATGTTCATGTTTGTAAGATATACGCATGTAAACTATTGGGAAATGCATCACCGGGATTAAAGAACGTATCAGTGACTATACCACAGGAAAACACTATATTAAAATTCCTCAGTACTTTCAACTCGACAAACTTTATTCCTCGGCAAATATATGTTGTTAAAAAGGGAAGTTCCTTCCAAAAAGGAATATTAAAACATTTTCCCAACCTAACGTGCGAGGTTAAAAGAATTGAATGGCATTTGAATGTTCTTCTTAAAATATTATGAAAATAGAATAATATAATGTATAGCTAACGGAGCCCCGAAACTCTGTGGGATAGAAAAAATGAGGTTGCAAGGAGTTGGCCAAACAGAGATTTTATACATTTATATACAAATACGAGCTAGAATCGTTGGCTAATCGTTTGAAGTAGGACTATGAGAACCGGTGCAATAGGCAACCTAAAATCTTGTTTGGAAGTGAACGAAGAAAATGTAATTGCTATCTAAATGCTAGTGTCATGTCAAATATAAACCACATAGGTTGAACGATTCGAGAGTGGCAACAGGGTCAGAAGGAAATGTAACAACACGCACACAACAACCACAACACAATGACACACTGTGAAGGGTGGCAGAACTACGGTGTAACTACACGTACACAGCAACCACAACACAATGACACACTGCGAGGCGTGGGAGAACCACGATGTAACAACACGCACACAACAACCGCAGCACAATGACACACTGCGAGGGGCGGCAGTACAACGATGCAACAATACTCACACAACAACCACAACACAGTGACACACTGCGAGGGGTGGCACAACTATGTAAGGAAAAAACAATGATAGACTGGGTTTGTGAGAGAGAGAAAGGGGTTCAATAAACTTATGTGTATACGAGTGTGACGTTGTGCCTGCTTTAGTACGTATAGCGATTTTTCTCGATAGAGTGTTAACCCTTGCTGCGCAGTCACGATCATCCGAACTGAGTACGAGATTAGTGTACTTATTGAAAACCAANATAGAGTGTTAACCCTTGCTGCGCAGTCACGATCATCCGAACTGAGTACGAGATTAGTGTACTTATTGAAAACCAAGATTATTGACCGTTTAATTCCTTGATAACACAAAAACAGTGTGAAAACTGGATATTAAATTCATTGCAGTGACCCATGAAGGCAGTCTGACGAGTTAATTTGCCTTGCCCCGTCCGTACTGTAAATAACGCATATACACACACTTAATCTTACCAATCTGAANCTGACGAGTTAATTTGCCTTGCCCCGTCCGTACTGTAAATAACGCATATACACACACTTAATCTTACCAATCTGAAGTAACGTACACCATTTTTACACATAGCAACACTGCAGTCTGGTGGCAAAATACACAAATAGGAGCACTAGGAGAAAACTTGCTACTACTAATAAATGACAACAATAGGCGACTGTGTTTAGAAAATATCTGGAGGATTAATTGTGCTCCAAAATTACTTGAATTTTACCATCAAAATATAATACTTTATCCAGATGGCATTACACANCTGACGAGTTAATTTGCCTTGCCCCGTCCGTACTGTAAATAACGCATATACACACACTTAATCTTACCAATCTGAATTAACGTACACCATTTTTACACATAGCAACACTGCAGTCTGGTGGCAAAATACACAAATAGGAGCACTAGGAGAAAACTTGCTACTACTAATAAATAACAACAATAGGCGACTGTGTTTAGAAAATATCTCGAGGATTAATTGTGCTCCAAAATTACTTGAATTTTACCATCAAAATATAATACTTTATCCAGATGGCATTACACANCGAGGATTAATTGTGCTCCAAAATTACTTGAATTTTACCATCAAAATATAATACTTTATCCAGATGGCATTACACATTAGCAAATTATTTGTGGCTCCGAAAACATCAACAACATGATTAGAAAATTCTGCTTGGGGTAGTGGCCTTTGAAACACTAGTGCTCTCGTGGTGGACAAGAATTAAAATACTTGAAATGTTCAGAAATCGCGCCATAAATCTTTAGTAATCGTTCCGAAAATATTTACTTTAAATATAGCTTTTGTCAATAGCTAGCGGCAGAGCAAGGATTCAGTTCAGGTTTTCCATAGTAGATGTCGGAAAAAGTCCTGTACGTAAGAGAAACAACATGGCATCCTGAGATTGTTCTAGAAGCTTGTATTAAAGGTGTTATGTGAAGAACTTTATTTGAGATTTCTTAGCTTCTGTTAGTGGTTAAAACGTAGAATTTTCAAGGTCTTGAAGTACCCGATGATCAGGTACGACGACGGGGCATCTCTCGATATGCGCAGCAGCCCTGGGTGACGCCTTTCCTATGTGTAAGCGCACGGCTTATGGTGTTAGTAATCAGTTCAANCGATATGCGCAGCAGCCCTGGGTGACGCCTTTCCTATGTGTAAGCGCACGGCTTATGGTGTTAGTAATCAGTTCAACGGTACCTAAACGGACGTCGCACGAGTTCTAGCTAATCTCTCTGAATGCCACAGAAAGGGAGGCGATACAGGCCTANCGGTACCTAAACGGACGTCGCACGAGTTCTAGCTAATCTCTCTGAATGCCACAGAAAGGGAGGCGATACAGGCCTACTTCTTATTTAAAATACCTCGCGTCTTCGTCTATATTAGGTGGCCTGCAATCTCAGGGGTGCGAACTCAGACTTTCCTACGAAAATATAATTTTAAAGCCTAGCGCATAGCCTACCAGGACCGACTGCCTGATGGCGTAACAAAATGTCCGTCTTCCTTCTCGAAAACTTAACTTACGAACGTCCTTTAGAAACCAGTCAATCATGATGGTTACAATTNAAATGTCCGTCTTCCTTCTCGAAAACTTAACTTACGAACGTCCTTTAGAAACCAGTCAATCATGATGGTTACAATTTAAAATTGGTTTGACTGCCACTTAAAAATTGCCCTATATATCAAAAATGCAAAAAGTCACATGACCTTGTAAGTACATGTACAAAATGTAAAAACAGAAAGACATCTAAATATGTGGCCAAATAAAATTCTGTTACAAAACAAAATAAATATTACGGACTCTGTTTCAAAACAAATCAATATCTCTTTCGACAAAACAAAATAAATCATGTAAAAAATAACAGTATTGAGCCTGTAAAATATTAAATTTTCTTATTAATAATTATTCATTCTTATAGCTCAAAAAGCGTGTGTAACAGGGCAGGGGAAGAGGGAGAGGTAACGTTACCATTAGGAACTGGAAAATCCAACGAATGCATTGTAAGACAAGCTAGATTTCAATTACATGTGCATTTCTGTTGTGTGTGCAGTTGGTTGACAGTTTATTAGACACGCCCAGGTTAACTCTGAGCCATCAGACTTGCAAGGAAACAAGCACCTGGTCTGAGGTAAAACAGGCTACAAGATGGGGCAGCAGCCAATTAACAAGAAGCTAAGGCTCGAAAATACGCACTACAGTGAAATCTAGCATTCAGAGTGTTTAAAACTCGAAATTTTCCTGTCCCTAGTTGTAATGGAAACTCAAGGCGATAAAATTGGGGCACATGTCAAATAATAAGCTCGTAACCAAAATTGTTTGGGAATTCATAACAGGCACGTAAGTGGTGAAGAGAAAGGGGTATAGTCGTCATGGAGGCTAGTAGTCTATCCACAAAACCACCGCGGCCCCTCAAATGTGTAGTGAAGCTCCCACCTATGAGTTGAAGTATTTCTCTATTTGCAGCCTGATGTATGGTTATTTTCCCACGCCATGCACAGGTTAAAACTTCCATTACAGTTNAAGTATTTCTCTATTTGCAGCCTGATGTATGGTTATTTTCCCACGCCATGCACAGGTTAAAACTTCCATTACAGTTTAGGAAGTTTCCTAGCATTTTATTTTCTTTTCAGAAAGTAGAGCAGGGCTAAATACGGCGAAATGAATGTTTCCTCCTGATACGATATGACTAGGGTGGCTCAAAATTTTGCGAAGTCCTGCGATTCTTCTGACCAAAGCTTCTTTTTTGTCGTCCAGGGCAAACACTGAAAATCGTAGGAGACGAGCCACGTGAAGAGGAAGAAAATGAGGTATTAGGGACGGAGAGGAAAGTGGCGTGTTGCGAAAAAGAAATCTCGAAGTAAAAAGTATTTTAGGTTCTTTTGCAAACGCNGGGACGGAGAGGAAAGTGGCGTGTTGCGAAAAAGAAATCTCGAAGTAAAAAGTATTTTAGGTTCTTTTGCAAACGCATCCTAACTTTTCGTAGCTTCTACTGCGATGTTTCTGTAGGAGAACGTCGGAGTAAAGATCGTGTCCTGTGAAAATTGCGGCGTGTGTGAGAAAAGATGATACTGTTTACCACTTACACTACGCTATCCAGAAGTACGGGGAAAAACTGTAAATTAAAATTATTTTTACACTACCTCGCTTTATAACAGAACGCAGACAAACAATGATCTTAATTACATTAAGAATTTCAACTTACACCCGCGTGAAAATTTGTGCTTGAGTCAATAGCCTCACAGGTTTTGCGCAGGTGGTCTAGAAACGATCCCTTTTCCCCTACTTCCGAGACAGAAATGGGTTCCGAATTTGAGTTTACGGCGATCAGTCTAGCAAGTGACAATATTGATGACTATATGTAAGAGATGTCACTACATTCGTCAACAAGTGTTTTTTTTAAAGCGATCTTTCGTTTTGAAAGTAAATCTCATCAGATCACCGTCCTGTGTGTTTTTGAGAAAATTAGTCTTTCCCTATGTGCAAAACTACGGCTCGCGTAATCCTCATTTCGGTGCATGTTTAAGTTTGTTTTAATATTTCTTGAAAACTTTTGGTTTATAACGTAACTTACAACCAGCAATTAGAATATACCTTAAAGCCTAGCGCCCAACACCCCTAAAAATATGCACTAGAAGTTTATATTTTATAAACATTATTATATTCTCTATTAATGATTTCATTGAACATGTATTATCAATTTTGTTGGTGAAGTTGACTTAGAGAAAATTCTTGTTTGTCTTCTTACGTCTAACAATGTTTTTAGTTAAATGAGTTTACAAATTTTACAGTATTTTCTTTGTAAAAAAATTACCTAAAATGGGTTTACGTGATACATAAAAGAATGACACTTGGATTACCGTGAAATACATTTTTGGAACGTAATACAACGGATAAATTATTTTAATAGTATTTTTTCTATATATCTTATTAAAGAAAGTTGGGATGATTTCAATCGTAAATACGACTATGGAGAATTTTTCTTTTTAGTTACTCTCTAAAACAAATATGTATAAAACTTATTATTTGTGTTGAATAAAATTCCCATACAATATGATTTTAGCACTCTTAATAAAAACAGAGCTATTTGGCATAACTCACAAAAATCATTATCGGTAGGCTATCGTTACTCCATGCATGTCTCTATCCTTGGGTTTTTACCACACTGCATTGATAGATATCTTAGTCATGTGATCTGTCGGGACTCTTTCGTTACGTTTTCATTATGCACTAACTACTGGCACTGTGCCCACATAGGCAGTGTGCTTAACATAGTCATACTGCCTTACCGGCATTGTGCCTAACGGGCATTGTGCCAAACAGGCGATTTGCCTACAGGCATTTTGCCCTGCAGGCGATTGGCCTACACATCCGCAATCTGCCTTAAATTTAGAGACAAGCGTTATTCTCAACAAGCGTTTGCACAACATGCGTTTTGTGTAACAGACAGTTTGCATAACAGGCGTCTTGCCTAATAGGCATTTTGTCTACAGTCACTTTGGCTAAAAGAGCTTTTCTTCTAATTTAGACTGAACGAACACGGGTTAGATAAGTCAAGACAAGACACGGTCAGGCACGGTTAGTCACAAAATGGCACAGAGTTTCTTATGACGTAACGCAACCCAATTATNCAAGACAAGACACGGTCAGGCACGGTTAGTCACAAAATGGCACAGAGTTTCTTATGACGTAACGCAACCCAATTATCAAGGGTCTTAGACATGACTAAGAGCGGTTTTTCTGGGTGTCTGACGGAATAGAGCTTGATCCGTTTTTATCAGTCAGTGTTAGAGAAGCTATTGGGAAGGACGCGTTTGATTTTAGTGCAATGGCTAATGAGTAGTTCGTTATATTAGTACACCAGAGCGAAGCACTATACAAAACAAAAATGAAGGAANTAGTGCAATGGCTAATGAGTAGTTCGTTATATTAGTACACCAGAGCGAAGCACTATACAAAACAAAAATGAAGGAACGCCACACCATAACAGTGACGGAAAACCTACGGAAAGAAGTGGCAGACTAACTACACATGACAAGTTAGTACTTTTNTAGTGCAATGGCTAATGAATAGTTCGTTATATTAGTACACCAGAGCGAAGCACTATACAAAACAAAAATGAAGGAATGCCACACCATAACAGTGACGGAAAACCTACGGAAAGAAGTGGCAGACTAACTACACATGACAAGTTAGTACTTTTNTGCCACACCATAACAGTGACGGAAAACCTACGGAAAGAAGTGGCAGACTAACTACACATGACAAGTTAGTACTTTTGTATGTAAAGTTTAATTAAGATGCACTTTGCTAAAATATATTTGCATAATATTCACTTCAGTATCGAATCCTTTAATGGAGCTTGGCCTGCTTCGGACACGAAGTAAGCCTACTTCTTAAATGCTTCTCTTATTTTAAGAACCTCATTTGTTAGCCTACTTAAGGAAGGCGTTACGCGCAATGTTGAGATAGAGGGTGACTCTTAAAGAAGTTGACTTTCCAAACTGGAGCTTTGTTACTTCTTAATAAAGTTATGCAGTACGCAGCATGCAGCCAAAACAATTGCGTATACTTTGTCAGGACGGATACTTCCGTTCCAAAACTCGGAACCTGCTGCATGGTGTTCTAAACGATCATTCCACAATTCTCCTTGCCCGGGAATAGCGGTAGTTATATATTCAAAAATCATCAGATGTTAAACTTCTTTTCGAAAATAGTTTCATGAGATTATTGTGTCAGTGGTACGTCCATCTTCTAAAACGATTAAAAGGAATTTCCGGACTTAGATAATGTGGTAAGAGACAAGGCTGTGGAAGGTTCAGTTTATTTTTTAATAGTTTCTTGCCGAATTCTGAGTAACTCCACCGTCGCTTGCCCGACCATAGTCTTCTGCTTCCACAAATAAAAACAAACCATCCGCGTTAACAACTGCTTGTAAAACAATATAATGGTACTCGTTGTAGTCGTGATACTGGGAGCCACATTGGGGAGGTTTCCTGATTATGATGCTGTTTACCGTCGATAGATCCGACACAATGAGGGAAGTTCCACGCCCCTTCGAAACGCTTAGCAGTTTATTTGCATTCTTCTTCTGAATACTTGCTGTTGAGGTAGACAGGGCGAAGTACGTCCTATATGATCTTGCAGGTTTCTGTTACACTAGAACGCATTACTGTAAAACCAATTCTAAATTAGTAACGTGAGGCAGAAAATGAAGATCCAGTAGGTAGAAATCTGAAGTATTACATAAATAATAAATTTTAGTGATTGCACTTCGCACTGCTGGCATATAATATATTTGGTTCACAATGAAACTTGTAAAACGTTAACAAGTTTATGTGTTCTAAATATGGCAATATAATATAAATATCATGCAGCAATCCTGATGTCTAACTTATTGTTAAAGACTGATCGTATATTCGGTATGTGTTGGCTTCTATGGACTAGCAATGTCTCGTATTGTTTTGTCTGACACTGTCTGGCTTGACTGTCTCTTGTCTTGACTCGTCTAGCCGGTGTGCGTTCAGGCGCTGAGACGGAAACTGTGATGGACTCGGCGTGACCTTGTGCAGTGATGGCGATGCGCAAGGCAGGAAGGGGGTTGGACGTCTGCGGTCCGCGAAGCGCGCTAGGGGTTGACGGGGGTGGGAGAAGGGTGTGGAGTCCCGAGGTCGCCACGGGTCACGCTGCCTGAACCCCCAGTCACTGAACCCGCCCTGCTGGAAATTGCAAATCCTCCTCCCCTCTATACTTCGCCCCGCTCATCACCCCCCTGAAACCATCACATACTCGCTACCGCGCCGTCAGTAAGACCGCGAAACTATTCGACACCTTGTGCGAGTATTTGAAAGGGTGCGACAGTCCATGGTCCAACGTGTGCATGCGTGTGTGGAATAATAATAATGGCGTGTGGGGAGTGCACCCAGGGCAAGGCAACACCCTCCGAGCTGGGACCCGTAGGTGACCGTCATCCCCGGGCATTACATGAAATGAGATCCTAGAATGGAGCGGTGCTGGAATGCAGTGGCGGGGGGACGGGAGTACCCCGAGAAAACCCGCCGGCAAGCGGCATCGTTCAGCACGATTCCCACATTCGAACCCGGATCGCCGTGGTGGGAGGTGAGCGCCCTGGACACTACGCCACCGCTGCCCCCGCGTGTGTGGAAGCAAGAGGGCGTCATTTTGAGCATGTAACATGAGTTTCTGAGGTGATGACAGTTTCACCCGCTGATAATCTGACACTATCCAACATATGTGTCATTATATTCTTTTATCAATAACGCAAAAAATAAGGATTTTCGGACATATATTTATAGGGACTTTGTTTCGTGTTTTGGTGTCAAGAACCTGCCCCTAAAGTTTGTAAAAGTATTTATGAAACACCGTATATTTGAATGAACGAAACCATCACATAATAGTTGATCAAATGCATAGTCATCGGATATACAAATGGTGACTTTTTTTTTTCTTTTCAAAAAACGATGTACCAGTACATAAATCACAAAATCACCGCGGGACATTTCCTTATTCCTTGGGAATACACGGCTACGGGAGTTATTGTATGCATTCAAGATCCAGAAGCAAGGGAGCTATTAGGGCGACACTAACACGCATGCCTAGCACCTCATCGGCCCTATGCGCAAGACGTGCAGTGTTTCGTTCGATATGCTGTACTAAGCAAATTAGTCCTGTAACAGTAGTATATTATTACACGCGAAAAAAGTAAAGCCAATGAATTAAATTACAGATGCCACTATGTACATTTTCTCTTTCTCTTATGGTAGCTACACAGGAAAGCCCTAAAAAGTTTTTTTTTTTTTAGCATTTTTTGCTATTTTTCTACTTTTTGAATTTATGTAATAAATGTAAAACGTGGCTGCTGTAGACATAATTTTTATCTTCCCTGGAAGGAAAATCTTTTTCCCGGATCATTTATTTACTGAGTTACGCGTATAGGCGCAAACACTGGTGTAAAGCCTCTGTCACACTGTCAAATATTTCCCTAAAACTGCTTCCAATAAATTTGGCTAAATATAGTTGGACAGTTATGACGTCATCAGAACTTCATAAACGCCGCCATATTTGTCTGAGAAAGTTGGATGTATTCAGTTTCCATCAAATATTTGAAGATTGGACCGGTTATAAAATTTCTTTGATGTTTGATGGTCTCAGCTAATCAGAATCGTGCTCGATCAAACGGGCGTCAAGAAACTTTAAAATAACGAACAATTACTCGGAACGAAGTAGGTTATAAGGTATATTAATTTATGTAGAAATTGTCTAGGCGTGAATGCTATTTTAAGTGAACTTTGCACATAAAATTAAGAACTCAGAGGCATTGAATTTCATTGTGCAGGAAACATCTCTGTTAAATAAAATTTGAATTTAGTAAAGAACAGAAAATAAATTACAACATTCCTTACATTTTCTTCCTGTAATTGACTGCATGGAAAACCAAAAGCAATATCTCACTATGTAAATAAATTTTAAATAATAATTAAAAAAATAGTTTCTCCCAGTAAAAAAATCTGACAGTGTGACACATTTTCAATCACACTCAAGATTATTTGATAACATTTGTTGGGAGAAGAAATTTGATGGCCGTATTTTGTCTTCAAATTGTACTGTCAAATATATAGTTGAAGGCGAAGATTTGACAGCGTGGCAGCGGCTTAACAGTCGATATTTGTCTAGGGCGTGCCCTTGTAGAGACTGCCAACGCGTGCTCTAGAAAGACGATTAGTTACCATTTACATTTTTTTTCTCTCTCTGACTAATGTAATATGATAAAATCAAAACCATACGAGCTAAAATAATTGATTCTTCCTTTTTTCTGGCAAAAAGTAGCATTCTCAGAATATTTATTTATAGTGAGATCTACAGAACCACAAACAACGAATGAAATGAAACAAAATTAAGGACAACTAATTCTTAAGAGACCGTGTGACTCGTCATATTTAATTTTTTATTAATTTATTTCTGATTTAAATTTGAAAGGACTTATTTGAAAATTATACAATAGAAATTTAGATAATTACCTTACCCATCATTATGGACTTAGTACATGAATTATCAACCCATATTTATACAACAATTAAATTAATACACAATTTTATATATTAATTAATTCTCGCCCTTTAATGACAACCAGGAAACACCTATTAACAATCAGGTACTAAATTTTGCACCGAACAATGCAATGTAATGCTTCTATGAGTAAGCATTTNATTTGGCTAAATATAGTTGGACAGTTATGACGTCATCAGAACTTCATAAACGCCGCCATATTTGTCTGAGAAAGTTAGATGTATTCAGTTTCCATCAAATATTTGAAGATTGGACCGGTTATAAAATTTCTTTGATGTTTGATGGTCTCAACNAGATGTATTCAGTTTCCATCAAATATTTGAAGATTGGACCGGTTATAAAATTTCTTTGATGTTTGATGGTCTCAACCAATCAGAATCGTGCTCGACCAAACGGATGTCAAGAAACTTTAAAATAACGAACAATTACTCGAAACGAAGTAGGTTACAAGGTATATTAATTTATGTAGAAATTGTCTGAGCGTGAATGCTATTTTAAGTGAATTTTGCACATAATATTAAGAACTCAGAGGCATTGAATTTCATTGTGCAGGAAACATCTCTGTTAAATAAAATTAGAATTTAGTAAAGAACAGAAAATAAATTACAACATTCCTTACATTTTCTTCCTGTAATTGACTGCATGGAAAAACAAAAGCAACATCTCACTATGAAAATAAATATTAAATAATAATAAAAAAATTAGTTTCTCCCAGTAAAAAAATTTGACAGTGTGACACATTTTCAAACACACTCAAGATTATTTGATAACATTTGTTGGGAGAAGAAATTTGATGGCCGTATTTTGTCTTCAAATTGTACTGTNCACACTCAAGATTATTTGATAACATTTGTTGGGAGAAGAAATTTGATGGCCGTATTTTGTCTTCAAATTGTACTGTCAAATATATAGTTGAAGGCGAAGATTTGACAGCGTGGCAGCGGCTTAACAGTCGATATTTGTCTAGGGCGTGCCCTTGTAGAGACTGCCAACGCGTGCTCTAGAAAGACGATTAGTTACCATTTACATTTTTTTTCTCTCTCTNGCGTGCCCTTGTAGAGACTGCCAACGCGTGCTCTAGAAAGACGATTAGTTACCATTTACATTTTTTTTCTCTCTCTCACTAATGTAATATGATAAAATCAAAACCATACGAGCTAAAATAATTGATTCTTCCTTTTTTCTGGCAAAAAGTAGCATTCTCAGAATATTTATTTATAGTGAGATCTACAGAACCACAAACAACGAATGAAATGAAACAAAAATCAGGGTAACTAATTCTTAAGAGACCGTGTGACTCGTCATATTTAATATTTTATTAATTTATTTCTGATTTAAATTTGAAAGGACTTATTTGAAAATGATACAATAGAAATTTAGATAATTACCTTACCCATCATTATGGACTTAGTACATGAATTATCAACCCATATTTATACAACAATTAAATTAATACAAAATTTTATATATTAATTAATTCTCGCCCTTTAATGACAACCATGAAACACCTATTAACAATCAGGTACTAAATTTTGCACCGAACAATGCAATGTAATGCTTCTATGAGTAAGCATTTTCAGTAATGACCCTGACAATTCTGTTATCACACTAAAAAGAATAATTTCTGTATAAGGGGTAAGACGGCCTCTTAGCCCCTTAACGCAGAGACTAATTTTTTATTTCAGATGTTGCAAAAGAGGAAATGTATGGCGTGAAAGGTACTTACAAATTTCTTACAACAACTGACACTTTTGAGCCTATGGGAAGTGTGTTAGTGAATCCACGGTACAAGAAGCAACCAGTTATGAAACAGTTGTTTTATCAACAGCAACCAATAGAGTTGCTCAGGGAAATATGCTGTCCGTATTGGTGTGAGCTTCTGGACTTGCACAGCGCCAACCAAGATTTCGCCTATTTTGCAACATGTCAAACTTGAACGAATATACTCGAGATAGTACGTTAAGGGGTTAAGGNAACCAAGATTTCGCCTATTTTGCAACATGTCAAACTTGAACGAATATACTCGAGATAGTACGTTAAGGGGTTAAGGGTTTAGCCTGCTTTGCAGCTATTCTGCGCGTTCGAGTCCTCGGAACGCTTGAGCCCTAAAGTCGACTATTGCTCACTCGCTACTTGTCTCGTCGCCTCTACATGCAAGGCAGTCTTCCCTCCGGCGACTATCTTGAACGTGACATTAAGCGCTGATCGTATATTGTTATTCCACACTCATAGAATTAAAAAGTACGAAGCATGTCTAAACATCACTCTAAAGTTTTTTGCATTAAAAATTTTAAAGGTAAAACTGTTTCTGAAAACACAAATTTTTTGCCATTTTCAATTTTCACTCCCAAAAGAAAATTATTGGAGTTGAACTGAGAACTTTGAAACTGATGTTCGAGCGCGAAATACTTCTTAAATGCTTTTTCATGTTCGGATACCATTACAAAATTTGTAGCCGTTTCTTTAGTCACGTGTTTTGTATCAAACCTCTGCAACTCACGTAACGCGCCGCCATGTCTTCAGGGTGTGTTCTGGGCGGAGCACCACGCTCATAGTTCCACTGCACTACTTCCGGAGCTTATAATTTGGGTTTGAATTGCACAGTGAAAGATTTAGAGGACGCGTATTCAGAGGTACCAATGAATTAGATAGGCTTGATATTCGGGGTGTTAAAAAGAGAACGAGCTATATCTTCTTACAATAACTATTCCTTTAAATCCAGGTAAGACTACAGAGAGATTAAAATGTTATTATAATAATTATTATTCTTCTCATAGAATATAAGCCACGCTATAAGTCTTCAAATAAGTGGTCCATTTCCAAAGTGTTTCTTGTCCGTGTACATTGAATGTCGGGGAACAGTGAAACATGTATATGGAGTGTATTCTTTAATGTGGCTGTATTAAATTTGGTATGGATGTCACTGTTGCTCACGAAAATTGTCTATAGAAATAACAGTCTTTGGAAACCAAGCATTCCCCTTAAAATTAAATAAGTTTTATTTAATGATTGTGGACAAGGGCTACTTTGAAAATGGAATGAATTTTAAACCTGCGTTTAAAAGGCCTTCGAGCTGTTTTGAACCTGTAAAACATTTATCATTCCATAGCAAAGGCTAGGAAGAAACCAACAGNTTAAAAGGCCTTCGAGCTGTTTTGAACCTGTAAAACATTTATCATTCCATAGCAAAGGCTAGGAAGAAACCAACAGGACCGTTATTGTAAATTGACATATTTGTAGACAAGGGACGCTTTGGAAAATTAACTACTGAACTTAAGGCCCTGGAGGCTGATGCCAGTACACGAATGACCGTCGGTCGCCAACACCACATCTCCTGGCGTCTTCATGGAGCAATGTCTCTATAGGCACAACCAGATCACTAAACATTAGAGCAGCTAGCGTAATGCCAATGTGGAAAATATAAATTTTACTGTACAAATGTTACTGAATTCTATAATTTATATAACTTTTAAAAGAGTTTCATTTCTATATTTAGTTCAAAATGAAGGTGAAATACTTAACAATTATACTTTTTAAAGATATTATCAAATAATCTTGTAATTGCGGCAGCATAGCAGCAAGCATAAGTAAAATAGCAACAAGAACTCGTTTCGTGTCATTGAGCATACAAGTTATACACACACACCNTTAAAAGGCCTTCGAGCTGTTTTGAACCTGTAAAACATTTATCATTCCATAGCAAAGGCTAGGAAGAAACCAACAGAACCGTTATTGTAAATTGACATATTTGTAGACAAGGGACGCTTTGGAAAATTAACTACTGAACTTAAGGCCCTGGAGGCTGATGCCAGTACACGAATGACCGTCGGTCACCAACACCACATCTCCTGGCGTCTTCATGGAGCAATGTCTCTACAGGCACAACCAGATCACTAAACATTAGAGCAGCTAGCGTAATGCTAATGTGGAAAATATAAATTTTACTGTACAAATGTTACTGAATTCTATAATTTATATAACTTTTAAAAGAGTTTCATTTGTATATTTAGTTCAAAATGAAGGTGAAATACTTAACAATTATACTTTTTAAAGATACTATCCAATAATCTTGTAATTGTGGCAGCCTAGCAGCAAGCATAAGTAAAATAGCAACAAGAACTCGTTTCGTGTCATTGAGCATACAAGTTATACACACACACCATGACGAGGGATGTCAGTGTGTTTGTTCATAGTGGTAAATAATTCGTTCGTTCGTGAAAAATGCGCGGAAAGAGGAATTTTCCAGGACCATATTGTGGAAATACAAATGTGAATACGCCTGCGCTACAATTTTTAACTAAAAACAATATTTAAAATTTTTTATATGTGAAAACAATAAATTCGTACTCCAAATATGACGTCTCAAAAAGTATGCTTCTTCATTAAAAGTTTCTGGATAAATATTTTTTTTAGAATTAAGCTGCTTTTAAGTCGTTAGTTTGCTTGTAAATGACCGCAATATCGCCGGATTCTCAAAGGAAATACGACCGTTGGTTGTAACACTGAGTCGTAACTCATCTTCTTGCTCTGTGGTCTCGGCAACAAAAATTCCGTCTGCCAAACGTTCCTGCATATTGGGCGTGTGTTGAGCGGGTAACGGCCCCGACTTCCAAGAGTTATAGCTAGGGTCAGTGACTTTTCGCGTAAAAACCGGAGCACACAGTAGACTTCAATACCATATACACACCTCAGCTGTTGTTATACCTCCATTGACTGCTGGTGCCGTGTCCGTCTTTGACCAAGCCACTCAGGACTAAGTTACTCCGACACTGAACCTTCGTGATTCGTGCACAAATGGTTAACACGGGCCAGAACATTTTTTAGCCAATCAAAGAAGCTGGACGACCCTACAGTGCTTTGGACTGTATCTTGTCTCGAAATATTTTTGTGAAATATCACTGCCCCTAGTTATAGGCGATTCCATCTGTTGTGGCTCTGGCAATCACGTCTTGTATCCAAATTACGGGTGATAATTTGATCATTCTGCCAAGGCCTGATTTCATAATCATAAGGGCGTTGGCCACAAA
Source organism: Clitarchus hookeri (assembly GCA_002778355.1). Taxonomy (NCBI): domain Eukaryota; kingdom Metazoa; phylum Arthropoda; class Insecta; order Phasmatodea; family Phasmatidae; genus Clitarchus; species Clitarchus hookeri. Next base: position 768,017 of record NQII01000546.1, on the reverse strand, counting down.
TTTTTATTTTATCTCATATGTTTACCACGTACTATTCAATTTTTATACATTAGGTGTGACTAATTTTCCCTCAGATAATTTTTTTTAATATCCGATAGTTTTGGCAAAATTACATGTCAAATTTAAGATTTTTTTTAAATGTACAAATAAAAAAAACCAAATTATTGGCGGAAAATTTAACCAGAGCAACTGAGAGGACTTGAATTAATTCATTGTGTGGTATGCTTAGCAAAAGTTATTTTACAAAAATTCAGGGGCAGCCACAAAATTAAAAATACAAATTAATTTATTTAGTTTAAGCAATTTTTTTTATAATTTCAAAAATATTTTCTTGTACGATTTTATGGATGTCATGAAGTAGCTTTTGGCATCTTCTTTCATTGTTAATTAGCTCATTGCTGTATATGAGTTAGTTTCCATTATTAGAACATTTATAAATCAGTAAAATTAAAAAGTAGAATGGTGATTTCGACGTGTTTTTATGCGAAAACTATGTGCTTAAATTTTGTGAGGAAAGAGTATTCGCTGATAATGTATCAAAGTTGGACAGTATGTGATACAAATATAAAACATCACATTATTTTCGTGGCAAACACCATTTTAGGTTGAATTAATTTTTGTCCATAAGCTACAGCACCAAGTGTCGAGAAAAAAAATTAACGTAAATTTAAGTCGACATATTAATTTTTTCTTTTTCATCTTGCATACCCAGTAATACGGTCTTCCCGGGAACTGGCTCAAAGGACGCTACAGTGAGATTTTGCATGTTTCGAATAATAAACACCATAGATCGTTCACGGTTCATTGAGCACTTTTAAAATTGCCTTGGAAAATTTCACTGCTGCTACCTACGTGTGTTTTAACGAGCACACTGAATGGCCAACTCCCACTAAAGTTGGTAACTACGGAGGGAAACCACTCCAGCTCTTAAGGAGCACGGTGCAACCCGCAAAACCCCTATTTAATAATCAAAGGGTTATTTTTTTTTTGTTTTAGCAACAAAACCGTTGTATCATTATAAATTATATTATAAAAGCAGTCGCTTCAGTTTAAAATGCGTTCTTCGAAATCAATGATATTTTGTGGCCTCATCATAAAACTTTTAGGGATAAGGGCAGATATAAAAATTACGAGGAAATCATTCCTTACTTTTGATTTCTGAGAAAGCATTAAAAAAAAGGGCGACTGCATCTTCAGCGTATTGCAAAGACAACTTATAACTTTAACCCTTAATTTTTACGAGAACCTTAACGAAATTAACTTCGTGTTTTTTTTGTGGGTTACGCACTGCGCCTTACACGCTGGAATAGCCTATTAACATCGAATTAAAAGTGTTACGTAAACTTTCCTTATTACTGAAATAGTTTCTTTTGTTCTGTGTTTTTACCATGCATATAAAGGTGAAAATTATAATTTCTTTTAATATTTACATTTATAATAATTTTACAGTTTCACATGATCGACGCATGAAAGAAGTGATCAGGCCCTCGGCAATGTTGGGACGGTGCAAATGGCGGAAGAATACACAACGTTCATACAAGTAGGTCTAAGACCGGGCTTTCATAAGTGCTCGATTTACCACGAACAGCCTATACAAATATTCTAACTGCAGTCTGTTAACGTAGTGATAAGTCGAGTACAGCTGTAGGCCTAACTTAGGCGTTATATTACTTTATCCAAGGAAAATTTATTCCTCAGTTTCAAAATTGTTATCACCAATTTGAATAATTTTACTCTTATAAAAAAAAGGAGGTCTTTGTAACTAGAAGCCTGTTTATCGCAATAACTATTAAGCGTCTCCTTTCCACTTATGTTAAGTTTTCACCTTGAAATCCAATTTTTTACTTTAGAGACACAATGCTATCCCATACTTTCGTTGAAAGATGTTAATAATAAAGCACACAAGCAACTTTTAAAAAGCGACAATATTTAGTTCGAATTAAAGAAAAATTTTGTAATAGTTGTGCTCTTTTGCGGAAAGAACCTTTACCAAATTTACACATCTTGTTATCAAGTAAAATACATAGCTCAGTTCTTACAGGTATTACATAAAAATTGTACAAATATGTTTACGACACGAATTTGAACAGAAACAAAACACTATTTTTTAAATTTTAAATGATAGTAACATGCATTATTTTAACATTGCGCCTTATTAAAGAGGTTTGTAATTGGTCACTCCTTTCTATTTTGCTGTAAAGTTTTGGGTGATTTAAATATTCTCAAAGTAGACAAACAATAATTTTGTCTTTGCGACGGAGAATAACACTTAGTGTTGCTTTCGCAGTATTAGTCTCCTAAACCATAAGTTACAGAAAATTAACATAGATTCCGTACTTCCAAAGCTCTAAGAGCAGTTCCGTGTTACACAGTTACCGACCGCTTTTCCGTGTGTCAACAGCAGTTTTTGTATGTCATCTCGGGGTGGAAATGTTTAATGGTTTAAACACAGAGTCATTGTAGATCACTGAGTTACATAACAGTAAGCGCTTAACAAGCAGTATAAATTTATATTTATATAGTTAGCGTATCTGAATTATTGTTAATTCTTTGCGCATAATCGTGTACTTTTACGATGAAAAGCATAATATGTCAATACACTGCAAGCACCACTTTCGTTCGTACACCAATGCTGAGCGAACGGTACTCGCTGTACACTTGTATGTACATTATATATTACTATTGCTTTAATAAGTTCTATTAACGCCCTCTCTTTTATATTAATATACTTAATCGGGAAGTAGAATGTCGCAAGCAAAACGTTACTAAATTTACCCATAACAATTGCATATAATCCATTTTTATTAAGGATTCAAGCGTAGAATGTCACCATAGAAAACAGACACAAAATTTTGTATTTGGTATTTACGTATATTCACTGTATACAATCAATAAATTATTTTTCACAGTTGTATTCCTTATTGCATATTGCGACCACCTTTTGAAATTACGCTTAGTAGTTGTTTTTGGTTCAGTACAGGCGTACTGAAAAACCCTTGGTCAACATGGGTGGTTAGCTCACGTCCAAGGACTCCTGTAGGATTTCGGGACACGGCGGGAGATATACGGACTGGAGGACTCTCGTGTGGGGCGTGTGGTGGACATCGGAGTGGTGGTTTCCTCGGGGCACTCCCGTTTCCTCCCCCACTTCATTACGCCGTGTCTCCACTTGCATCTCGTCTCATTCTTCGCTCTAGCCGGAGCGACGTGTCTTTATCTGGAGTAGGACAGCCGGCTGGCCTAGATGGCCTAGAGGCGACCGACCTCCTCTCATACATACTGGAACTGCCTCAGGTGGAAACCACGTGCACTGAAAAGAAAAAACATATTTCAGCTTCTCGTAGTCACTAACTGCTTATTTCAGGTTCCATCGTAAACTGTTTTCGCACTCAACTTTTAACGTCAGCGCAGCAATGCGGTTATTTTCTGAATCCTGTATGGCACGATGGAGGATTCCTGGCAATATTGCATGTTAGACTGCGTGGCTGCTTGTACGGATGGTTCTATTGAAGATTTAGCCTTCTGCTGGCCGTTTTAATGGACGTTTTCGTAATTGGTCGAGTGCAGTTTTCGATAGAAGGTTTCCTACAAGGTAGAAATTTTACCCAATAATAGAGAGGGTGGCAGAGTCATAATGTTTATTTTGTATTGAGAAAAAGCGATTAAATAGATAATTTAAAAAACACGAAAATGTAAACTGATTCTAAACAGTACTGTGTGAAAATTATGGTAACATTTCGTGTTTAATTAAAACAAAAATTCCAGTAATAACAGCAAAATGATTATGCCCTGTGCATATACGCAAAATACTGAAGTCGTTAGTGAAAATTGTTCCTGAACCACAGTTACAGTAGTAAAATCACACAAATGCACTCGTCTTTACTTGTGCGACAAGTATCGTTGGATAGGATTTGCCAAATAACCTTCCATAACTGCTTACATGCAAGCTCGAATAGCAGGTCTAGTGGAAGCTTTCGCCCCAGACTTGTACGGAAAATTTTACCGTGGCATTTTAAGAGTTTTATCTTGTCTTATTAGTTGTGAGCTTGTTATACCCATGAAACTCGTTTTTTCCCCCTTCTTTTCTTAACATGTTTACTTTTATATGTTCTTCCCTTACTTTTTCGTTTACTTTGTAGTTACCATATACAGGTATGAACCTGAAATGCTATTGTTAATTTATACCGGTATATTTCCGACATCCAGCCTTTTAGTATTCAAAGTACGTAATGTAAACATTTCACGTTTTTTTTTTAGTTTGTAAATTTTATATTATAATTCACATCAGCATTTCTGTTTCCTTTTTTGTGTTGTTTAATTTAGTATAGTTTAATTATTATTATTTTCTGTGATTAAGTGCCAGGCAAGATGGCATCACCTTAACTTCACCACTTTACAGAGAGATTTTTGTTTTATCGAATTGATTCTTCTGCTGTGGCAACGCTAGACAAATTGTTATTATTTCTCCTCTGATCTAGACCATACATTCGCGCTTCTCCTGCGCGTGTTCTCGCTGACCTTCCCCTTCCCATATCTTCCCGACAGAAGCTTGGTTAGGTAGAGGGGGCAAACGGAAGGGATGGTACAGCGCAGCTAGAGAGAGAGAGAGGGGGGGGGTGTGGTCAGTCGCTGAAGCGATATCATCTACCGATTGGGATGCGCGCTCTGCCACAGTGTTATCGTGTCCGAGCGTCCCGTGTTTTACGCTCGCACGTAATTAGTTGGTAGGGTTGGTTAGTCGCATTACACACTCCAGCAGCTCGTGCCAGCGCCTGCACTGTGACACGTTACGTTCTCTCTCGGAATAATTATGCCATTTCGCGGTCTGAATTTGTAATTATATTCGCATATATGTATTAAGCTGCAAGTAATCAACCAGCGTTGTGTTACAGACTGTTTTTCCCGGGAAATTTCTGTCACAATAATACGGTTCGGTTAAATGTTTTTAATATTTTACACTCCTGCACAGCACTGCTCAAATAAAGGCCTTGTCATTTCAGGGTAGTATATCTGGAGAAAACAATGGATGAATAAAATATAGATAAACATGTTTTGTTCTTTGTCTCGGTTATATGAAAAATTTGCTCGTACGCATTCACAAATATGTTTGCTCATAAAAAAATTTGTTTTAATTTACGGTATCCCTTTGAGCAAGGAACATTTTTCTTGCAAAATTCCCTTCGAAGTGTTTGTAATGGTATCGCGATATTTCCCCCGAGAGATTCTACAGGAACACAGTAAAATATGTGAAAAGTATTAAAAATAAAATTTATAATCGCGTCAAGGCAGTAAACGCGCCTCGCACAATGATATCATTTTGTAATATTTTGTTCGTAATGTACATATTGTGAACTTAAATACCCGCGAATAGGCTTATCGCTTAAAATTGAAACTGTTTACAGTTATGGTAAATATAACATTTGAATAAATTATTACTCATCTGTGACACTTACTTGTCGCTATTTTATTTGTTTTTATTTTTCGGAATTTGGTTTCTTTGACAACGATCTCAGTAAAATATGTTTTTTTTTTCTTTTCAATGTTAGCATTGTTTTAAATCTCGAAATGTAAATTATTAAACTGACATCTTATTTCGTAGGTACCATGCATTTTGCACCAAGATATGCTCGCCTAAAATAAGCAATTGAGAAGAGCTGATATTAAAATAATAATGATCGCTACACATTCAGTAGTTGAGGGTATATAAAATGGGTTTCTTTTGAACGCAAATAATTAAACAGAAATATAAATATTAAATGTCTCACATCAATCCTTTTGTTTTTCGACTGCAACTTTTGGAAGCGGGAATATTATGTTATAATTTTACTGAGCAAGTCTCAAACTACACTACTGGATATTTTAAATTATTAAATTCGTTCGGATCCCCGTAATTATGAATATCGGTCATCTTAAACCTTTTCTCTACGTAGTCATGCAAAGTAAAACAAAAACTATGTAATTAAAATTTCTTTATCCGAATATAGGTACAGCCAGGAAATAATTATGTTCAAATCTCTTTTGTACCTTAATGACAAAAATACTTGATGGACAAAAGGTATGCTCTCCTACGTTCAATACCAACACACAAAAATCAAATGTAAATAGCCGTACGTACCAACATATGAAATAATAGAAAAAGTGTTAATATGTATGTGTTGAAACTTTTAAAAATGCTTTAACTCAAATTGTTCGATTTTACGTCCTTTGCAAAAACAGAAAAATATTTGTAACACATTTATAACTGAAGACTTATGTTTGTTTCGCAGTCGTGTTTACACATTTACCAGAAACGTCATGAACTAGAAGGTAAAAAATTAAAGACACTGAAGAGTTAAAACATTTTTTTCGAATAATGGATTCTTCAAAGTTTGGATATAATATTTTTATTTTCTGAAAGGATTGTTGTGGAATTACGTTGACATAAACTCCTAAACTATCACCCAGATAGACGCACCGACAACTTCTAATATTTTTTCCCACAAGCACAATCATTCTTATCATCTTTGGTAAAAATTATACATAACGAGATAACGTCATTTCACATAATTAAAAAAAAATAAGTGTATTGGAATCTTCCTGGACCAAATATCAATAGGCCTATTATTCACATTAAAATGTGTGTATGAATTTTATTGGCTGTATCTTATGACAGTTTACCTTATTTTCTGGCCTGGGTCCACATACTAAAAGCTTTAGTATTGTAGCATAGGTTCTACGTTGTGGGACAGAAGATAACTATGTTGTGCTTAATGTGAAAGGCGAGTAGCTTCTACTGGGCCACTGCACTCAACTGTTAAATAATAGTACACGCACTACCACAAGTGTCAAAAAAATATTATTAATATTGCATATGACAGAATAATTCGTATAATTTGTAACACTGTAAAATATTTCGCAAAAATTTGCCTATTTAAATGTTACAAAAACAGTAAGTGTCTACTTTCAATAAAAATTTAACAATATATTTTATTTCAAATGCTCTAACAAACACTTTTTCAAAAAAATTAATCCTTCTTCAAACAAGAATTCTATAATTATAAATCTGATAATAGTATATTAAAAAATTTATTATTAACCAAATTTACAAATATATTTTATAATAAGCTATTTTATGCACATCGATTTCTGCCACGAAAGTTAACATTTTATAATTGAAATTCGTGGACATAAAATACATTACTAAAATATTTGTCGACGTTATTGCTAATTTTTATTACGTACAATCAGACAAATATAATGGTTTTGTCTGACGAAATAGTTTTTGTAAAATATGCGTTATAAAACCTTTCAAATGTAAAAAATGCTAAAATTTTGTTTAAAAAATATTATTTTATTTAATGAATTTTAAACGTTTGAATAAGTGATATTTTGCAAAATAATTTACAGTTTTACAAATTATCTGCATCATTTTTTCATGCGCAACTTTAATCGAACTTTTCTGACAATTTTGGTAGTGTGTACTAATTTTTTTTTCGAGTTGTACATATTTTGCAGTCAGATGTAGTGTCGCAATGGAAACCTTCTTCCAACTTCTACCGAAGAAATTTTTACTGGTTCTACGCTGTTTAACCCACACGCTCAGACGCTACGTTGAAGTGTCGGTACAGCGACACATCTCGTGTCAATAACCTAGACTCAAGTACAGGAATTTCCCTTATCCGAGTAAAAACGGGTATTCCCGTCTCCGCCCTGACGCGAAATGGCGAACGATCTTGGAGAAGGGTTGAATGGCAGGTGGTGCGGGCTACACACGACCCCAGCAACTACCCTTCTGGTATCCCGCAACCCCCGTCCTACGCCCCTTTTCGCTCCACCGCCGGGCGTGCACTTTACCCGCTTACGCGGCAGTCAGAGAGCTGGCGTATCGCGTCATGTGACAGGCTGTCGCCACCACCCCCTCCCTTCCACAAACCTCCTCGCGAGATTCCGGGCTGGAACCATTCCCGCTTATTTATCATGGCAGTAGCTGGGGCGGCTGGTCGAAGATAGAGTCCGTTATGTATGCTGGTTCCGTGTTTGCGCCTGTCATGCCGCTCCGACAAGAAAACAACTGCAAAACTGAACATGCGACGAAAAAAAAAAAAACAACAGAACTGTTTCCTCACCAGCCTGTCTGTCTGTTGAAACAATTAAGACAATTAAGACAATTATGGATGAGGATAAGCATGTACATTATATCGTAGCCGGCGATTTTAATGCAAAGTCACCAAGGTGGTTTTCCAAAAAGAGGGATGAGAGGGGAGAAATTCTAGAGGAATTTATGAATAAAATGAATATGAACGTCTTAAATGCAGAAGGAAATAACTTCACGTATGACTCTATACATGGAGAAGAAAATATCGACATAACTTTCATTTCAGATGGAATACATGAGATATGTACTAACTGGATGGTAGAACCAAGCATTAGCGACCATGGTAAGATAAGCTGGGATTGGATATTGGAAAGTAAGAATTTAGAGGATAAGACAAGACTGCACCAACGGGTTAAAAATTGGCAAATGGCTAAAAATAGAGTAAAAGAGGATCTAGAGAGAAATAAAGAATTAGTAAAACAAATGAATATAAAAGAAAGAATATCTACATTTAGAAATATAATAGTGGAGGCTTGCTCTCAAAAAACAAGACAAATAAAAAATGACATAAAAGGAAGTAATGTTTGGTGGTGGAGTCAAGAATTAAGGGAAATGAAAGAAATGGTTAGAAACAAGAATAGAAGATATAGAAGCTGCTGTGTTTGCAGAGCTAAAATAGGGAAAAAAGAAGAATACAAGAATGCTAGAAAGAGATATAAACAATTAATTAAGTCCAACATGTTAGAACAATGGATTGATTTTGTCAAGAACGAAAATAAAGAAAAAATCTGGAATATACCAGACAAAATTGTCAGGAAAAAAATTAAAAAACAAGAAAAGATTAGTACAATACTCATAAATGGAAAATACACTAAGGGACTAAGAGAAACCTACACCGCATTAATAGATATTTTAATACCGGACTCTACTACAGAAGACATACTTCATTTACAGGATAAGGATAATATAAACACTGAAACTAGGGAAATGAAAGAAATAGTAATAGAGGAATTGGAAGAAGCACTTAGAAATAGTGGTCTAAAAAAAGCCCCTGGAAAAGACAGGATTACCGTAGAGGTCATCAAAGAATTATGGGAAGAAATTAAACAAGAACTCCTAGATATAATGAATATGTGTATGAACAAAGGTAACTTCCCGGAGGAATGGAAGGAAGCAACTATTGTAATCCTCTACAAAGGTAATAATAAACCTGTAGAATATCCTAACTCATATAGACCTGTATGCCTGTTGCCTAGCTTTGGAAAACTGTTAGAAAGAATTATCCTACATCGTATAAGGTAACAAACAGAAAAAATACTTAATAACCATCGGTACGGGTTTAGAAAAGGTAGATCAACGGATAAAGCTTTAAAGAAGTTATGGATATTATAAATAGAATGGACACAAAATATATATTACTGATCCTGATCGATATTAGTAACGCATTTTCTACATTGGATTGGAAATCAATAAAAACAGAAATCATAAATTTAGAAATTGAAAATAGTGAGAAGAATTTACTTTTGGATTATTTTAATGAAAGAAGCATTAAGTACTATAACAATTCGATCAAATACGAGAAAAAAAATGAATAGAGGATGTCCTCAAGGCTCTGTCCTGGGACCACTCATATGGAACTTGGTTTTTAACAAGTATCTATGTCTTGGTAAGGATATTAACATAGAGCGAGTGGCTTTTGCGGATGACTGCCTTATAATAATAGGGGCAGATAATAGAAGAGAGGTGGAATCTAAAGCCAGTGTGGAAATGAAGAAACTTAAAATATGGGTTGAAGATAATGGTTTGGAAGTGGCGGTTAATAAGACCGAAGGCATATTAGTTAAAGGAAAAATGGATTCAAGGCCACCTATCGTTAAATACAACAACCAGAATATTAAGATAGTTAAACAAACAACCTATTTGGGAATAGTAATTGATAATAGGCTTACTTTTATTCCACATATAAACAATATTACAGAAAAACTTAAAACTTTATGCAATAAGATGAAATATAAAATTTGGAAATATATAAAACACAGTATAAAGCTAAGAAATGTAATATACAAATCCATTTTTGTTAGCGTAATTACATATGGTAGAATAGCTCTTGAGAGAAAAATTAATAATGTGTTATTAATAAGGAAACTTAGATCACTCCAGAGATACATTATGATAAAACTATATGACATGACACCAACTATATCATTTTCAGTATCAGTTATTTTAAATAAGATTATTCCAATAGATTATGTAATCAAGAACAAAAATAAGATATTTAAATTAAAATTTACAGATGATATAATAGCGATAGATGGAATAGAATACCAAGGATTCACACAAGACAATATAAGATGGGTTAACAGATTGGATAACGAAGAGATCTATAACATAAAAGAAATTAAGAAGGAACTCCACAGAACAGCTATTATTGAATGGGCAGAAGAATGGGAAGAAGCAGATAGCAATTTTAGTACGAAAAATTATATCAAGAATGTAATCGAATGGTATAAAAACAAGACCACATTAAGTAAAAGTATTAAAATTATGATCAGCGGACATGGGCAAATGAAAGCTTATCTTAAGAAAATAAACAAAATCGATAATGGAATGTGTGAATGTGGTATGGGTGAGCAAGACAGTTATCATACTATGTATACATGCAACATGTTTGAAGTTGAAAGAAGAGAACTATGTAAAAATTTAAATACAAAAGGGGAACAATGGCCACTAGTAAATTTTAATATATATGACGAGGAAGTATATCAGGATATTGAAAGCTACATAGATCAAGTATATAGAGTAGTAAAGACATTAAATGATGACTTGCAAGATTAGTATAGTTTAGGATAATTAGGGGGGCTAGGTAAGTAGTTGAATGCACTGGCAGGCGAGGCCAGTGGGGCGCCCAGCTACTGGGCAAGGGCCCCGGTAGCGCCACGCTTGCTGGCAAGGCTGTCAGGGAACAACGAAAAAGCCTAGATTCATATTAGAGGGGAATTGGTCTTTACTACTTATAAGGGAGACTTGTTAGGAATATTTTAAGGTGTTTTGTATGGTATGTTATTATATATTTTAGATATATGCGGCATTGTATGCTGACTATAATTATTTAGTTGTTTAATTAATGTATGATGAAAGTACAGGGGGGGTAAAGGTCTTCGGGTGACGGCCTCCCCGTGGCTCCCTGTGGTAACTGGTAAAACCAGGCTAACAGTCACCACCCCCCCCTGTAGGAGATTTCCAAGCCAATGCAAATTTTAAATGATGGTATGATAAAATGTTATTATGAATTGATTGCTATCAACAATTTTAAACTAATTTTAAAAATTAAGATGATAAAAATTTTTATTTTGAATTGATTGCTATCAACGTTCCCTTGGCAGATGAGTACAATAAGCAGATTGAAATAAACGAATATAAAATATTGAAATATTAGAAAACATTACAACAGGAATAATATTTAGAATAGGAGAAGATCCGAAGGGCTTTAAGGCTAAGTGGATTGAAGAGTTTATATTTATTATTATTGTCTGTTGAAACCGATTCTATAGCGACATCCTCTGCTCTCCTGAACTTTCAGGCTCATTACGTTTAATTTTAATTAAGGCAGTAAGTCACTTAAGGGGAATCTCTAGTAAACAATACGGAACGCCTCAAGGTCACATCCTACCTTAAATGGCCGTTGCGATGGCAATGAGAAATACTGTAAACAAGCCTTTGCGTGTGTTTAGTTTTGACAGAATTTTAAGCGGTTTCTATAGTGTTTTCAGTACAGAAATCTGTTAGTAAAATATTCAGCATGGTTGCTACAGTTTAAAACACAACCATGCACTCTAAGAAATTGTTCGCAAGTATTCCACACCAGTGTATACATACGTAAAGTGAGAAAGAGCGGGTGGTGAAGTTTTTTCCCGTAAATCCATGGTAGCGTTCCTACATTTGCTCAGGAAACAGTCAAATGCATGTGGAAGTTACAATTATGTATTGTAGCGGTGCTAAACATTCCTATTCTTGCAACCTGATATATGGTAGTATTTTCATACATTTCATAGGTTATAAACTTCCATTGCACTTTAAAATGTTACTATAAAAATTTTACATTGTATATTTATATTGCAGTTCCAACAGTATTATCCATATTTATCGGTCATCTCAACGAGGCTTAAATATAATGATTTTGAAAAACATTTTCACACCATAGTGAAAAATATGTATAAATAGGTTTATTTATCGACGAGCTAACTTAGTTACAGTTTCAGTAAAAACATTTTATTAATGGTTTTTCAGAGGTATCTTGGTGGTTTTGCTGCTGGAAAACTATCGCAATGAGTTGCGGAGTAGTTGTTTATAATCAGACAAGCTACTCGCCTTCTGCGGGCTCAAACGTCTGACAGGATTTCCAACACCAGGTGGAGTGCTCGTAAGTATCAATTACCGAGTTAAAGCTATTCCTTGAAGAGAATTTTGGCGAAAACACAGGTCAACAGGGAACATATATCCGTAACGTTTGCGGACTTAATCGGTAGTGGGTGAGTGCACAGACAAACTCACTCACCAGATTTTTATATTTTGCGAGAAGTCGTCCATTCTCTTCGGTGGGCCACATATTATATTTTTGTAGTACCTGTAAGAAAACTGTTTGCTTTTTCAAAAAAAAAAAATTGTAATAGTTGCTACCAAATATAGATATTTATTTCAGCAAAGTAATGAGTGTTACTAGCTTTGCATCGACTAACTACAGAGCACGTACAATCGAATGCAAACATAATTTTTAGTTGCTACAACTCTGTGTACCATCATACTTTGTGCTATCAAAAATATGGAGTTACATATTTTATGCAAATATTCAAACATTGTTTGTTTATTAAAAGGTAACTTTTATTCGGTATATTTTGAACTGTTTATCAAACTCGCTTTAAAAAGTAGCCCAAATTTACTGGAATTTAAATTGCACCTTTAAAATAATGCCCTTACGAATCTTGCATTTATCAAGTCACCGATTAGAATTTATTTAATTTTTTTTCCCAACTGCTGCGCTTTACTCGTACCAAACATGTAATCTTTGACTAATTTTACTGTAAGATCAATAAAAATTCAGCCCATGGACTATTTATTACTCAAAATGATTAATGCATGATTTGTCTTTCGTCTCAAACAGATGTTAAAGAAATCACGCACAAAATAAAATACGTATTTAAGTATAAGATTTGAGCAAGAGCATAGCTCTGTAACGCGTCTGAAACATCTAAATAATAAGTATTTTAATTTCCTCCTCGGGGACGTTCTTCATAAGCTGCATGCATAGGCCCTGCGCCACGAACAATTCGCAAGCTGCTGCAATATCGAACGCCCCTTAAGCACGCTTTGTATGCAACCCGCGCAGCGACAGCGTGACAAGGGTCGCAGACAGTCTGGCTCTCAGCGTGGGCGCGTTGAATGAGCATTTACATAGACTGAAGATAAATTCCCTCTAGATGAAATCAAAAATGTATTGCTGTAGTTTATGCACTCTAAATGTGCTGTTCACTCGGTTCGCAAAGTCGGAATTCATCGCGAGTGTATTGACGACAACAAAGGAAAATATCTCATTAAATACTATTCCATGGTGGACATTCTATAAACATAAATTATTATTCCAGGCAGGCACAACTACATACATCAAAAAAGGAACTTTTTTGTGCGCACCTCTGATTTTTTTTCCCCATCGCTGGGTGTAATGGATGTCTATGAATTTATTTAATAAGTATATTTCCTGCTGTTCCTCATGAGAATTTGAACGACTATATAATGTTTACCAACTGTTAAATATTTTCAATGATCATCCTTCCCATTTGGAAATTCCTAGCCTTATTTATGCTATTGAACTATATTATGGGGTGAAATAGATTATTTTATCAGTAGCAGTGGTAAAAAAAAAGTGATTTAATTTATGATCTACATTTCTTAGAAAACTATTGTGATGATTCAACGTTATTACAATTTTAATTTACTTCGTATTCTGTAAATAATAGTCTAATTGTATTGTAAAGATTTCTCTGTACAAATTCAAAAATTTTTATTTGTTTTATTTAACTACTAAAATTGTTTTCATAATTCTGTGCTACAAAGAAGGATAATCGTTTTTTTTTTTTTTTTTAATTTTCAAAGTGCTTGTGGTATTGGTTATTTTGCCACCTTAAATTTCTTACCGTTGCTATTTCTTTATGAAAATGCGTGTTTTCTGGAACTTATCTGCATATCCATAATAATTTTACTACAACATTTGGTCTATATGAGTAGTTTTTCAGTCATTCACATCCTTAATAGATTGTACTGATTTTCTAAACGCCAGTCAAATTTTTCGTCAGCATAAACGCACCAAGGGAGAGTAACTCTCTCCCAAATGTTGCTTTTAATGCTTGTCATCCCCTCTTGAGCATAAATTCTTGGTTTACGTGTCTCAACTGTAAATTTTGAGTAATTATTGAGAAATTATGGCAATTGAACATATACATGTTAGAAGATTTTTGTACTTAATTTGGCTACGTGTTTCAGAAAAGTGCTGATACATTAAATTTTATATATATATTTTTTTTTTCGGGATTATACATGTCTCTACTACTGAGTAAGGCAAATAGCTAAACTATTGTAGTAGCATTCGTTTTTAAATTTTACTTCACAAAAAAATTATAACAACAGGAAATGAATGAATTTAGCATAATGGGTGACGTCGAGGTTTATAGTCTTGGCCAATAAACCACTCGACAGCTACGGGAAAAGCGACGGCGGTGGGCCTTGGAAGCGACCGTCTCGCGCGATGTCCCGCCGTGATTCGCGGCTGTTTCAATGCCGCGCCGCTACATAGCGTGCGCACTCGCCATTGGCTATCGCTGCCACGCGTTTGCCGCGCGGCTCAGCGCTGTGATCACCGTGCGCTGATCGTCGTTGCCCTGGTCACACCGCCGCCCCCGGGGTGCAACTTACGACTCCCGGGTAACGTTCTTTCGCCCGGACATTTCCCTTCGGTAAAACGTCACTCGGACGCGTGACTCGATCGAGTGCTCTCGAAGCTGAAGTTTTATAACTTAACGGCCCTGCCTACCAAGCCGGCAGCCGCCAACTTCAAACGGGGAATCAATGTTAAACGAAATTAATTTTTAATTGCGTCAATTTTAAAGATAACTGTTTCAAAGTAAATGTATTCTACTTGAAATGTTTTAAGGAATGTTGCTACGGTAAGACATCTTGCCAATAGTTTTGTTGGATACATATTTTTTTCTAAAACGTAATATTAAAATATACATATAACAAAAATAATTTTTAATTTTTTTATGTGGCAATATTCTTTGAGAAAGTCACGTCAAATTTTTTTGTTGTTTGACATAGTTATATTTACAATTAACGCAATGAGAAGGAATTTCGTTTGACATTGATTCCCTATTTGAAGTTGGCTGTTGCCGGCTTGGCGGGCAGGGGCTTCAAGTCTCCCTCTTGCCTGGAGCTCTTCCCCGCAGAAGCGCGGGGGTGATGAGGGCGACAACGCCACGCGCATCAAGTGCCCCAGCGCCACTAAGCGCAAGGCACTTACGTGCAGTGTACTCGTCGTGCTGCGCGTACCTGCGGGAATCTCAGCGGTGACCCCATCATTGTATCGGTGGATAGTCTGCAGGGCCCAAGCTTTGCATGGATCAGATACGCGTATTTTGAGATACGACGATTCGTAAAAAGCCGTTTTTAGCCGTTTTGGAGTGCTCTGAAATGGTGATGCTAACGAGCGTGACGTCTTGAAAGCACTCAACAGTCCTCGTCTGAAGTGTGCTCTTTTCGTAGATAAGCTTATTGGACGCGCGTGTAATAATTTAGTGGGGAAAACGTGTATTTCAAACACTCTGCAACGCAATTCAAGCTCCCGACAGACGGGCGTCAATATACGGTCACACCTTATACAACGTCGCGAATGGTGTTTGTTAAGAGTTAACTTAAAAACTTCCTGAACCAATCTAGATACCCCTTCTCGTATCACATATTTTCATATTAACTCTGAATAATAATAAACTGATCTCAATTTCATTTCATGTGTGTGTTGTATGTATATAAGAATGTAAATTTAAGCATAGGGATATATAGGCATTGGAATAGCCTTGTATGTAGAGTATAGTCTTACAATCCTTTTAATTTATTCAAAGAACGTACAAACGTGTACTTGTATCTCTGCGAACTATAATTTTCTGTGATCTTCTCGTGTTATGCTGTGCGTGAATTTTCTCAGTGTACTCCTCGAATTTTTTTTTTTTAACTTATTTTCAAAATATATTATATTTGTGCAATTTTGCTCTGCACTGCTTTGAAAGCTGCACTGTGTGTTCATAGTTTCAATTTAGTCGAGACCGTAGGTTGAATATATTGCAGCTACCCATAAAAATCTGAAAATAAATCGTGTTAAATATATTTTGTATATTTTAACTATTCATTTTCGCGGGGCGAGGGGCAGGGGGCTTTATGTTTTGCTGAAATCATTCTTTGTCTGAGCCTACTATGTAGCTATATTCGGAATCTTCTTACACGTGAAGGATAGTTCGATACTTGAGTACAATAGTGTTACCATTCGAAATATGTGATTTTTTTAGGAGCAGCAGCGTTGGATTCAAGAAATGCCATCCTCCAGCACATTTTCATACCAGATTATCTCACGAAAAAGTAATAATGTCTGTATTTATGTTGTAAAACTTTTACATGTAACGGAGATTTCTATACTGCATATTGTAATGTAAATAATTAAGAAATTCAGATGTGTTTATTTATAACACCATTGTCCTGACATATCGAAACGTTTGCTATCTTTGTTATGACGACTGTCTTAACATGCACGGCTATAGTACGAATCATTTCTCTCCAGAATGTGTACGGCAGCTTACACTGAGGAGACAAAAGTCATGGGATACATCCTAATATCGTGTCGGACCTCCTCTTTCCCGGTGAAGTGCAGAAATTCAACGTGGCATCGACTCAACAAGTCGTTGAAAGTTCCCGGCAGAAATATTGAGCCATGCTGCTTTTATAGACGTCCATAATAGCGAAAGTTTTGCCGGTGCAGGAGTTTGTGCACCAACTGACGTCTCAATTATATCCCATAAATGTTCAATGGGATTCATGTCGGGCGATCTTGGTGGCCAAATAAATCATTTGCTGAAATTGTCCAGAATGTTCTTCAAACCAATCGCGAACAGTTGTGGCCTGCGGACATGGCGCATTGGTATCCATACAAATTCCATCGTTGTTTGGGTACATGAAGTCCATGAATGGCTGCAAGTGGTCTCCAAGTCTCTCCAAGTCTCCAGTCAATGATCGGTTCAGTTGGACCAGAGTACATTCCATGTAAAAACAGCCCCCCCCCCTCCATAATGGAGCCACCACCAGCTTGCACGATTCCTTGTTGACAACTTGGTTCCATGGATTCGTGGGGTCTGCGCCACACTCGAACACTACGATCAGCTCTTACCAACTGAAATCGGGACTCATCTGACCAAGCCACGGTTTTCCAGTCGTCTAGTGTCCAACCGATATGGTCACGAGCCCAGGAGAGGCGCTGCAGGCGATGTCGTGCTGTTAGTAAAGGCACTCGAGTTGGTCTTCTGCTGGCATAGCCCAGGACAGCCAAAGTTCGCCTCACTGTCCTAACGGACACGTACGTCGTACGTCCCACATTGATTCCTGAGGTTATTTCACTCAGTGTTCTTTGTCTGTTAACACTGACCATTCTGCGCACACGTCGTTGGTCTCGGTCATTAAGTGCAGGCGGTCGGCCACTGCATTGTCCATGGTGGGAGGTTATGCCTGAAATTAGGTATTCTCGGCACACTCTTGACACTGTGGATCTTGGAATGTTAAATTTCCTAACCATTTCCCAAATGGAATGTCCCATGCGTCTAGCTCCAACTACCATTCCGCGTTCAAAGTCTGCTAATTCCCGTCGTGCGGACATAATCCCGTCAGAAACCTTTTCATGTGAATCACTTGACTACAATTGAAAGCACAACCAATGTACTGCCCATTTATACATTTTGTACGCGATACTACTGCCATCTGTAGTTTGCATATTGCTATCCCATGACTTTTGTAACCTCTGTGTATAATTCTAGAATTTAATGGACGAAGGAAGCAATTATGCTAACAAATAAATAACGATGTATCATGGTCTGGACCCTAATGAACAAGAAAAAGGTTCATCAAATTGAATGATATATTTCATAAATAAGTGCTTCAAAGACTTGGTCAGTATTTCAGGTTTCCTGACAACAGAAAAGTCTTTGGAACCCCAGGGGAGCCCAGCAACACCATAACTACTGAATACTAGCATCTGATAGGTTGCTCATTCCTGATTGCATCTCAATAATTTTGGATGACTGGCTTCTAAAACGTCAGCAGGAAGTAAAAATTTTTTTTAGCCGCTGAGAGATTGACGTACCCTGGCCGATCTGTCCTTAATTTACGCAATAGGTGTTACAAGAAAGGGAATGGTACCGTTGAGAATAAAATGATTACGAATAGTATAATAGGCTTATGGTGCAATCTGTTGTGTTTGTGGCATACCAGTTTAGTTTGTCACTGTGAGACTAAGAACTATTGGACCTTCATGGAAACAACATCTCACTGATATAGGCTGTTCACAGTAGTCAACACTTCTAAAACAACCTTTAAAAATGTCACTGCCCCTAGCTGCATATACTTTAAAGTGGACGCTGATTTATATTCGCCCAGTAGATTTGGTAATGACGGAGGGAAAGTAGTTCCATGCTTTAACATTGAATTAAAAGTGTTAGGTAATCATTATTAAATACTCAAGTAATTATTTTTTTAAATATTCTTTTTATGCATATAAGTCTAAAAATCATCACATCTTTAAAGTATTTACTTTTCTAATAATTTCACAGATACATTTAAATAAAATCAAGCCCATAGCAATGTTAACTTCACATGTGGTGGAAGAATACATAATGCGCATACATGTATATCTTAAGCAGATCTTTCAAAAGTGTTCACTTTATTGTGAACAGCCCTTAGGTATGTACACAGTATGCATTTATATGTCTATAATCGGAATGGTTAAATAATATTTGGTTTCTGGTTGTTAATAAATCAGCATCGATTTGGAAGAAATTTCTCTCCCTCTAATGACATTTAATGGTGCATACGAAGGCTTGCCATTTATTACAACGGTTTCTGAGCTGAGACATATTTCATCATCGCGAGTTAGTCGGCAGAGTTTATACTACGGTAAAGTTTTTACCTACAAGTATTTATCGGTGACTCGATAAGAATGGCAATGAATTAATAACTCTGTGAAAAAAGTTTTTGGCAGTGTTTCCTAAGTGACAACTTAAACAAAAACGTTAATACCGGCAAGACATTCAGCGTTAGTGTTCCTTCTTCTATCCAGAAACACAGCGTGTTGTCATTGATACCTGATGCAGCTACACTGCTTTATGTGTCACAGAAGACTAGGCAAGATTGCTAATAACATACTGCTTGAAATGCAATTAGTTTGTACGTAAAATACAATACCGTGACAAATGGGAGCTACGGTACTCAGATATCTACATTTCGCAACGTGCTGCAATCACAAGCTACCTATGATTATAAGTGTATGCTGTTTACGGTAAAGTGAGCACTTTTGAAAAGCCCTACCACGTATCTCTTTTCTTTTCATTTTCTATTCTTCCGTCATATGTATAATTTACATAGTCGCAAGAGTAATGACATCATTTATACGTCAGTCAAGTGAAAATGTGAAATTATTAAGAACTTGTACTTTAATATGTACAAAGCAAAATAACTCCAACTCGATGTGCCGTAGATTTAAATATTACGCTCGCAATACAACGTCAAGACTAAGGGATATTTTACTTTATTCGCCACCAACTAAACTGGAAGCATGCAAGCCAGTGTGTATGGTAGAATATACAGGTTGTGTCTACATTAGACATACAAACTTCGGCAGCAGGTTAATCATGAAAAAAGAAGATGGAAATATGTATACGACCCATGGTATAAAGTGAATCCTATGGGCAGTACGATTTTTTTAAGTTGCTCATAAATCTAGTATATCACAAAATCGGAGAACATATTAATGATGAACACTGAGTTTCTTGATAATGTGTAACGGAACAAAGATCTGTTAACACCACCACACTTGTCTGTCGCTGTCATCAAATTATTTCATGGAATTAATCCCTTATTTCGACTACATCTCCATGATGCTGTAGCATACTTGGGATTTCAAAGATATACCATTAATTCGCATGTCACAATTAACTTTACACATAATGCAGACACTCAGGGTCCAGTCTTACTAATCGCCTAGAAATAACCTTTGTTTTCTGTATTTAGTTTCTTGGTGCAAGGGGCTACGGTGGCTCAGCGGTTAAACAGCTCTCCTCCCACCAATGTGAACCGGGCTTAATCCCTGGCCGGTTCACTCCGGATTTTCGCAAGTTGGAATCGTGCCAGATGATGCCGCTGGTCAGCGGGATTTCTCGGGGACCTCCCGTTTCCCCCGTCCTTGCATTCCGGCGCTGAGTTGGGAGGCGATTGCTCTAGTTGCTTTGTCAGCCACGGCCCCGGCAGAAATGACATGTCCGTACTTCCGTTAGGGCAGCCGGCTGCAATTTGTGCCAGCCTCCTTTGATTCATGTTGTTGGCCTAGCCTGGACGTGGGGACAAAGTCAGGCTTTTCATTCTGACACAGATTAGCTAATGCCTGTCAATATAGGTGGCGCAGCGGTAAGTAAACATAGTCTATTCCCGGTTTCCCAGCGGTTTTTTTTTATCAAATCTTTGAAAAATCACCCCTTTTTTGACGTGCTTGGTTGTTCCCTAAATATGTTATGTATCACAAGCATTTTATAATTGTGTTAACTTAAAAGTTCCTTATTTCTGGTTAACTATAATATTTATTTATAGACTAGATTATCAATAAATAGTAATGCTTCATTTACATTTTATATTGTATTAAAAACAGAGAGAAAGTAGACCTGTTGGCAATGCCTAGTAAGAAATAGTTAGCATGCAAAATATTATTACATAGAGTGCTCACGAATGTGGTGCGTTGTCGCTTTGGTGTAACTTTCTATACTAGGTTAAGTTTAGTTTGCATGCGGCGGAGGAATCAACTGAAAGTAGAACTGTAGAACAGGGCTTCGGAAAAGTTGTATACAACCTTGAATGGACTATAGACCCGTATTGAGGAGCACCCGCCTTCGACTCCCGGTCCGGCCATCCTGTTTTCAGTTTTTCGTCGTTTCTCGAGATCACTCCCGGCGAATGCTGAGATGGTTCCTCCAGCTTCCGCCTATTTGGGGCTTTTTTCCGCGTTTGAGGCCGAGAAGCGCGACGGCAACGATAAGGGCGACACTGCCGCGCGCATCTAGTGCGCCATCGCCACTAAGTGCAAAGCTCTGAACTGGCGCGCAATGTTCCCGTCGTGTTTTGTGTAGGTATCTATGTGACGTTCAGTGATGGTCCTATTATTTTATAGACGGAAAGTCTGTAGAAAGGTTTGATTATGGGACATTAAGTTTTGTATGTATCTGGCGCCTATATTTTGAGATAGGGCGCTCTAATAAACCGTTTTTAGATATGTCGGAGAACTCTGATGTGGTGTATTAAGGTACGAGACGTCTTGAAATCACTCAACAGCCGTGTGTTCTTTTTGTATAACTGCACATGTTTCGCTACCAATAGCTCCTGTTCGAATCAGAGCTGTTCGGCCCGATTTCAACGAGGTGCGAACGCTGAACTTGAGCGTGTTTCGAAGAAAGACCGACAACGAACGGATTATCAGCGAATGCGGACAGAACCTGAACCAACACGGACGAAGGTTGCTTGTTCGCGCTCCTGTACCGTTTCCGCTAGTAAGAACGCTCGGTTCGTTGATGCCCGTCCGCATATCTTCACCTCTGTTTGGTCCGGTGTAAACGGGGCCTTACAAGCCATGGCCTTTTCCTTCCCCGCTCCTTCTTAGAGTAACTTGCTTCGTCTGCCTTTCCGACAACGAGATGTTCAGCCCTACATACTACATCAGCTAAGTTGATGTATACTAGCAAGAGCAATAATGTAAAGTGAATTATAAGCACCACGAAAATCACTGTTATACCGGATGTTTTTGAAAATACCGACAAACTCACGGAAATATAAGAGAAAAATGTACGTTTGCATTTCCCTTGAAGTGATTGTTAAGGAAGCCCCTACGAAATTCTAATTTAAAATGCCGTTATAAGAGTTGCGTGTTGCCTACCTGTCAGGTAAAACACATTGTGTTTTGAGAGTTAGGCAGTGATATCTCCAAAACTGTTCACCTGACAGTGTTCCGTCAAAACGACCCTTTTAGCCTGCTTTCCGACGGAACGAAAGGTTTATGAGATCACTTTATTGTATGTGTGTCTGTGTGTGTATGTATGTACGTGTGTGCCTATGCATGTGTGTGTGTCCCCTTTCAATTTTTGACCGCATCAACCGAATTTCAACAAACTCGGTACATATATAGTACTTAATAAGGACACCTGACTTTTATAGTGTTCGATCACTCTAGACAGTTACTCTTAAAATGGCGTCTATTTTAATATTAAGAGTGATATGTCATATATCGGGATCCACTTAACCGATTTTAACTAAATGTTGTATGCTGGCGAAGTATCGTGTGAGAATTAAATTTTTTTAAATGGATAGTGTTGTTTGTCCGCATTTTGGAAGGTAGCACTAATTAAGAGTTAACATTTTACATTATACCTCTAAAACTATCAAAACAATTCTCACCCAATTTGGTATGTAAGTAATACTATGACAGGTCAGGTAAACGTAATTGATTAACCTTGATTAGCTTCTTATTTTCAAAATGTTGGCTATACAAATTTTTAGGTTTAAATGGTTTGTCTATTGTACCATTTAACAAATTTCGACCAAATTTTGTTTGCTGAAAGTATATATATTACAAACATAATATCTGCCAACACATAGTCACATGCCATTCTTAAAGATAACGCTACACGAATAAACAAAGTTTTTATGTTATATCTCGGTAAACAATGAACCGATTACTACTAAATTTGACAAACAAGTATCACTGCCACATCTGATGTAAAATGGCGTGTTTTAAGTATGTCAGACACTTATTTTCAAAATAGTGGTCATATAGCCATCATAGCTTAGAATGCTCTGTCGTCGAAACCATGTAATCAAATCCAACTTTTCTTTGTATGCTGGCAGTATACATTACAACCATCAACTGTATCTAAACAAAGCATATTTTTTCCACCATTCTGTAAGATAGCACCATATAAATAACGTTTTGGTCATATATTGGGAGAGAATTGACTCATTCTTACCACATCTGGAAAAGACGTATTTCTGCGGCAGGTGATGTAAAGTGGCATCATATAAGTATATATCCAGACACATATTTTCAAAATCGCAGGAACAAAGTCATCTTAGCTTATTACACTTTATCGTCAGAACCATGGAATAAATTCCAACTTAAATCTGTATGGTGGCAGGATATATTACAACTATCAAATGCGTCTACATGAAGCACCATTAGTCTGCCATTTTGTAAGTTAGCCCAACAATAAAAATTCAGTTTTTATGTCAAATCTCGGAAAAAAATCATCTCACCTTACCAAATTTGGCAAAGAAGTTGTACTGTGGTAGGCCATACAACTATATATATTTTTTAAGTGTGATAGATATTTATCTTCAGAATGGCGGCTATAAAATCATTTTAGCTTAGTGTGATATAGCTACGAAACTACGTAATCAATTTTAGTTTAACGTTGTATGCTGGCAGTTTTCAATCATTGAATGTGATAATCCATAACTTTTGTGTCATCCATTTACGACGATCCTCACATGAAATATATGAATGTTTTATGCCATATCTCAAAGGCCAATCTACAGATGTTCACCAAACTCTTCACGCAATTTGCGGTATGGTGGGCAATTTAAACTTACATGTATTAAGTGGCTAACTCACTTATTTTAAAAATGTCAGCCTTGTTAATATTTTAGGATAGTAAACCCCGTCATTAAAAACATTAGACTGATTAAATTCAAAGTTAATGCTCGAATACGACCTCCATAAAGCTGTTGATTGCATATCAACTTATGGTAAGAGTTTTTCTTGGTTCAAGTCCCGAGTAAGGCCCGTGTGTATTTGTAATTGCCTCACTACTGTTGCATATGTTTCTGGTTTCATCTCTAATGATATTGCTTTCAACGAGACTACAAGTTGTGCTTACTAACTCATCTTTTAAGAAAGTATTTAACAATTAAGTGTGCCTTTGTTGAGGAAAGTAGGCTCATTAGTTATATCAGTAACTTCTTTTTTTTTTTTTTTTTTTTTTTTTTTTTTTTTAAAAAAAAAAAGGGGGGGGGGNACTCGCGTGCATCTTAAGTTTGCAAAGTTTTATCACAAAATAAGATGCCAACCCACACGTTCTCCATGAAAGGGAGTGATATTGCCAATCACGTTTTTAGAGGTGTAAGTTCTCGGTTCTACAAAACACCATTCACCAATTTGTTGCTTTATTGCAAATGGTTAAAGGATATTTTAAGCAAAAAGCACTTTAAAATTATATTTTCGGGAGCGCATAACTTCCTTAATAATTACTAAAGGGGAAAGGTGCTTTATGTAATCTAGGCATATTTTTCGTAAGGAATAATAACCTGTTGGAGTTTGTCAGGGTTTTTCAAAAACACCTGGTATATGTAAAGAGGGAATATGGGACAAATTAACGCCTACAACACCTTAAGGCTCAGCGTCACCAACCATATAAGAATCTTTCATTATTCAATTTTAATTACTTAATTTTTAATTTTTTCTAGCGTAAAGTTTTATAAGGTGTCAATACAGAAGTATAGGTATAAGTATTATTCTGCAGTGCAGACATGAAATCCATACTATCAAAATAAAATCTTGTCACAAATCGTATAATATAAACTTTTTAAAATATTAATATATTCCTGTCCTTTTCGACAACCAAATAACGAGTAGGAAAAATTAAGTACAAAAATATAAATCAATTAATAAAACCGCGAATAGACCATAGTAAGTTTTATGTCACATTAGTTTGGAAAAACTGTTTTAAATGATGTCAGACGGCTCCTTATATACATATCAGGCGCAGTATCTTGAAAGTACCACTCTGTCCTCGTTTGAGATATGTTTTCATTTCGTATGTAAACATGTCGGGCACACGTTTAATAGCTCCTTCAACAAACTCACATTTAAAAAATGCTGTAATGCAATTCAAGCTTCAAGCTACTGTTGGGTAGCTGCCTAAGTACTAATGAGTTGATGGAGTGTCAGCGTGCTTAACAAGCTCATCAGAATCTCCCAGGGCCATTAACATTAGGTAAACAGCATTATCATACTATTATCATGCTCCGTGCTTATTCCCGAGCGCAGCAGGGTCTCTCGCGCAGCTGGTGGGATGAATCTTCATCAAAGGACGGATTGTTGTGCTATCCAATTGCAAACCCCCATCTCTGCGCTGTTTTCGTGACGAAGAGCTCTTTTGATAAATATTTTGAAAGTTGTGAAAACGAGCTCTCTTGACAATTAAGATGGTCTGAAATACGTTAATAGCTTTCCACTAGTGCACACAAAAAATATTACAATTACAAATTTAATGTATTCAAATGAGTGAAGAGCGTATGATTTGAAACATTTTAATTAAAGTGAAAAAACGCCCAATTTTTTGATTACGTAATGTATGTGGACAATACATAGTAAAGTGTTATAGTTGTTAAAATCTTCCTTATTTACTTGTCTGCCATTTTAAAAATTTTAAATCAATACCAGCGTATCACAAATGCCATGGAAGTATTTCAATAGCATTGAAAACAACATCCAAATTAGTATTCATAAAGTTGAGCGTCTTAACAGAATGACGCGACCGACGCCATCTGCCACAATTGCAGACGAAACATAGTGATCCTTTCATTGAAAATCTCACAGGCTTTATTGATGGGACATGTTTCTCTTTAATATGGTGTATCATATCGAGCGTGTCTGTCTACACAGAATAATACATGAATAATATTTGGAACTTTATCTGAACATTTCCTATCAACTGGTTACAAAATGTTTCTTTCCAAGTCGCTTTACACCCCTATCTCTTTCCCAAATTTCTATCAAATGATGTGGCTACGGTGACTGATTGGTTGGAATTTCTCGCCTCCCATCAAAGCGAACCGGGTTCAATTCCCGGCCTGGTCACCCCGTATTTCCGCAAGTGGGAATCGTGCTGGACGATGCCGCTGGTTGGAGGATTTTCTCGGGGATCTCCTGTTTCCCCCGGCCTTGCATTCCGTCGCAGCTCCATCCTCGCCTCATTTCACCCTCATCGGCTCTCAATACCTAGTTGATAAGAGTCGCCCAAATATGTCAACTCGACTAAACATTTCTATAAAATGCTAGTGTACTTTGTTAGTATGAATATTTCGCATTCCTCTCTGATTCGTTTTGTGGCTCAAACGTAGTAAATATAATTTGTTGTATCTACTAGACTACAGATGCTTTACTTTAACTGAAAAGTAACTGTAGCACCACGTTTCAACAACTTTATTTAGCTACGTACGTGTCTCAATATTATCAGTTCCCGGGCTGTCTTTGTTCTGTACAGGCATTACAAAGCAAATCTAAAAGTTCTGGTCTTAAAAGAAGATACTTTTTTTTCATAACTGACGCTTTTGATTTAAGCCCGTAGGCTGAACTATGGGATATAAAGTAAATAACATACTAGACTAACTCAAACATAAACATCTAAAATCGGCACACATCGTGCAATGTGTTTGAGCAATACTAAGTTTTGTAAACCATACGCGAACATGAATCTGTAGCCATTACAAAAGATTTCGCTGTCACATTATTATTAAATTAAAATAATTAGGACTACCGTCATTTTACAGCCAGAAATTTAGTGGTGCTGAGGCATGATATATTTGCCAAATTATGTATTTTTAAAAGGTTTCTTAATCTAAGTGAGTGAGTGAGTGAAGAGATTTAGGCGGCTCTTAACATCGAGGGTCTTGAGAGCCGATATTTTTCTTAGTGAAAATATATTCTCAGTTGCTACTCTAAACCGGGCTCTCTTCAAAGGGAATTTGTATGCAGATTTTTAAATCATAAATAACAGTGGCTGGTTGGTAGACAACGCACAAAACATTCGATTCCTGAGTGTAGCGGCACAGACATGCGTAGGACGATACGTGTTGTAATGATGCTCGTCGCGTCATTGACGGTTGGAAGTCACGACTCGGTTAGCTCAGTGGTAGCAACATGAAACTCTTTAAAAAGGCACCAATTAAATACAAAATAATGTAGTCAAGTTCCAGTTTATTATTCTTTACTTTTATTTATCCGAAAGATGCAACAGTTCACATACAGTGCTCAGGTATGCAGAGTACGAACAGGTTTCGCCGATACACAGACAAAGTAGAGAGCAGCGCCACATTAGTTATTTTAGTGTTCTCGTTTTAAAAATCTGGCATCGCCCGAGTAGCTAGAGACCTCCCATGCCAGCGGAGAAATCAACGAGCAGAATTAAGTTGCCGGTGTGGGGGCTATTGCCACACCCGACACGGCCTCGGGGAACACTGAGAGTCAACTGCTCGGCCGTTGTCCGTTATCTGTCCGTTTTTTGTCCGTGTGAATGGTAGGCACCCGGTATATTACTTCGCTGCGTGCCTACCCGCACTCCTCGTCGCAAAAAAAAGCATGGCGTGGGCCGGCGTCTCTTTCCCATGCTATTCCAAACTGCGTAGCCCGCCGAACTGCGCCGTCAGTTAAAGATAATCGAACTTCTAGAACAAAACCTGATGACGCAGTCAGAAAGTTTCTAATCTAATGATGAAGGTAAATAAAAACTACGACTTTCGAAACGGCAAATGGATGCCCGATAAAGATACTCCCATGGCTTTAATTTCAAACCCGATAACAAGTTTACGACGCCTGGCAAAGCGAAAGAAAATGAACTAATATCCCAAAAACTAATAATGCTGCATCATTACAGTGTTACAGTAGAATATATTTTTTAACTACATTTCATCACATTGCAGCAATTTTCACCATCATTAATCACAGAGATCATTGAGACGTTAAGCCCAGAACCTTAATGCAGACGTCTTGACATGCCCGTTGTATTCAAATGTGTGCTGCTTGTGCCTGTTTACGTTTGTGTTCTGAATTTAATTTTTTTTTTACTTCATGTATGTGCGTACGATCCAACTTGTGGATTTAACCTAGGTACTTGGTTTATATAAAGAACAACGATGAAATCAAAGCCAACATATTTTTATCCCAGGTGTATGATAACTTCCGATGAGTTGTAGCTACTAACTTACATGCGTTTTCTTCAAAGTGGTCGGTAATTACCCTTGTTTTGAAGTCGGTACTAAAAATAATGCAGTGACAATATTTAAACGAATAAATAGGTGATGGTTACAATTACATTAGTGAATTTTTCTGCCTTGTTAAGAACTTAATTTTTCAGCTATGTCTCTGAATGGTTTTAAAAAAATATTCAAAATATTAGCTGAAAGCTACTTTCATTAACGAAACATTTATGGAGCGAGTAATAATACTCTTAGTTGCTGTACGTTCTATTATCTTCCTTACCCCTTCACTTTTATCAAAGAGGTGTAGAATGGCGTCCATATAGTCGGTTCACGACTGGAAGAGACTTTCTTGAAGCCCTGCTAAAGATTTACTTTCAAGCCCATTTCGTATCCTTCCGCCAAAGGTAAATAAACATTGCCATGTGACTGCCATTTGGCAGTCACATGGCAATGTTTACATTCCACTGTGTGTAGATGTGTTCGTACATGCACGTATCATTATAAAATTCATATATATATTATTAATGGATATTCCACAAGCGTACATTTTTTAATCTTGAGAATTTCACACAAAAGAATATGCGATGCCAGCGAAAACATTTCATTCTATAAACCCACAATGCGAGTATTTTGATGAATCAATAGTTGTTGTCTATTTACAATTGATTGTTAGTGACTTTCGATCAATTCCCGTACATCGAAGGCAAGATCATCAGTATTGATCGAAATTTCTACAGACGTTAAAATGGCGTGGTGGTTGAGTCGGATGTTTCGCGCAATTGTAAAACGTTATTTAAATATGGTTGTGACGGTTTTCGACAGGACGGCAGAGTTTGCGAGTGAAGGATTCTACGTCTTTGACAATGGGAAAACAATTCTTATGTGCAAATACTGCAACGTTAGAATAGAGTCGCAATGGAAAGACACGTGCACGAAACACATAAAAACAAAAGAAATTAGAACTGAAAGTGAGCACAAATTAAAATCATACGTTATTAAAAACCAAATAATAAAGAGCGGATATTAGTAAAACAAGGCCAGTAAATGAATTATTATAGGTTAAACGAGATAATTGCACAAAATCTCTGGCACGTGTGTCAACAACACAAGGACTACGAAGGTTAGTAAACTAATGGCCGTGTTACTTTCACCTTGAGCGTGATAATGTGACTATGCAAGAAACGTTGAAATCTAAATACGTTAGCATCACGTCATTAATAATTGGCATAATAAGATACAATTCTTTTCGACACCCATTTGTAAGCGATAAATTAACAATTACGTTAAAAACCTTGGAACTATTTCCTCTGTTTGTGCTGGCAACCTAACAGCATAACTGTATCCGCGCTCGCCGCTGTTTGAAATGTTATATGCATTTCGCTAACGGCTAGGGTGTTTTTTCAAAGGTTGATTTTCAAAAGTTTCTTCCAGTCGTGAACCGACTGTAGATTGCATCACAAAAAGGGTTGGTTCACTTTCATACGCGGGAACTAGTACTGCACTTTAGGATGACCTATTTATCTTGGAAGTTTTCCCTCTGTGTTTAGTTACTGATCGGGGAGCACATATACATTTTTTGTACTAAGACTCACAATAATAAATTTTTGTTTACCTAACTGTGCGAACTCGAAAGTAGCGCTCACGCCGTATAAAACCAATCAGCAATGTGTGTTATGCGTGAAAATTTTTGGCAGTAGACATTTTATAACTGCTATATGGATAAATATAGGAATAAATAACGTAAATTGTGTAACATAGGCTATGTTTATTTACCGTGTACATTTTAACTAATAAATTAGCTCAATGTACGTACGACATATCAATCTATTCGCTGAAATGAGGGCGCTATAAATGAAAAGGTTCATAAACATTATCAGAAACACGCGAATAGTATATTATTTAAAGCATGGAAAAATAGTACAAAAGAGTTCGTTAAAATACACAAGAGTACGTACTTTCTGGCGACAAAAAATGTTTTGTTATAGCAGCGATAACAATTTTTTGCTGATTAAAAATTTAGTATAAATGTTAAATTCAGTAACGCGCAGTTTTATGATCTAGATATGTGCATATATTTAAATATATTTTTAAAAAGCTTGAACACAATGCTCTGAATAGCAGATCATTATTTGTTTTGAGTGCTGTGTTGGGAAAATAGCAACAGGATTTCCCTACAGATACTGTTTTTGCAATAAAACTTAGGTCCAGCAGCTGCGTAATGTTATCCTCCCCTAGGCAGTACCTTGTACGGTACGGCAAACATTCCCACGCGAAAATTATCGAAAAATATAATTTTCAATTGAAAACAACACAAACGTTTCGAACTGCGGAAAGCGATAATATAAACTTGTGTTATCGGAACCGGCGAGTCGCGTCGGGAAAAAAAAATGTTTTACCTAATAGTTTTATATTTATCGTGCAAGTTTCGATGTACATTTTGCTGGAGCCAATCTCGCTCGAGATAACTGGCTGTCATTGGCTGAGTGCGCTACCCACCTTGCAATAGCGCTGCAAAGGGGGGGATGTAATCAAGGCCACTTCACGACTTAGCGTTCACGCGCACATGAACAATTATTCGTTAGCTTTACTGCTATTTCGCCAGTGGGAATCGTGCCGGACGATGACGTTGGTCGGCGGGTTTTCTCGGGGATCTCCCGTTTGCCCCGTCCTTTCATTCCGGCGCCGCTCTATACTCACCTCAATCACCCTCATCGGCTCTCAAAACCTCGCTGTTAAGAGCCGCTCAAATCTCTTCACTTCACTTTACTGCTACGTGATGCTGAACGATCGTCACACGCAGACAATAAACAACATTTATATACTGGCGTTATTTGTGGCGAAGTTACACTTAACCATGTAATTACAATGAAAATATTTTATAAATGCAATATCTGATTCTTTTCAAAACTTAAAATACACGAAAAATAAAAGAGAAAAATACCAAATATGATGTGGGAAATACTTACGCTAGTTAGTTATCGCGTGTGAGCTACTAATACAAAATGAACGTACAAATCACAACAAAAGCATATTAAGAATTATTGAAAAGCCCATTTATAAAGGATAAAAACATATCCACGACTTCTACGCAAGATAATGTCGGATTTCAAAAAATGGTACATTCATGAACAACAGT
The DNA here is from genome assembly GCA_002778355.1 of Clitarchus hookeri. NCBI lineage: Eukaryota > Metazoa > Arthropoda > Insecta > Phasmatodea > Phasmatidae > Clitarchus > Clitarchus hookeri. The sequence goes on along the minus strand of NQII01000546.1, from coordinate 736,437 downwards.
TCAATATCAAAGACAAACAAAGGTCACGAAAGGAAGTAAATAACCTGACATGTAAATATTGACACGCGGATTAAGTTAATAGATTCAAACGTTGCTGTAACAGACAAATAAACAGCTATGTATTTCACCACACACCTACTCCTTCAAATTTTAATGTATGCGCATAATGAATTTCTAAATTACGTTCCCGTTGCTCACTCTATGGCACTTTCGAATGCCAGTATCTTCTTTAAGAAACGCAGTGAATGTAACTGCACCTGACATCTTAATTGAGCCCCTTTAGTTTTTTTTAAGTATGAGCTAATTTAATCACAAAATTTTCAATTGTAAATACATCACACACTTAAGTTCTGAGGGAGCCGTATTTTTGAAGAGAAGTCACAAGTGAGATAATTATAAACAACGCCACAGTAATCTACACTATGAAATATAAGTGCACCCATAGAGGGGATATAGATTGGAGAGCGCGTTATAGCTATGGTACTCTACGCAAGGCATCACTGCCTAGTATTATTGTGGCTGATGTAGTTTGTGGAATTTTCTACGCCTTTTTCACATGAGTGACTTAATGCCAGTATTATCGAGCACGTTGTTCACTGGTTCCAAGACAAGTGCTGAAGAAAAGTGCAGCGCATACCAAATTATTACGTGATTACAACACTCGAACTCAGAAATCTGTTTGTAGAACAGGAATAATTCAGTCGCTCGATTAACGGTCAAAACTTCTGATATCGAAAGAAAACAAGTGGAAACTCACTGAGTATATCTCATTCTGAGTTCCTTAACGCAACACTACGTTAAACACAAGAACTATCACGTTACATTACATTGTAGCTTGTCTGCATTTAAGAGTTTAAAACCATTGCTAAATTGTAATTCGCTGCTCGAAGTTTATGTAAATAATGGCGTTTTTTTTCACTTTGTGGGTTAGGTAACTCAGCAATGAAATGTATGCGCGTTGTTTTGATATTGTTGCATGCTGCTGGTCCTCATCGCTTCCCTTGCCCCACCCGCGTCCCACCCGGCCGAGTGAAACAGTGCGCCAAAGACAGAGTAGTAACGCGAGCAGTGCGCGGCGATTTATAAAGGTGAGCTGCCACGTGTGCCAGATAAGCCTATCGGGACTTGTACGCTGCTGGCCATTAGCGGATTGAATTTCTGGGGTTATCTTTGAAAGAATGTTCAGTTCATTGCACTAGCATTTCTCAGCTAGGCTCGAGGTGCGGGGAACCTTATAGATCGGGCCAGCGAGACTATTTAAGCCGCAACGGGACTCCGAGCCGACAGTTTAGAGTTTGGAGGATTGTGCGACCTTGAGCGAAAAGTGTGCAAAGACAGCGAAGCGAGGAGCCAGCAGAGCGTCGAGCGGCGTCGAGAGTGACCAGCGGGAGTGAAGTCAGCGGACTGCGAGCATCGGCACAGTGAAGTGTGAGACTGGCGGGTGGGACATTCGAAATGATGGCAATAGACAGGTTGTATATGTTTAATTAATAAGCGTGAGTTAAGTGACTGTAACTAATATAGATACCCTGATAAAGACTTTAATAAGAATTGAAATAGAGATTAAATTTTGCACTCACTGAGAATAAAAAGAGTAATAGTGGATATAGATAGCTAAATGCTGTAAATAATAGCATTATAAATACAAGATCAAACATGGTTCTCTTATTTTTATTACTAGCTTATGCCTGCGGCTCCGCTAGCGTGTACTACAGAATTATTGTTAAGGTTTTTTTTTTAAATAAAGTTGAAGTTTTACGTAGTGTTAATTATGAGATAAATAACCATTCGACAGCGTATTGCAAGAGAGAGCGCTAGCGGCAAATTTTTTTCTAACTTGATTCAAAATTATCGTTACTGTTTATTCTTTATGTTACTTTACGTAACAAAATATATACTAAAACCTGGCCAAATAACATAGCTAAGAATAAAAAAAACACGTAAATCGGATAAGCGGTTCTCGAGTGATAAGCGCACTAACAGACAGACAGACAGAGAGACGTTGAGTTGTATATTATATATAGAAGACCTGCGTGCCTCACGAACTAAGATACGTCTTCTGGCGTTTTGTAACACTGTATTACATACATCACACATGCAAGTATGAAGCGGACACGTTGCCATCGTGTGAACTAGGGCAAACGTGAATGAGACGAGAGGAAGCAGACGCTAAACGCGACTGGCTGCTTAACCGAGGGAAGGCGATCTGTCGCTCCCGGCCAGCTTTGAATAATGTACGATGCGACGTGAAGCGAGCGCGTGGCCACGGTGGAATGAACGACTGGAGGGAACTGTAATTCTCCACGAGAAAGAAAAACACATTATATTAGTGTCCGCTGCGGTGAACACACGTACGTACCCACGACTGGGAATCCCCAGGGCCATCCGAGACCGGAACGTACGAGTTCTCAGCTGTATGATTCAAATAATTAACCATTTCATTAACTCGGGGATCTTATGTCTAGTGGTCCCCCAAACAAATTAATTATTTGATACGTGTACGAAATGCAAAAAAAAAATAACTATATCGCATAGTTTTTGCATCGTGGCACGTCCAAACTTCAATATTAGTGTTTCCGCAACGTACAAATAAAATAAACGATAACATTTGCAGAGAATTTATCAAGGCTGACTGAAAGGTCACGTCTTAATTTAATTTGAGATGTGCTTACCAAAATTTAGATTACAAATAATAATAGACTGCTACAAATATAACTATGCAGAGATGTCCATATTGTGTGCAATTTATAAGAACAGTGAATACATTTCGTAGCTTGGTTTTAAAGATTTCTTGAAGTAGCTCATGATGCCTTATTTAATTGTAAATTTTCTCCTTCCAGTGACTTTGGTTTTTATTATTTGTACTTCTCAAAAACACTAAAATTGTGATTTTGACATGCCATTGTGCAGAAATTGTGCTGTTTAAAATCTTTTAATGGGAGGGCATTATGCTTGTATGTAATGTCTATAAGTTGAACTGCACGTCGTATAAAATAATGAATCTTTCGGTGACCAATACCCATATAATGTGAACGTTCAGAAAGTTTCTTTATACGCGTTTTTACTGAAATAACACCTTAATTCTAAGGTTGCATGTTCATTACGGAAAGAAAATAAGCCATATTAATATACGGCCCATACTGCAAAGTGATTCCTGAGGACGGTACATCCCTTTGCAGTTGTGGCTGAAGAAATAAATAATTGCTACTAGACCAGCAAAAGTTTAACACTGAACCATAAGTGTTTTGGTTTGTCAATGATTTAACGAATGTTTGGATTCACTGGGAAACTAGTTGTTGATATGTTGCATAAAATGTAATGTCGCAGAATTATTATTTTTATAACAACAGTTTACGAATCAGAATGTGCAATTATCGAAAAAGCTCTCCTTGGTTTGTTTGTTCGAATCAAAATATTTCCAAGTGATTCACAATAATAGTTTTGAAAATGTGGAGAGCTTGCCAGTTGGCAACCATCTTTGAACCTGTTTCACATTACGGAGTAAAAATTTTTGTACGGTTTGTAAACATGCTTGAAAATAATTTGTCTTTTTCTTTTACAAACCTACGAAAGAAATAAGCTAGTTTGTTGTTACAGCACAAAATATATGCAGCAGACTGAATTAATTATAATCTCCGTGTTTTTAATAAACAGAATGTCTACAGTGCTTCATTGTTAAGTTGCAAATAAATCTATCTTCACACTACGAGCAGTATAAACTATCCACGGAAAAACGTAGTACATTTGAAAGCATTGCTTAATATCTACTTGTATGTACGTTGTGCATTGTTTCGCAATATGTAAAGACAACATTGCCTTGGGCCTTGTTACTTTATTAATGCGTACAATTGTAATTTAACCGTTAAAACATGGAACTGCTCTCTCTCTCTCTCCGTAGTTACCAGCTGTACTAAGCGCTTAACAGTAAGTGTGCCTGATAAAATATATGTACTGGACCAGTGCCTTTCAAAGGTTGATTTCAAAAGTTCTCAACCAACCACGTACAGCCCACAGTAAAAATTGCTTTAATACCGTTGTAGTATTTCGAAAAAAATCTTGGCAGTATGTTTCAAAACCTTTTGTGGTAAGCATGCAAAACTTGTTTACTGTGTAGTGGATCGAAACAGTATACCAAAAGGGAACACAAATTTCGAGTCGATATGAAAATTTTGGCAAATACCAAATTATGATAAGACCCTAAATTTAAAATTATTTATGAATGAGTAGTTCCGAGGAAAAATATTTTCGCGTGCTGCCAATAAATAACGGCATAATTAGGAGACTACGACTTACGGAGCGTTAGACAATACATAAATATCTGCATGGCATCTTTGTGACAAGGAGATTGCTGTATCGCTATCATTGTGAGTAGGTTGACGGAGTTCATGTTTCACCACTTCCTACTCGCCGCGGGAGAACTGTATCCTCCGCCTACTTAGGTGAGTAAATTAACGTACGTTCGCCAAGTTTTATTATCAGTGGTACGTGTATATGACACGTTTTTGCATGTTGTAGTATGTCATCAAGTAGCTATTTGAAACGTTGTATACCTAACCTAATTCAGCATAACTTCACGATATATGAATCACAGGTACTGCCGTACGGAGAAATGCGGCATCATATCGCAAAGTTAGGTAATGTTAGGTTAGGTGTAACTTATTTATGTAATAAAATATAATTATAACGTACATATTTGATACATATTTTACCCCATAATTTCCCTGATCTTCATAATCCTCCCCATTATTGTATTTGTGGTTTGTATTGATATGTTGATGCCCATAGCAAGTTCGTGTTCTATGTAATTAGTAGGGTGGAACTATACCATTTTCCGTGATTTTTTTTTGTTTTCGGAAAAGTCGTTATTTTTTATAATAACAACTGGGCTTTTCGATTTTTGGATATTTCGGTGATGGAGGATTTTGTCGAGTTTTTTTGAAGATTGGAGCTTATGCGAATTCTTTAAACTATGTAGTGTTAAAATGTTATCAGGTCTTGCTTATGGCTGCACGGGAAACCAAATGCCACTTACTGCTGTTGAAGTGACGTGAGGTGAGTCTGTGGCCACGGCTGGTCTATACCTCTCCATGCAGCTATACGCGCGGTCAAGTCAAGTTCCGTGACGTGTGGTTTTTGCATCCCGGCAAGCGGGCAGAAGCGTGTAGTGACGTTCATAAGATTGTTCGATGAAGTCTTTCGGCGGCGTGGGGAAAGAGCGAACGTCATTCACATTCACGAGTACAGCAGCCATAAATGTATTTAATGTCGAGCAACATAAGTAAATGATAACGGACATTTCAAAATTGATTATAGACGTTAACGCCAAGTGTTGACCCCGCTTCTGGACGTTGCAGATTGTATGTAGAGGGGCCGTTGCAGGAGAAACAGAGTTGACGTTGCAGTAAGTTTGTAAGCACAGAGAGCATGTGGAATTGTGCGTGGTGAAGTAAGGGCCTTCTACTTGACGTTAAGTTCTGACGGGGTGATGCGGTTACGCTACATCAAGTTAGTCAGATCCTGAGGCTGGCAAGAAACTCATACCGTTGCCCCACGTGTAAACGGCGGGGGATAAGTCGTCGACCTGCAGAACCGCGCCAAGCAGTACCTTGGAGTGCGAAACAGCTGATCGGCGTTGGGGACATTCTGCGGAGCCAGTCGCCGTGGGCGACGCCAGTGTTCTGCAACCTTCGTGCTGGGTTTGCGTTAGGATAACGCAACAAGTAAGGTACTGTGTTTGATTTGTGTTGCATGCCAGCAGCGGGCACGTGATGACGTTATTTATTTTTGGGAAGAAACCAGCTTGGGTTCAGCTTGACCCTACTTAATGTCGTCGGTGTAAAAGGTGTATTTAATGAATGTAGTGCACCAGGTGCTCCATCGTCTGTAGACACATGTACTAGGAGTTTGAAAAAATTTAAATAGTTTGGGTGGTAAGACATTTGTAGAGAGACAGTAATTATTTTGCTCCGCTTATATGTCACATGTATTAGTAAAGATCATTACAGTTATAGTATTTGAACGGTGCCGGTGGTAAGGAAATGGTTTGTTACAGTGTAGTATATTTAATGTTGTGTACAAATTTAAATAATAGTAAATAAAATGTTGTATTAAATCTTGCTAGTTTTAGTTATTGTATTCAAAGTAGACATGCTGATCAATTCCCCATTAAAACAAAAATTAAGAAAACAATGTCTTGAACTACGGAATGGTTTCTTTCTCCCAAGGTACCCTCGTTTTCACCCTCACGCAAACGGGCAAGACAACAGGTGCTAACGAACCATGATCAGTTCTTTATATAAGTTAATTAGTAAACATTAATTTTTTTCCCTTTAAACATGTTTACTGTCAGTACTCACTGCTGGGCATGGAAATCAATACACATTTTTTCTTTAGGTGTACGTTATTAAACAATCACGGGTTCATATATAATAGTACAAATGAGCAGTGATTAGTCCTTTTACGCACAGAGGGCGCATTGTTTGTAAATCCGTGAAACACGCGTCCTATATGTGGTAGAGCCTCTTCACGCGGTTATGCCTACAGGTAGCGATGGGTACAGCTAGCGCATATTGTCCTGAGGCACGTGCCACCACGCTTCCTGCGACTTCACACGTAGATCAGCCAGTGTTTGGGCAGGTGGTTCACTTCACGTGTCCACTACTCCCGAAAGAATCGGACAATATGGATCCTCTAGGTGGGTCATACGGCGACGAACAGCCTGAGGTGTTCACGCCGATGATATAGCCCTCTCTCGAAGTCCGTCAATTGCGTAAAGCGGGGTCTTTGGCGTCTTCCTGGCTATCTTCTTCACTCTGTGCGCTTGCTTCGTGTCGTCTGGTCTCTCTCGCATTCACGTCGCTTCGACTGCTCGCCCGTGTCTGCGAATGCTGTTCGCTGTTTGCAGCGCCCCTGCCTAGTTGCGGTCAAACACAAGCAACATTGGATCATGACAATTCCCGCGGGCACCAGTTTTTCCAAATGAATTCTGAGGAAATGCGAAGCTTGTTTACGCTATTATCCATCGCCGTTGCGGTGCTTACCTATAGCCAGATGTGACCTTGAGGCGTTTAATACTGCTCACTAGGGATCCCCTTAATAGTTTCGTGGAGAGACGTGTATTTGAAACACACTGCAACGCAGTTCAAGCGCCAGATACGCCCCTTCAGAAAACTATGAAACTAAAATATTGTCTGTGAAATAGTACACACATTGTGTATCCTTCCGCTTTTTCTCAAATTAACATCACCATTGAACCTGGTCACTTTATTCATGCGCATGTCAAGTAAAATTTATTTTTTTAAAGGTAAATATGTTTGCAAGTTTGCTTATTCTTACACTTACGTGCATTTGAAAACGTTTAAATTAATTTAAGTGTACGAGTAGATCTTAAGCAGGTCTTTCAAAAGTGCTGAGTTTACCGTGTTTAGCCTGTACATAGGGACTTTAAGGGGCCCACCTGCTTGAAGTTTTTTCTGAGTTTGAAGCCGAGAAGCGTAGGAGCGATAAGGGCGACACTGCACGCGCTACAAGTGCGCCATCGCCGCTACGCGCAGGGCTCTGAACTGGCGTGCAGTGTTCTAGTAGTGCTGCGTGTACCTATGGGACTTTCAGCGGTGACCCCAATAACTTTATTGATGTAAAGTATGTATAAAGGTTTAGTGCATGTCTCTAAGAGTACTTTTGTGTGTATATAACACGTATATTTTTAGATACAGCGTTGAAAAAGCCGTTTTCAACCATGTCGGAGTGCTCTGAAATGGTGCACTACGTGCACTAATGTGCATGACGTCTTAACATTGATCTGCTTGTATAGGCTTAAGTGTGTGTTATTTTCGTAGTACAGCAAATTGGACGCACGTTTTATAGTCTCGTAAGAAAAATCTGGGTTTCAAACACTCTGCAACGCAGTTCAAGCGCCAAGCGGACGGGTCCCTTAACCCGGCGTTCGAAATAGTGGACGGTAATTCCAGTGTTATGAGTACACTGGCGCCTCCCGCATGTGCGATTGACGGCACACTCGCCGCAAACAGTGGTCGGACACCCGCTGAGGTGTGGAGGGGAGTATATCAAGAGAGAGGTGGGGACAGGGTGTTTGGAGTGGGCGGCTGATGGACGACAACCACTGGCTAACGAGGAAATGGCTCATAACGACACCGCCGCAGAAACCTTTTTGGCGGCCGGCCGAACACAACCTCGTAGAGACAATTGCTACGGCGCTTTGTTGGGAGAGGTGTTCCTCACGGCGCGGGTTCGAGTCCACGCCCTTGGCACGGCAGCGTAGTTAGCAGGGCCTAACTTGAGTTACATTTCTTCGCTCCCCCCTGAATAATTTATAAGCGATCACTCTTTGTTGAGGGACACGGTGGTGTAGTGGACAGACTACTCGCCTCCTACCAAGGTGAACCGGGTTTGATTAACGGCTGGTACACTCTCGGATTTTCGCACGTGGGAATCGTGCTGAACGATGCCGCTGGTCAGCCGGTTTTCTCGGGGATCTCCCGTTTTTTCCCCGCCCTTGCTCCGTACTCAACTCACTTCACACTTGCCAGCTCTCAAGACCTCAATGTTAAGAGCCACACAAATCTCTCAACTCAACTCACTCAACTTACTACAGGCCATGGACGAGTCCTCTGAGCGGCTTGCTCCGTATCTAATGACTTAGCTAATGACGAGACCTACCTTATATCCCTTGTAGCTATTTCTTGGTCTACAGTTGGTAATGAGTCCTGCCATATGTGCTGTCTCTTCAAGTACACTTCGGTTACCCTAAAAAGGAATAGCCTAATTTCGTTTGTTCTACTGCTTTTATACTAAATGCGTTTAGCCTAACTACGTTTCGCCTAATTTCGTTTGTTCTACTGCTTTTATACTAAATGCGTTTAGTCTAACTACGTTTCGCCTAATTTCGTTTGGCCTAACTTCGTTTACTATTATTTCGTTTACAATAAATGCGTTTGTCGTGATTGTGTTTAGCCTAAGTTCGTTTACCCTAAAATGTAAATTTTCGAAGATCCGTGACAGAAACTGCGGTTGTCTTAACCGCATTTGGCCTAATTTCGTTTCGGGTAACTTCGTTTAGCTTAGCTTAATTTATCATAAAATCTTAAACTTGCATTTTGGCTAACTGCGTTTATCCTAATTTCATTTGACCTAATTTCGAAAATCCTAACTGCATTTATCCTTATTTAGTTTGGCCTAACTTCGTTTACGCTAATTTCATTTAGCCTAAGTTAAGAGTAAACGCAAAGCCACCGTACCTTCAAGCATTTCGAAATTTAAAAAGTAGCAATCACATCAGTATCTAATTATGTAGAGCCATAACTTATTAATGAATAAGATAATAAATAATTTTCTCAGGGAATATATTGAACATTTAACTTTTCAATATTCCATGCCTTTAACGTGCTTCTGGAGAAACCAATGTTGTCACTGCTTGAAACGTTATTACGTCTGAATTTATCGGCCAACGATGACGCCTTCATTTTGATATAATTTAACAATGTCCTTTGGCATTTTCGGCTATAATTAAATGTTGCTAAGATTTTCGTTTCTCCATGTTAACTGCAATGAAGTAATTAATTAATTTAGGAATAGAGTGCATCATATAGCGCGGGGAAAACACGTACGTGTAGACTCTTCACGGTAAAGTGAGCACTTTTGAGGCGCTAGTTACATTTTTCCCATCAGCCATTTTTTATCCTTCCACCACTTTTTGAAATTAATATTGCCATGTAAGTAATAAACACAGTGTATATATTTCACCGTACTCAAAAGTTAACGTCTGAGGCTACAATAAATTATATTTATTGACTATTACTCCAAATGAGAGGGCTTCAAAAAGCGCTCACTTTACTGTTAATAGCCTATAAGTTATGATACACTCTAGTTAGATGCCTGTTGGTGGAGTCGAAATGTTTGGATGTCTTGTAACATCGGAGTCTTGAGAGCCGATGAAGGTGAGGCGAGGTGGATATGGGCGCGAGAAACGGGAGACCCCCGAGAAAACACGCTGACCAGTGGCATCGTTTGGCGTGATATCTACGTGCGATAATCCGGGGTATCCCACCAGAATTCAAACCCAACTCGCCTCAGTGAAATGCGAGTAGTCTGACCACTGCTCCACCGCGGCATCCCCTTAAGCTAATGCGTGGACCAATATAATTATATAAATCCAGGATGAAGAACAAGTTTTTGACAACATTCGCTTTCTACAAAAAATACCCTTCCTTCTGTCAGCCCATACTGCAACAGCAAGTCTGCGTTCAAAAACGTTACTCTGCTAGTAAACTTTTCTCCTTGGCTGTCCCAAGACACATAGAGTAAATGTTTTGCTTGCTCATTGCAGTAATCCAAAACTGCAGAGCAAACTCTGAGCATCTTGTCAGAGTAAAACTTTTACACGCGCACTGTTTCAGCGAGTAACGAAGGGTCAACTGAAAATGGCGGAATGATTAATACAGAATTAAATAAAACTGAAAGGAAACGTCGACATTCTTGTTTTAAGCAAACACGGGGAAATTACAAATGATGAGTGGAAAAATTTGTATTTTAATTTAAATGTTAACTTGTATAAAGTTTGCGTTTTTACACATAACCTTTGACGTTTAAGTTAGAGTAAGTAAAGCTGTTGTTTATGTATACAACTATTTGTTTGGAAACAAAAGAATTTGGAGAAAATGATACATATATTTTGGAAATTACAATTATTTCTGTACATGTTTGTAAACATATTGCATGCTTTGAGCTACTGATAAATTTTTATTGAGCGAGTCTGATATTACGTTACTAACATAAGCTTCTCATAGATTGCCAAATATGGGTTAAACATGCATCACACTTTCCTCAGCTGCTACTTTCTGTTACTTTACTCTAAGAATAAAGTAACAGAATGCATGCCAGTCATTTTAAAATGAGTTCTATACGTTGCTTAGTCTAGCTTACCTTGGTTCCTGCATGGTTTAAATTTATGCAAGTTTCCCATAAGTCTCCTTTTATGTGGATATTTTACACAGCCTTTGTATGAAATCTGTTATGTTGTTTATACAAGTAATAAAAATCTTAACATGAATTACATTTCCGTATAGTACTACACATGGAAAAAAAATATTCGTTAGAGCCGATAGAGGATATACAGAGTACGCTCAAAGTTAATCAGTTTGTTTCATTTGATGCTTTATGTAAAAATACTTAAGACGTGATCTTAATTTCTAACGGAATATACATGAAACCTAACTCGAGTCGAAAGGTGTGTTTAAATATCATGTTTTTACAAATAAATATATTTAACTTAAATGAAAGTAATAATCACTAGTAATACTCTTGTATCTTTTTATTAATGGCACCGCATTCCATGCAGTTACGTCAAGGAGATTTTCGATCTGTTAATTTTATTAATATGTATTCTCCTATTTTTAGCCTATTTTCCAAAGGGTAGATGGGCTTATAGAATCACGAGAATGTCTGTCTG